>OZ020175.1:10068555-10337701 GCA_963971145.1 Sussaba pulchella | reverse complement strand
AGATTTGGGAATAATGACGGATAAGGTAAATTTACGTTCGCGACGAGAATGACGCGAACGATGACACAGGGGATGGGATATCACGCGCGCGCGAGCGGATCGCGTCTGTCGTTTGAAAAAGAGAGAGCTAGGAAAAGAGAACGGGAGGTCGCGCGCTCGCGCGAGAGCAGAGCGCAAGCGGTCGGCTCGTTTGAAGCCTTCTTTCGTGCCCCGTCACGTTTCTCTTCCTCCTTTCTTCTGGACGGTCGCGCGCGCGCGAGCGCGCGAGCGACGACGACGGGGGGAAACCGATCGGTCCCTTTGTCAAAAGGGTTCTCCCGGTCGTCGGATCTACGATGCGAGAAGCGAACTCCCCCGTTTTCAGTTGTCCCCCGCTGTCTTCCTCTCTCTCTCTCTCGATCTCTCGGTCTCTCGTTCCGTTTCTCTATGAGCGAAAGATGCAGGGTCGCGCGCCAGCTCGTCCTTTTGGTCCTTGCGATTCACTGATTGAGACGTTCTCCGTCCAGGACTCGATCGCTGGGCATCATCGCGCGGCGATAGAACATTGGAACGTATGACGAAAGGTCACAAGAAGTGACGTCACGGATATTCGTAAAAGTTACGTGTTCAAAAATTAATCGACGGGAATATTCCAGAAATTGCCCCATGAATGATAATAATTTTTTTCGTTCTTAATTTTATTGAATTTATTCAATCAAATTAAGGAGATCTACATGTGTTCCGATGGACCGGTTTGCCGCGAGATCTCAATGCTGCGCAGTCGATGATGCAACGAATTCCGGTAAACGTTTTATATGCAAAAATTGATAGACTGAAATATTCTAAAAATTGCCCGAAGAACGGTAATTATTTTTCTTTTCTTCTCAATTTTAATTCAATTGAATTAGATTAATAAAAAAATTGTAACTCTATTCAGATTTCCTTTTACGCTTCATGTCAAGTGAATTTCGTGTCAATTGTGACAATATAGTTTCAAACAGTATTCACCCAACGCAAGAGTGAGATCTATGTTTCCATAGACGGTTTTGACGTCGAGATCTCAATGTTGCACAGGTGGTTACTCGCAACTATGGGGTTTGTAGATCGTAAATATAACGCCGTGGGGCGTGCGGTGATGCACAATTCCCGAGATAGAGATAGAAACTGAACGGGAGCGAAAGAGAGGGTAACGTAAGAAAGCGGCGAGGGTGAAGAACGGGCAAGAGATGTCGATTGTCGGTGGCGCGCGGTAACTCTTGATTACGGTTTATTTCGAGTCTCCTCGCGTTAAATTTGAGGCCCTGTAATCAGCGGGCGTCCCGTGTGCGCTGGAAGGAGCAGCGTTGTCGACCAAGACGGCCGGCGAACGACGACGAGAATCAGAAGACCGAAGGAGGTGGTACGGGCTACCAGGGGAGGGGGGTGAAGCGAGGAGAGAAAGAGAGAAAGATGAAGAAAAAGAGAGAGAGAGAGGGAGCGAAAGAGACGGTGGAGGAGCAGGTGGGCAAGATAGGATATACGGAACGCCGGTGGATCGCGCGCCACTCGGTGTCGGCGAGTCAAAGAGATTTTCTCCCCTTCCAGAACGCGACGGGGGCCCCACCGCCTAACAAGGGCTGAAATATGACTGCCTCGACGCAGTGGCGGCAACGACGGCAACGGCGGCTTCTCTCGCTCGGCTCAATGAACGAGCGAGCGAGCGAATAACCCAACAGAGCTCCCCCCCCCCCTTCCGCCCCTCGCGGCTAACCCGCTCGGCGGCTCAAGGAGGAAAACCCGAAAGGATATCTTCCAGAACGCGGAGAGCCGCGACCGGATTTATTGGACGGCTCTCGTGTCTCAGACTCTATAAACCATCTCCTACGTGTATAACGCACTGATCCATCTCGTTAATTCATGGCTATTCGCTCTCCTTCCACCTACTACCCGCCCCGTTCCCGACTAATTATTAAATTAAACGAAGTTCTTAACCGATTATTCGATAAATCGCGGAATTAATTTTTTATACGTGATTTACATGCGAAATCGTAGCTCGATGTCGTAATATCCGGATGTCGGTATGAGACTCTCGTTTCATTATTTTTTTTTGGTTCTTCCACATCATGCTCTGATTTTGAAAAAAAGTATTTATTATAGGAATCAAATTTTTCTTTTTTTTTCTAAAATTTCTCCGCGAGGTATTCATGCGAAACAAAGCCCGATAACGTGATAATAAATGTCACGAGTTATTTTCCCCATCGTCCACCTTGATCCCCATTCAGGAATGGCATAAAAATATTTCACATAATTTTAATTTCTCCAATCATTCGTCATTCAACGTCGAGTCACGAAGTCGCGCTTGGCGAGTCCGGCCGTTAAGATCGCCGTCGATCGATCGAGTTCCAACACCCGATAAACCACGTCGGGGATCCGCGGAGAGTTCAACAGTCGAGGGCTCGTACCGAGCGATGGGGGTCAGCGGCAACGTCGAAGAATCGTGCGATATATATTCACGGACGTTACGGAGAAGCGCCCGAAGCGAACCAATACGTCGTTCTCGGTCTATGGGGGTACTCGCGGGTACATGCACGGGATATAGTTGCCGGTTGTTGTGTATTACAACCGAGCGGTATGTATCCTTCTGAGAAGATTGATAGGAGCCTCGGTCGGTTGGTCACGATGCGTATCGGGTATCCGGTGAGCGTGACTGTTGTGGTCGCTGATTCTGGTGGCTGCCGGTGGTGCTCGCGATCTCCGAGCGAGTACCGAGCTGGTGCCAGTCGTCGCGCTGGTGGCTGGACCGGTGGTGATGGTGGCCGTAGTGGTGGTGATGGCGGTGATGGTGGTGGTGGTCCATCGGAGTAAATATATTGAATCCCGGTGTGTTGGGCCTCGTGGTAGGATTGGTGGCGGTGTCTTCCGCTCTCTACTTGAGCCGCGTGCCCCGCTCGCTCGTTCACGCCCGAGGTGCGCCTTTGATGTGCCGCCGTACACCCCGTTCGCGCTAACTTCGCTCATCCACATCTCTCTCTCTCTCTCTCACACTATCTTTTTCTTTCCTTCAACGTTTCATCCGTCGCTTCACTCTCCGCGTCTTACGAATCTTCATTTCCCACCTATCGCGCACATTTTGTCACGTTCCACCACGAGATTTCGTTTCCGTCCGACACTTTTTCATCTTTCGTCGCACTTTTTAGGTTTTTCGTACACTTGGTTTTTTTGTGTATGTGCTTGCGGTATCCGGAAATTATTCGGGTGACTCGCTGAGACAGCCGACGCAAATCAATGTTTTCTTGTCGGCATTCGGCGAAATTATGATTGTGTCGATTATTTTATATGAATAGTAGTTGTAATAGTAGTTTTATTAATTTGGAGGCCGGGGGACGAATCAGAAGCTATCATTGCTTGTCAATATCAGAGCGTCAATCGATAATAGTTTTCTCGTATCTCAGATTCTCCAGCAATGTTATTCATTCAATCAATCATCTAATTCTCCGCCTATTTCCTCGTAAGCCAACAAACAAAACAAAATACTTTTCAAGAAAGAAATTCCTCCCTACATCTTACCACCTATCCCCAAAGTAACGCGTTGCATCGTTCAAACCAGAAGCCTCGAATGCGATATTTCTCTCTCTTTCCTATTTTCTGTAAAATCCTTTATTCTTTTTTCTCGTTACAAAGTCACGAGCAATTACAACGCGTGGCCCATGCGATAGTCCGACGTACAGTGTAAATTGCCGTACGGCGCAAGTCACCGAGACGGTAAAATGATTTCGGAAGTTACCACGAACGTGGCACAACGTCAGCGGTAGCGCGTCCGGAGACGACGCGTAAGCAATTATTTCACGGGGTCTTATTTCGAGAATCCGTCCCGAGGATTCTTCACGCGTGCTCAGGCCGCGGCACGCGGACTTTAGTGCTCCTTTGGCTCGGTTTGCGGAAGCACGAGCGGGCCCATGGAGGCCGGGCTACTTCAAAGGTTCGCGGAGGCGAAGAATGGCGGGAGAGGGGCGGACGTGATGAAGAACGACGAAGTATCGAAAGGTTCGAGTGAACGAGCGAGGCGAGAACTCGCGAGTAAGAGCGTTGATCGACGTTGCACCGTGTTTTCATCCCTTTCTCTCGTGCTCCCGCGTCTTTCCACGTCTCCCCGCGCGCTTCCGTTGCTCGTGCTGATAGCTCCCTGCGCTCGGGCATTTTTCGCGCGTCGTCCTACGTCCTACGTCCTACGTGTCCTACGCCCTCGCACTCGGCCGGGTTCTCGTCGTCTCTCTCGCTCGCACGTGAGCTCGAACAAGCCGATGATGAGATTCGTAATTGCGACGACTCGGATGAGGGTCGGTCCCGCGCGAAATACGCTTGCGAAAACGAGGGTTTGTTGCATTTACTCTCGGTAAATAAACTATGAGGGCGTTTTTGGAAATCGATTGATTTATTGGCGGTGAATTTTATCGTCTCGATAGAAACACGTCTGTGAAGATAGCAGCTCATATGTCAGCATCTCATAATGCTATTGGAGTTCTTGTAGTATCTGCAATAGTTCTAGAGTTCTTGATAGTTTTTAACAATAGTTCTGGCCATTCAGACCTCGGAAAATCCAAAATTTCGAAAAGCGATGATATCGACCGGAAGTTAGCATCCGACCATACCAAAATAAAAAAAAACGTGAGGAATCGTTGGTGCAAAGATAGTTCTAGAGTTCTGTCTCAAGGGAACTTCCTAATATATAAACCTAGTCATCCCGAATTAATTATTATCAATTGTTTATAAGCATTTTAGATATGAATCGTGAGATGCTGCTGCTTCCGGGACGAGTTCTAAGCTCTGTTATAGCTGGGATCGAGAGTTCTAGTCATCCCGCATCACGTCGACAAAAGCTGTAGCCTCTGTTTTTCCATAATTCATTGTTGATGATTATTTATTAATACTCCAGGTATAGATGGGGCGATGCTAGGTCTAAGAGATAAGTTTCGGATTGTTTTTATCGTTCGAAACCACTTGAGATCAAATTGGCGGCCCCACACCATCAAGTTGTTATGCGATCAAAAATATAACTAGACCAGAATTAAAGGCTCATTAAAGGCTCCTGAATGAGCGTAGAATCAACTCTAAAACTATTGCGGATGCTACAAGAACTCCAATAATATTATGAGATGCTGATATATGAGCTGCTATCTTCACAGACGTGATAGAAACGCCTTATCTCAAACGTTCATTATTAGGACTTACTCCGAATTTTCCGGGAGAAATAATACGTTTTATATTAATTAGTTATATCAATATATAATTGATTCGTTGATTACAGACATTTTTTCTTTTTATTAATGAATCACGGTTTTTGAATAAACAATTTTGATAACCTGAGTTTGCTTCTGTAAAACATTATAAATAATGGTGGAAATATGAGACAAAAGAAATGTTGATGATAAGATGAGTTCGTAAATTAATGACGCAATTTTGTGAGGAAAAAAAGGAATGTCGAAATTTACGGATGAAAAATTCATTCAAGAGAATATCAAGTGAGAGCCGACAAGATTTATTGAGGGGGGCCGAGGACACTTTCCTCGGAGTCGAAGGACTAGACCCCGAGGGACTTGGACATATTTGCGATTGAATTTCACCCCCAGGGACTATGTTTATTTAGGACTCTGTCCTATCATCCTTTTCAAATTTACTTCCAAATTCCCGAAGTCTCTTTTCCTTGCCTTCGCTCTTTCTCTTATCGTTGAAAATAGCAGAAACAGCGAGGACAAAAAATAGTCACCAGTAACATAATAAAATGTCCATTCGTACCCTAGACTTCCGACCGTGTGTAACTCTTAGAATATACCTACAGGATTTACAAGCATATATAAGTAAAATGTATGTAATAGGTTATATTTACGTTATATATTTATTAGGTTTTTCACGTCAGATCGGGCAGTCAGAATCCTGACTCGTGCTGATTCAGTTCATCATCAGTTCATCATTTTGGCCTCCCTTGAACCCAAAAATACCCCTGATTTTTTCAGAATTTTCGGATCTCCCTAAAGCCCTTGGAAAATTGAAAAAACTACTCCCTAATAAGGAAAAGCATACTTCGACATGATTAAAATCTTTCTTATTTTTGTGATTCCAGTGGGCCGAAAAATTAAGTTTGCTCAAATTTTAGGCCAGGATCTTCATTGCAACTATTTGTCTTCCAAAATAAAAAATATTATCAAAAATATTATTAATTATCCAAACTCGTCACAAAATTAGTAATAACATTGTTGATATAATTATTTCTATCCATTCATCAGAATGAAACAATCATAAACGAAATAAAAATTACCACACGATCAAACACGATAACGACACGACACAAAAAAATCGGAATTTTTTTCGCAGAATACCATAAAAATAAAAATTTTCCAGGTTTCGCAAAGAATTCTCCGGTAGAAATAAAAAAAATTTAATTCCGTGACTGCTGACGATTTTTCCCCTCGCTGATTCAATGCTTTTCGACTTGATTCAAACACATAAATCGAGCTTTCCATATTTTCATGCAACATATGTGTAACCTCCGAACCTTCCGTGCTGCGGCTTGATTTTCCGCGGCGCGCGCTGTAGTGGACGACTTCGGGGCATGCACACACGCATACACACACGTTTATATGCACAACACACATAAAAACTCATACTCATAAGGATGAAGTGGCGGCGCGCGGCGCGAGCCAGTGCAACTACGGCAAAGGCTTTTGATCTCACCGCTCGACCGGCACGGTCTACAGTCGAAGATCGGTAAAAGGCCTTTTTCTACCGCGTGACGCGCGGTTTGAAGTCTCGCGAGAGTCGCCAGTCGCGGTGTTTCGGGTTCTCGCGGGACTCTGTGGCCACCGAACCTCAAAGACTTGACTGATGAATCGCTCGCTGTGGCCGAAGAGTCGCGGTGGCGGCGCACCGCGCTCTTCCAAATCGTTCCGAGCGACCTCGCTCGCGCGAATCGAGTTTATGCCCCCGCGTTTCTGCACCGTGGCTGCTACGCGGTGGTATACCCATGTGTCCATATACAAATGTGTATGTACGCATATATACATGCGTATATGTGTGTAGCGGAGCGCAGTATGCGTATGGTACTGCGGGGGGCGACTCGGAGCACGCCCGTCACACCCACCCTCTTCGGTGCCGCGTCATCCCGAACTGGTTTTCGTCGGTTCGCACGGATTCCCGTGACGCGTGCCCGTCCACGTGTTCACAATGTCTCGACGAGGCCCCGTGTTCTACGTAGGCTATGCCCAACACTTGTTTTTTTAATATTTCATTTCAATTTAACATTCAATTAGCGAGTTATAATGGGTGGTCTGTAAAACATCTTTTTTCAACCGTGTTTGTATATTTTCTCTTTCTTTGTGGCATGATTTATTGTTAGGTGGGCAGATGAATGGAATATTTCTCAAAGCTAACAATGATCATGATCGTGTATATATATTTTGTTTTTTCTAAATTTGTGAGGTAATAATGATAAATTATTAATTGAGAACTGAATTACGTGAATATTCGGTTTGATCTGGTTATCTCGGTAGTAACATCGATGGATTCAATTGTTAGCTTTTTTTTGTGTTATTTTCAGCTAGACAGATCGATTTGATTTTTTCCATCGCTGACTCCTAATATATATATATATACACTTTTTTCAAATTTGGATCCCCAATTATTCGATAAAAATAAACAAATAAATATATATAAAAAAAAAAAGAAAAAAAAAGGTGGCTGGAAAGATGGTTTTATTTAGGATAAATTCCTAAATAAAAACCAATTTTATTGAATTTTGTAACTATCAAATTACAAATTTTTCGAAACAACTGAAATTTTTCCCCAAACACAGGATCCAATTACGTTTTGTTATTGTTACGTTTTTGTCTTTTAACCTCAACGATCGCGAGCATTAACGAGAGTTTAGGGGGGTGCAATCGTTAAACCCGACAGCCGGAAGGTAAATCGATTCGTATACGTTCTCGGTCGGTAGGTCCCCGGCGTGCTCGCGTCCGGCGCGTCCTCGGAGGGGATGAACGCAACGCGCGCGTCGTAGGTAAGTAGTAGGTACGAACGGAGAACGCAGGCGCGCGAGCGAACGTCCGGGCGCCCGAGAGAGGGTACGAGAGCGGGAGAAACGTTGAAGAGAGATAGGATGGAGTACGGAGGAACTGTGAGCGCGCGGCTCTTTTGAAGTCGGCCGGTACCGTGTGTAATTAGGCTGCCTCCCACCCCGCCCTTGGCCTCTGATCTCGCCGCTGTGTCGCTAATTGCTCGCCGCCCCCCGAAGCGCGCACCAGCAGCAACAACGCCGGCAGAAGCATCAGCGGCAACAGCAGCAACGTGCAACCAGGACGTCCAGCACACTTCTTCATGGATATCTCGGCCTTCCCTAAACCCTAGATCCTAGATCCTAGATCCCAAACGCGACTTTTCAACGATTCGACAGACTTCTGCACGATCGACGACGTCTCGACGAATTTTCGCCCGGGCTGCTTTCACGAAACGTTCTCGGAAAACATTTTCCTTTCACGCTCTTTGAGAAAATATATTACTTTTCATCTTTTTGCGATAAACAACTTTGACGGGGAGGAGGGGGGTGGCATCCGTCACCGATGGAGATTATTTAAGTAGCTGTAGCCGGATGTGAGGCAGATTTGGTTCTTCGAGTTACTTGATTTTTTTCTTTTGGGTTCGAATATTTGGCTCGGTGAAATGTGATATTGGTTATTTATCTTGAATGCGTGTTTTTATTGATTCGCGGAGATGGACAAGGAAGATTTATTTTTTTGCAGAAAAAAAATTTGTTGCTGTGAGTAAATTTAGACCACCTCGGACTCGTGGATTTTTCATTTCCTTTCGATAATTCGAATGAATGATTGCCCGAAGCTCACGTGTTATCTCTTTCGTGCATTTGTCCAGATAAATACTCAACCATAAGGGTAAAAAATTTGATCCGATATGAATCATGGGAATCCAAATTTGTTTTCGGAGCCCGATGTCCAAAACAATTGTTTTTTTCTGCTTTTCATTCGAACGACGTTTGCACGAGTCAAAAAAAAATTCTTCCGTCGCGAGGAGTCGTACATTTGCAAAGATAATACACAAATCCCGTATGTACACGGAACCGAAAAATTACAATCCTGCACTGCCAATTTCTCAACCACAAAAAGTAAAGGAAAAAAAATTGTAATGAAAAAAATTCGGTCTTAATGCGATGAGATGTTGCGCGCTTCAGCGTAAAGCGATTGAGAGATTTTCCAAGTTAATGTGAGAGAGGCGAAGGGGTCGTGCGGAGGGGCGCGAAGCGTATGGCAAAGTATCGCGACGTCGCCGGGGTTGAAACGTTAAACGCGCATGGGGGGCTCCCCATGGGTTCACTCGGCGCCGCTGTTTGCCCCGTAGAGTTCAAAGGCTCGCACATTTTCGTCCGCGTGACGTGTGAGAATCTTTGAGTACGTCGAATTTAACACGACCAAAGAGAAACACACACGCGGCTGCGATATCTTTACACGCGCTTTTGTACAACTACGCACAAACGCTACGTCTGATGCTCAGCTTTTTTTCTTATTACTCACTTTATTTCTTTTTCAAATTCCGTTTTGTTGCCAAAACCTTTTCGCGTTAATCGCTTTTTATAAAATTGAAATACTTGCAAGCCTCAAATAATTTTGCGTTGGCAAAGATTGATGAATAAAATGGCGATGGACAATTTTTTTGTTTTCTCATGTTTTTTCAAGCTCGGCTTGATGATTAATGAAAATGGAAATGAGTTTTAACGGGTTGGAATATGAGAAAATAAGAAAACGAACGGTCATGCAGCTTTGTAGCATAAGAGGCAGAGAGGAGCGAAATTGACTAATATTTACACAATAGAGTCGTTAAATAAAAGTATCAAAAGAAAACCAAAACATTTTAATGTACAATACCTGCAATATCGTCCTCATATCTGCAGATCCGGCACTTCCGGTTGGTCCTTGTGTATCTCGATGGTCCTCTCACTCCTTTGTTTTATTATAAATACAATCAGCCCAATAAAATGTGTTCAATTGTAAATCACTCGATTAACCAATCGCACACAGTCCGTTTTCATCGTTTAATACTTCTTCTTCTTCTCCTTATTATTGTTATGGTTGTTATAATTAATATTCTTATTATTATTATTATTCGATCTCTAAAATGTTCGTATTGATAAAACTCGTATTATTGTCACGAGGCCGTTTGATTGACCGTTGGATTAATCGGATCACTCATAATCGTTGTTTATTCGTAAAACTATGACGAAAAAAAAAGATAATTGATGTTCAACGTTTTGTTGTTTGATTTATCGAAGAACCGAACGTTGATAACGCCAGCCCCGGCAGTCACGTGGACAAGCGCATGGATATACGATAATAAAAACGAACGTCTGCTGGGTACTCGTGCGTCCTGCACGAAAGCGCGCACCACACTGCGCGGTTTACGTATAGCTCCGGCACTTCTCTCCCGATCCCTTCGTCACGGTTGTTTCTCTTTCCCTCTCTCTCTCCTTCCTCCCCTTGGCCGGAGATTTCTTCTTCCTCCTCTTCTTCGTCTTCTTCTTCTTCTTTTATTCCGTGATCTTTCTTACTCGGTCCAACTAACTCCGTCCTTCTCCTCGTTCGCCACTTCTTCTTCGTTCTCGTTTTTCGTTTTATTCGATCTACACCTTGCCCGCGGTGAATCAAAAGCCTTCTTCCGTGACTTCCGGTTTCGACCGGACCTCAACGATCTCCCCTGATATTGAAAAAAAAATATATATATGGATACATATATTTTTTTCCGTGATTTTATTAATTTATTTTAGTTTCCATTGATTTTCGTTTGGAAATATTGACGATAATCGTCGAGATGGATTTTGATGAATAATTTTTCGAGAAACATTGAAGTTTTTAAGAGTAAAATTCGACGGGGTTGTTGACGGTGCGGTTGTTGCCGGCAGAAACGTTCGCCACTGACTGACAATCGTACCTGGTCAACCGGCATGAAGTAACCAGCAACGGTGATCGTCGAGCGTGTCTCTCCGGTGGGTAGTGGCTGAGCCAGCCAGCGAGGAAGGTGCAACAAGACGTAGTAGGGAGAGACGCACCCCCACCGAGGACCACGTTTTGTCCTGAGGGGTTACTTCTATCCCACTTTTTTTTTCTTCCTCTTCTTCCTCTTCTCTCGCGCGGCTGTTGTGCGGGTTGGTACTTCTTGGATGTGGTTGTGCCCCGCTGGTTACGTCCACAGTGCGCTCTCGAGACTGGAGAGGGGCGAAGGGGGAGGGTGGATCGGAGTTACGGCTTTATTGCTGAAAGTTTAACGACGATAAGCGTACTCGTTTGAAATACGGAAACGTGGAGAATTTCGAGTTCGGGAGAATATTTTTGTTGTAATTTTTACCATTTAAAAAAAATGTTTAATAGAAAAGCAAGAAGCTGCAAGTTGAAACTTGCTAATTGCTTCATCAGAATTCAAGAGAGATGTGAGTTGAAATTTGCAAGCTGCTCCTCCAGAATTGAAGGTATTGTGAGAATGTTCTTCCATGAGGAAATTATTTATATAAACTCTGGCTTCCTTATAGAGGAAGATTCTGACAATATCTCCGATTCTAGGGGAGCAGCTCGCAAATTTTAACTTGCAGCTTTCTTGAACTCGGGGAAAGTAATTTGCAAGCTTCAACTTGCAGCATGTTCTTCATATACAATTCGGTGCCTTTCACCGATCTTCACGACTGTTCATATGTATCACGATTTCGTGATACATGAAGCGATTTCGGATTCGATTGGTCAAAGCTATCGTGAGTTAGAGCACAACGTCATTTTTTCGAAAAATTCAAAGTTCTATAAAATCTGAAGTTCACCATGAATTTGGTTGTAATGTGATACCATACAACGTTGGGTACGAACCTATATGTGGAGAAGTATTTGGACAAATATCTTAAAATTTGCAATTGGTATTGTGCCCTTTTTTTCGTTATTTGAAAACGACATAAAATCCGAGCCGCAGCCCAATCATGTCGAAAATTATAGCTGATACAGAGGTAATAGAGCTCCACATATCATATTGACGTTTGAATTTTAAGAGTCCATCACACACAAATACACACACACACACACAAACCATCCATCCATCCATACAATTTTCTTTAAATGTGTTGCCTCGACGATTTAGCACATTCTGGACATAATAACATGAAGATCTTTAAAAAAAATTATCACTATAACATAGCTTCCTCTACGAGGAAGTAAAACTGTCATTATACTCCGGAAAGAATTTATTTTCGGCGAATACGGAAGAATAAAATAATATTTTCTTTCTTTTTAGTCAATCCGGTCGTTAAAATTGCGATGAATGCAATGTGAAAAGATAATTCTTGCAATACAAATAAATATTGAGGTTGGCCGGAAAAATAAAAGAATTTTCCTGCAAGCGTGTTATTATCGCCGATTCTTAGGTGTGGAATCGAGAAAATGAGAAATGAATGGTGGCAACGAACGTCGATTCGACCGAGGAGAGAAATCGTGTGCAGTTTAAGTGGGGGTGGGTTGAGGAAGAGGAGAAGTCAAGTTGGCGGCAGGTCGCAGAGGCGGCACGGCTCAGCAGGAGCAGGAGGATGGTGATTATACGGCTGTTAAATGTTAGCCCGGGGGCTTTTCGAAGGAAGAGGTGCTGTTGCTGTTGCTGCTGCTGCTGATGCCGCTGCTGATGCCGCGGCCAGAGGCGGCATAAGGCGGCCGGGAGCTGAGCCCCAAGTGCGAGCTAAGGGTTCGGGGTGGGGTCCGATGCACCGCAGCCCAACAACCTGGAGAATCCTCGTGGATGCGAAGTCGGAGAGGAACCGGAGAACGAAAAAAAAAAAAAAAAAAACATTCGGGGATAAAAGGTCCAGCGGAAAAAATGGTAAAAGGTGAGGGTTGGCTCGAAACGAAGCCTGACCCCTCGGAAAAAACTTTCGTCGCCCTTTAATGCGCACCAATGTGCTTCTGTGTTCCGCAGCTAAGCCCGATGATACACATCGATAGGCTGAGAGATTCATCGATGAGATTAAATCTTTATTTCTTAAAAATTAAATATACGACAATGTTTACCGTCTCGTGATTTAGAAAAAATATACCAATCATGTGAAAAAATTGAGTTTTTAATATCATACGGAATTAGAAGGGTTACTAAATTGGCTATCATTCCAAGTTGCAATTGACATTATTCAATGATGTGCGTGAGACCAAATCCTCTGAGAAAATAGCAAGAAATTTTACGTTCCAATCTAAAGAAACTCACCAAGAAAAAAACATTGGTGTGGTCTACAGTCTCGCAAGCGGAAAATCAGCGACCAAACGGAATAGCTTCAATTCTCGATAAAATCGATCCAACAATTCCTTCCTGTTTTTTTCCCAACCTTTCGTTCTTAATTGAAGAAAAACATTTACAAAAGAAGGAAAATTTTTGTGGTCGTCAATGGTTTCGGGGTTTCAGGCTTGAGCATTGATACGTCGAACGTGACACCGAGAGGGTGTGAGCGAGAGAAAACGACGTTTGAAACGGCGAGTGAGACGGGTACGGACGTATAATGCCGCCTCGCGATATCGTCCCTCCGTTGGTCGTGACGCTGGGTCTCGTCTTCGCCCGGACGAATCTGTGGACATATCGCCGAAGATCAAAGTACCGAAATTACGATGGAGGGAGGAGATGGGCGGTCGAAACGTTCGCGGCGCCGACAAAAGCGTAGAAGAAGAGAAAGAGTGAGTGGAAGAGAGATTTTCGGGCCGGGACGACGGGAAGAGCCCACAGCGGAGCGAGGAGAGCAAGCCGGAGAGCGAAGCCGGTAGCGGTAGCTCGCAGGTGGACTTGTCGCAAGTCGATCTCGCGTAGCGTCCCACTTGTTCGGATTCGTTGGGACCGCCGCGGAACAAGCTAGTATAGGGCTCTACTCCTTCGACGGGGTCCCGAAACGAGAAACTAGTGGAGAGGGGGAGGAGGAGGGGGCCGGAACGGAGGACAATGACGAGGGGGAGCTTCGTATTGAGGGTCTCGCCCGATTCGCCACGACCCTGCTGCAGGCCCTTCGAGCTTCAACCGTATATATCCGCGACTGTCCTACACCTATAGGGTGGACTCGCTGCTCTACAAGAAAACCTGCGTTATTGTCCGGGGCAGCACTGATACGCGTATAATGACAACGGAGCACCATAGCTTTACACTGTACATATATCTACATGGCCAGAAACGTCCCGAATCGTTATCTCTCAGAGAAATAACCTGATTGAAACCCTTTTATTCTCCGATGCGGTCGATGATTATTTTTTAGTATCAGCTGGATCCTATGGCCTGATTGTTTTTTTTTTTTCAAATTTTTCTAACCCTCCCTACCCCCAACTGCGCTTTTATTTTCAAGAGGTGATCTATTTTGCCAATTATTAATTGGATGACATTTTTTTCCCAGATACTTTATTGAAATGGAGGATTTTTGTCATAGAATTGGAGTGGGATTCATGTTCCTAATTTTTTTTTTCAATTTCGAAAAAAATCGAGTTTTTCCGAAATTTGAATGTATGATAATGATTTTCTATCTAGAAAAAAAACTATCTTGCAAAGAATCGATCTATTGATTATTTTCGATAAACAATCGATTTTATTAATAATTTTCTATGATTTTTTACGAAAAATCATAATTAAAAAATCGATTGTCTATCAAAAATCATCGAAATATCGATTTTTTGCAAGTTAAATTTCATTTTTACTTCTTTTTTTAAAGATAGGAAACCATTGTATATTGAAATTTCAGAAAAACTCGAAATTTTTTTTAATATAAAAAAAACGTCTTAGAAACGTGAATCCTACTGGAATTTCATGGAAATAAAACCTCAATCTTGATCAAGGATTTGGAAAAAAATACCATCCAATTGTCATTGTCGGGGAAAAAATGAAGCATTTCAATTAAAAAGACGACGTTGACCTCAAAATCTCCGAAACGCTTCAACCAATAAACAAAAATTATGCGTTACCTAACGCATTCCTTAAAACCGTACAAATTATACACACAAAAAAATTTTCTACGATGCAGACTTTACAAGTTGTACAGGTGTGCAAGTTGCGTGGACCGCCCTGTATATATGGGCTAGCATATGTATGTGTTATATAGCTGTTGGTTCCTTTCTCCAGCCCTCGGTCTTTCCCCGAAGCACCGAGGATTCTCTCATCCCGGTTTGCAGACCGACTGTGACGAGCTCGGTGATGCTACCGCTTCTCAGATCCCCGGGCCAAAGGCGCACCTGATATCATTAATCTTCATTAAGGTCCGTTAACTCGCAAGGTGCCGGGGCTATGGTGACGATCTCTCGGACCTTGCCACGGTTCGAGTTTGAGATTTGTCACAGAACCGAGGAGGGAAGAATTTTCGCAGTGTTACGAAGCTTCGAGCTTCCTTCACACGAGTGAAGCCGATCTCGAAACATTTGGCATTTTGATCCTTCGCATTTCACTTCGTGAGTTCTGCAGCAATTATTGTTTATTCACTTGTGCAATGATCAGGAGCCGCAAACTTGAAACGCATAAAAATATTGTTGGAGCAAAGATGCTTTGACAGATTTAGTTGTTGACTACTTAATTAATTTTTTATTCAGTTGTGCAACGATCGAGACCCGAAGGCATTCAATTCACGAAAATAATGATTAAACAAAAAAAGTTCCTCTAGATTTATTTATTTATTTATTTTCTCATTTGCTTGTGCAACGATCAAGACCCGAAGACATTTCATACACCAAAATAATGTTGAAACAAAAATGTTTTTATTCATTTATTCCCTGATTTATTTATTTTAATGAGAAGACCGAAGAAGTATCGGAAGCGTGGATAAAGAGTTGAAAAACAAGCGAGGGGATCGGCATTTCGCTGTATCATTCGGCTGTATACGCTCGAATGGATCGCGTGTTATGTTCTACTTCTACTTCCACCCATTCGGTGTGGAGGTACAACGCGTAGCTAGGCCATACCGAACCCGGTGTACGTGTGCACGTACGTGCGCGTGTATACGTGCAATATTCCATGGATATTATACGCGTACGGTGCCCATGGATGGGGTTGAGCGGGGCGCAGGGCGTTATACATTCTGAAAGAAATCGAGACTCTCGATTCGCCTCGTAAACTCGATGTTGAATTAACGCTCCCGGCCGTTCGTCCTGGATTTTATAGTTCTCGGCTCACCGACCCGATTTCATGCGCGCGGGCGCGCGCGCGCTCGGCCCAAACGATTGCCGCGCCGAAGCCGCGCGGCATCATCGCGAGACTCGCGCGCGAGTGCTTTCGCGTTAGTCCTCGTCTCTTGCTCTTCTCTCTCTCTATTTTTCTCTTGCTTTTGCAATATCGAAATTATTATCGAAGCACTCGCACTCCCGGAACGGAAAAAAAGTATCGTAGCCACTCGTGCGGATACTCCGGACTGCGCATGATAAGTTTCGCTAAAAGCAACTTCAAAGTGTTGTATACCGAAAAACATGATTTTCGGTCTTTCGATGACCGAATAGCAAAAATGTTCACCTCGGCATTTTGTTGAATCTAAATTGCCTTTTATACGATTTTTTTTCAATAAAAATGACAATGTTACGTCGTATGAAATTTGGAAAATAAATCATTAAGTTTATTTACAATGTCCGGTAAATAAATATTCATAAGATTTGTTGGGACGGCATTTGAAAATTTGAAAAAAAAAATTTTCTCAGTTCCCTGCAACCGATTTAAAAAATCGCCGAACAAAAAAACCACAAAAAATAAATGAATTATAATTAAAATCGTTTGCAGAGAAAATAATTGCATTCGATTGATCGGCCGGTATCGTTGTCCCGTGGGGTTCTCGAGCGTCGGGGAATAATAATCGATCCACGTGCGGAATAAATTCGATTCCGAGGACTCATCGTGAAAAGAAATTCCAAAGTTGAATGTAAACTCGCGAGGCATAAGTAATTAGTACAAATACGTAAAAAGGCGACGTGTCGTGCAGCACCAGCACGCAGCGACCGCTGCAACGACGGTGGATACGTCGAAGTAATTCGGTGTATGGATAACCGCCATTGGCATTGTGTGCGTATAAACGTGGATCGGGTTTGCGATATATACCACGAGTATTCCTAACTTATACAGCAGCATTAGAGGTTATAATACATATGTGAGTGTAAAAGGACCCGACGCCGACTACGGTTCGGTTGGCGAACGTTCGCGCGGTAAACCCCTTTAGCGGCAGCGCGGCGATGAGCTCTCCGCGCGCGGTCTCCCTTTCTGCGCTTCGGAATATAAGAGAGAAAGAAAAAGGAGAGAGTGAGAGAAAGAAAATCAGCAGATCTTGGCAAAGGTGCCGATACAAAAAAGGCCGCTCGCGCGCGCGAGCGAAGCTTTATTTTCTCGAATCGATGGGTGCCCCGCGGACAAGTTCCTTAGAAGCGAGCAGCATGGCACGGAGCACACCGCACGCAATGTATACGCGTATGTGTATGTACGTGTGTGTGTGTAATATACAGGGTGGTATACATGAACGAGCTGTAAGAAAACCGCGGTGTATATTCGTTGTGTAGTACGTATGGTGGTACCGGACGCGAGCTCGAGCCGCTAATGATCATCGCGGTGTACCGTAACGTGAAGAGCGCCGGCACGAGCTACTCTTCTCCCGAAGGATACGCGGTGGTACACGGGTAAAACCCGTGCTCTCGTGTACGTGCGTTTGCCGCAGCGCAATGTTTCACCGTGCATTATAACGAACCGATATCATCCTCAAATTTTATACTGAAAAAAAAACAATGAAATTCGAATGTTTGTTCGTAATTTTACGAGGGTTCGAAATTTTGATAATGTTATGGGGATATTGGTCATTTTTAGATTTTTTTCATGTCATCCAGAAGGATATGTAGTTAGTCGTTGGCGTAATTCTTTTTGTCGAGCTATCGTCTGTACATTAATTATTTTTTGTTCCCCAATGTCTTCTTTTTTTTTCGCTCTTTATTTTTCTCCCTGCCTCTTCCGAATTTCAAATCTAATTTTCCAAAATTTCGTTAATGTTCAAAACTCCGATCATTGCCCTGAAAGTTCGGAGATTTATTTATCCATTTTTTTATTTCATTCAACACCGTACGTAATCAGTCGTCGGGGTATTTTTTGCTGTCCTGCTATCTCGTATGAATTCCATTACTCCCGGTCCCGAATGCCCTCTCTCTTTCTCTTTCTTTCTCTGTTGTTTCCAAATTTCCAATAATATTTTACAATAGAAAATAAAAATAAAAAATTCGAATGTTCGTTAAAAATTCAACGAATATTCGAAATTTTCATTATTTCATTGAAAAGACCGACATTCATTTATTATTTTTTCATGACATTCAAAAGCATACGTCAGCGTAGTCGTCGGCGTAGTTTTTTGCTGCCTCGCTATCGCATGTAAATTCCATCATTTCCGGTCTCCAATGCCCTAACCCTCTCTCTCTTTCTAGAGAAATAAGTATCGCTTTCTCTCTCTCTCTCTCCATCTTTCTCAAATTTCCAATCCCCCCGGGGTCCATATCAATAACGCAATATTTCGTGGAGACGTATCGATACGTCACGGGCCGCATAACTTTGTCACGAGGAGACGAAACGAGCACAGATCGACGGACGTAGATAAAATTGTTTTTCTACGAAATTCGTTTCTGGGCCTGGGTCTCTCACGTCCCTTCCGCCGGCAACGGCATCATCCGCCGTGGTCCCCGCAACGAACCATTACCGTGCGTTCTCCACGCGCCAGCGTATCACTCAACCGATCATAGTCAGGCCTTAATTATTTATCGTGCATTCTCCTAAACACGCAATCGATCCTGTGCTACAGCCCGGCATCACCAAAACCACCGCCGAATGATCGTGCCGCGTGCGATACGACGATGTATACACGCACACGCTCGGTCATGGCGAACCCGCGTGTATATACGTCCTCGTATCATTTTACATTCTCTCTCGCTCCTTCTAATAGATGCAACATATTCGACCGTTCATTAATCTTCCCGTCGAATGGGGATTCTTAAAGAGAGCGCGCGGACGTCTCTGCCTCGAGATCGCGCATCACTATTTCTCTCTTTATGAATTTCTTTTATTGTCCTACGCCACCGCCCCCCCCCCTCCTTCCCGTCCCTTATTTTTTTTACAGTCTCGGTATCAATCTTGGCGGTGACTTTTTTTTAAAGCTTTTTTTTCTGGCTTCTTTCTACAATAGCCGAGACCCGGACATTAGTAAGACCGTTCGGGCGCGTCCACTTTATCCGCGACTGATCTGCCGCGCGCCACTCGCGCACAGTCCCAGGGAGTCATGGGGCTGGGCGGGCGACAGGGGGGGGGCGAGAAGGACGAAAGTCGCGTTGATTGCATTACGTGGCGCGATAGCGTTGATTTCATTATACGCCGACGATCGCTCGGGGGAGGGAGAAAGATGGACGATGAGAGGTTGGCGGAGGAGAGATAAGGACGTGCTGGAAAGGGCGAGAAGGGCGGAAAGGGAAAAAAATGGGTGGAGAAGGGATCGTGGACGTTGATATTGTTGAGAGAGCGACGGGCCGCGCGTAAGGCATCACCAGGTGTAGTGTAGTAGGTTAGGAAAGTGGGGAGGCCAGAGGGCAACGTCGGCGCCTTTCATCCCTTCCACCCGTGTCGACGTATCTTTTTCAAACTCTCTTCCTCAAACTCTTCGTTGATTGTACTCCCACTTCCACCTATTCGCGCTACTCGCTTCTCGTTCCCCGTCCAACCCCCCGCCCCCTTCTTTCTCGGTGTCGACTTTGTTTCTCGTCGTCTTCGTCCCGCGGTCGTATTCTTCGTGTTTCCCGGCTTCAGCTTCTTCTGGGTTTGTTTATAAGCAATTTTCAGCCCTGTGCCCACGAATGCATTCGAATAACTCTGGATTCTGATGTTTCTACCATTTTATCTCGGCCCGTAGATTAGGTTTTTTCAGAAACTAGAATTTTTTTCTTCTTTTCGTTGCACGCCGAGGGCTTTTATTCCTCTGTTTATTATGCTTCTTTTTTTTTTTGTTGAAACTTTTTCTCGATCGTGGCTTGCCATGGTTGATAAGTAGCAAGTCGTCGATTCGAAGCGCATGCGCGGAGTTTCGGCATTACGATTGGATCCGGGATTCGAGCGGCGAAGCGAGTGCGAACCGCAGCCAATCGCATTTGGCTGCGGTTTGACTTCTTGCGCACGCGCTCACGATCGGCCCGCTTATATATTGATTCAAAAAAATGTACATTATCCGTGATAAAAAAAATGAACGAAAAATATTGGTTACCAATACAACGGTAGGCCCACCAGAAGGTCGGCCGACAAGTTGTCGAAATGTTCTCGACCAACGATTATTATTTTCTCAAAAAGATATATATGAGCACTCGAATAATCTGGCAAGTCAATCTCGTCACCCGCGAGATGGCGCAATCTCCGTTGAGTAATTGAAAAATATCGCCGTGAAAAAACTGTTCCTCATGGCGCCGAGGTGTCGTACGACTGTTATCGCCTTCGAATAATGCGATAATTGCGCAATAACGCGATAACCGCTCAACAGAAAACACCAGACGAAATATGAAACAAAAAAAAAAATAACTCGTAATGTTGCCGAAAAATTTCGCACTTAAATTAAATGTATCCACGCGTAACGACGTTAAATTGTACGAAGTGGCTTACACGTTGCGTGTACACCACAGTGTTTAATGACGTTCATACCTCACGCACAGATACACGAACACATACACGCGCTCACGCCCACACGCAAACCCACACACGTGGATTATTTCGGGAGGGTGAGGACGCCGTGTACTTCGGGCGGTTTGTGGCGAGCACGTTTAGTCGTTTGCGGTCAACAACGACGTGAGCGAGAACGCATCAAGGACCGGTAAACCATCCGTGGGCTCGGGCTGAAAGGGGATAACGAAAGAGGGCTACATTTAAAATTCGTTTATTGGAGTCGCGAGCGTTGCACAAGCCGGGGCGCGCGTTTGAATAAACGATTTTGCGGTACAGTCCGTCCTCCCGTATGTCAAAACCGCGCGCGCACGTTCGAAACCGCGTCTTTCTCGGGTTTCGATCTTTACCGCGTAGCGTCGCGCGGGTCGACGATCGACCGCGCGCGCGCACGCGGTCGCTTCTTTCCATATCGCCTGGACGTAGCGCGATCATTGCGCGGTTCTTTTACGAAGAAGACGACGACAATGAACGACGAGGAGGGGCGGGGGGGAAGCGAGCAGGACGGACTGTGGGGGTAATGAGAATCTTCATGCGTGAGCGAGAGTGGGACGGCACTGGGACCGTTGACGTGCGCGTGACGGAGGCAGGTGCGCATCGGTGCGCTGTCGGCGCTTTTGATGTTTCCGAAGGTGGGAGACTACGAGGTATACAGGGTATGTATATCTATACAGGGTGGTTCACGCAACTTGCACACCTGTATAACTTGTAAAGTATGCATCGTATGAAAACATATTGTATATAAAATTTGTACGGTTTTAAGTAATGCGTTATGCAATGCATATTTTTTATGTATTGGTATCGCCGCGGAGATTTCAAGGTCAACGTCGTGTAAATAGACGATACATTTTTTATACCAAAGTGGGAAAGAACATGAAATTCGAAGCAAAGAAGGATCGAGCTGTATCAACTGTGAAACACATAACTGACGAGCAATTTTACTTTGTTTGTTCAATATGTTTTTCCCGTAATATAAAGCTAGACATTGAATCTTATCGCGGATTTCCGCGGGACGGCGAGATGCTTACGTGAGAACGTTTATCAACACGGTAACGTTTAAAAACGCCCGACCTGTGGTAAGGTGGAATCGATAAGTTGATATTTCGCGAAGGGAATTTTCTAGAAATAAAGTGAAATTATTGGTCCTCTGGAAGCACTGGGTTAGCGTCTAATCCAAAATGTCCGCTGTACGTGAATATCAACTCGTGTAAAATGCAATGGACATTGAATACGTATCACCGATATAATCATTCCATTCGACCAATTACGAATATTCGACTATAATTCATTTTCTTATTTCAGAATAATAGTTTAGGGATAAGAAATGACAGCTGTCGATTATATTTTGAAAAAGTTTAACATTTTTTGCGGAGAGAAAATTTAATGAAATATAAATTAAGGATTGAAAGATTTGTCACCGATACAATGATCGGAATAATTACGAATATGTCATTATGATTAATTTTTTTCTCTAGAATAACAGTTTAAATAATTTATTCATCCAAATGATACTGACCCCTCGTAAATATTTAGAGGAATGAAAAAAATACGTGACAATAACATTTTTCATAAATTTTCAATTTCTTACCTCATAACAATTGAATGAAATAAAAATAAAGGGTTGAAAGATACTATGGTATATCGGTACGATTTGTGCGGATGTTTTGAAGTAACCATGACCCGTATTATCCGCGTATATTCCACGGATTACTATACTACGCCGGGTGGAGGAGTACGAGAGGGAGAGGGATGAGGCTGGGGGATACGCGTCGCTGCCAGTGATGCTGGTGGAAGGGTCGAAGCGTCGTCGGCCGCCGGTCCACAGGGAGAGGGGGAGAATCGCGCGGTGGACCACTATTATGTAAACATCAGCGTGCCTTTCATCTCGCCGCCCCGTGACGGCGAAGGCCTTCTTCTTTCTCCTCCTCCTTCTCCTCCTCCTCCGACTCTTCTTCGTCTCTGCCTCTTATTCTGCTGCTGCTTCTTCGTCTTCTTCTTCTTTTTCGTTTTCATCTTCTTCTCTTTCGCCTTCTTATTCTTCATCTTCTTCTTTCTCTTCTTCTTCTTCTTCCTCGAAGACTGATCCAGCTGGCTCTCTAATCTCTATCCTCTTCTCCGCTGGGCCTTTCACCGTGAGGCTGCTCAATCGCTCGCTCCTCGAGCCACGAAACAAACGCTTAGGGGCGCACGACAATCAAGAGTTGGCGAACAATTATTTTTCAAAGAGACTTGATAACTGGAAACCGAACTAGTCCAGATTTTCCTTGCATTATTTTGGTCATAAAATCCGACGAGACGTTCTTTTCACGGGTTAGCGGGCATCTAATCATCGGAATATCGAACGGCAGGAGTGTGGCAGTAGCGGAAAATAGTTTGTGAGTCCGTATTTGACTGGTTGATTTTTATTTTTCTCCCGTCGTGGAGAAAACTTCGCTTTCACGAAAAAAAACATAAAATCAAGATTATAATATCGGGGTACAATAAGAAATACTGAAAGATTTTTTTTTAAACGTTAATAATTCCAAATTCATTCGAAACCTCAAAAAATTACGATAACATAAATTATTGATAAATGTTATATGAATTAATATCGTTGGACGTCGCAAATTATTCTGATTTTATTGTCGAATGCATTAATTTCGAATGTCTATTAGTTATTGAGCGAGATATATTTTCGAATTAATCGAATTTTCGTTTTATTCGATTCGACTTCGTACATTTATTAAAATATCGGAATACAGGAGACGTTAATGGTAAGTATCGACTGACCATAGTGCCGACGTCGTACCACGAATAAAGCATTTTTATCGATCGATCGAAAAAATATGAACAAGAGAATTATTTAATTAATTCGTCGGCGACAAAATTTATTACACATTTTTTCGATCCTTCGGTCGCGTCCTGTTTAATGATATTACGGTTGTCTCATGCTCCCACGGGAATGTAATAACATAACGTACGAATTTCGATAAGCAATATTCAATGAGTTTTGAGAATACGAGAGTATATACGCAGCCGACAGCGGGAGGTTCCCTCGCGTATAAATATCGATAATGCTTATTCGGTGGCCCTTCGCGATCGCTGGCACCGCCCAACACACCGCATTATACACTCCACGTGTGGTGGCTGTGTGGTAAGCCTCTAGTTTATAGTTATAGTTATTGCGAAGCTAGCGAGAGTTACCAGCAGAAATAGCGCTTCTGACACGCCATAAGCACTCTGTAGAGTTTACACGGGCAAATCCACGCCAGATCGATCGAATCTTAAATTCGACAGATTCATCTAAACTCTGGCTGCACGGTAATTTTAAAAATCTAGCAATCCTTCTTCTGTCTATTCGTACTATCAATTTGCGTCTGTTTTGAGAAAAAAAGTTCTTTTCAATTATTGACGCTTAAATGATCCATTTTAATTGCTAAAGTCTCTACTTTATTTCTCTTCAAGGTCGTAAAAATCGCTGATTTTCTTTATTTCCTTCTGTCGTGGATATTCGACGAAATTCTCGAAAGATCATTTTTGTAAGAATAAAATGTTCAAACGTATGTATGTATTATTTTGATATCCTTCTAACGTCGGTCGTGACGATAAAAATTCATTTCACACGTTATATTGGAATTTTCAGTTATTCTAGGAAATAGTTTTAACGTTTATTATTGTTTGGCATGGAATGGTCCATATACGGCATGTACAGAAGTGGTACGGGTATCCGATGTGAATTATCGTTAATGTTCTCAACAGTCTCTGGGTCTCACCCTCCGGCCAAACTCTCGCCCCCTTTTCTGGATTCTCCCGACAATCGTCGAGAGTTACTGTACGCCGATCGTTTCTGGAATAACGCCTGGCGAATAATATATATTAATACGAAATTCGAATGAGAAGAAGCAAAAAAAAAAAAAAACACAACGAGGTGAAATATAACACAACGGTTCACGACGCCGTTTGAATAGAATGAATATAAAAGGGATGCTTATGGCAGATGGCAGTTCCTTACTGCGATTATTGTTAGATTTAACGATTACGATTTTTTATCCTTCGGGCTGTGATACAGCCTCGAGAAGAGATGTGAGATATGCGAACGAGGCTCCTCTTCTTTTCGTTCAATGGTTATGGAACGGGCCCGAAGACATTGGGATAAAACGGACCACCTACCGCTAACCCACAAAGTATAATTGAAATTTCAACCATTCGTTCATTTTCTTTCTTTCCTTATACACAATTTATTTACGTAAGTTTTGTCTCGTTGGCTTTAAAGAATATAGATTCAACCTTAGCTTGTTTTTCCTTTCCCTGTTTATTTTTTAAATCCCATTTTTCATTATTTATGATCGTTCAAAGAGTCCATTTCAAATGAGACAGACTGGATATATTTACATGGCATTAAAAAACATACATTTTTCACATGATAAATAAAATAAATTTATTTATCAAATAAAATAAATTTCATATAATGAATATCTTTGCCTGCAGTTCTTTTTCTCGAAAATTCGTTCGAAATACAAAGTTCCTCGAAGTTTGCAATGAATTGTTTCAAACGTTTTCCATTTAATAACTAATTTTTTTTCCGACGTGACCGTTTAGCCCCACTCTATTCCCTGCACGTGGTACCGTGAAGCTGACCGAATTTCCGCGATTTCTCCCCAAGCTCAACGCAGCGACCATTCAAAGACAACGGCCATCTTCACTACGATCACATAACCCCGTTCGTTTTCAATACAATCGTCAAGATATACGCGGAAATCGTTGCTTGCTCACAAAAGAACGATCGCGAGAGCCACCTTTTGCGTTTCATACGCGATTCCTTCGAACCATAAGCTACTCGAGATTGGTCCTCGAGTACTCAACAGAAGCCCAAAGGGCACACGTGCGTCCCGGAACACGTGTGGCCTCAAACCCTCATCCTCTGAAGAATAAATAAAATAATAATAATTTAAAAAAAGAACCAAAAAAACAACAACAACTCTATCACTGGATCTCTCTGATAATGAGATAACAAGTTCTCATTGAGTGGCAGATAGACAGATGAATAGATATTTAAATTATTATTAGTACTCTAGGGTTTATGAGGTCTTCGGGCAAACAAGCCGCGATCGCAAAAAGAATAAAATAGGAAATAAAAGCATACGATTTTGAAGCAACGAGAAAAGTCAAGACCCACCCTATATAGAGATAAAGCAAAGAAATATACAACTATAACAATGTAAGTCAGAAAAAAATAGCACAGGCTGTATTCAGACAATAGAGGATATAATACGAGTGCCAAAAAATAAAGAATATAAATAACAAAGAATAATAATAAAAATAATTATAGCAACAACGATATTGATCAATAACGGTGATAAAAATAGCAATATGAACATCGCAGCTCAAAAACGTGCTTGTGATAGCGACATATCACGATCGCGTACGTGATAAAAAAATAACCAAAATAAATGAAATTACGAAATTCGTTTCATCTCGGAAGATCTCTATAACGATCAGCGAAGGTAAGAAGGACCGGTGAGAACGGCACCGGGACCAGGGGCGGTGGTTGTTGGGCGGTAGATAAAGGTAAAAAGCTGAAGAAAATTGTAGGGGGGGTTGGTTCCGGCCGCGAGCGGACAAGCACAAAGCACGAAACGGTGATTCGTTGGTAATACAGAAAAGCGCATAACCGAGCGTGGAGTGTGACACGGTGAAGAGGAGGAGAGAGATGGATGTGGAGCTGCGGGCAGGCTTCACAATACCGGTCACATGTCACCAAGTCTTTGAACCGTGCCGCTCGCCGACTCGTTTTCTTCGTAAATCGTATATAGGTGGAGTATGTTATGGTGTATAGCACCGATGTACATTCGGTTCGGAGCCCAGCATCCCCCTTCCTCGTGCAGCATCCCTCCGAGACGCTGATGTCTGTGAGTAACGTAGGTACTGTATTGCCCACCTACATATATTCCGCACATGGAGATATATAGCCTACGGAGATATATGCGAGTGTATGTGTAATATGTGTGTATTAGAGCGGCTCATGGAAAAAAGTTTTGGGCACCTCTCAGTTTATTTAAAATATACGCTATTGGAAAAAATGTGGCCGAATCTGAGCCCAATCGGACTATTTTGAGTAGTTTATAGTTTATTATATCGATTTTGCATTTGATTAACACGCGAATGAAATTGTTTGACCTGTTGAAATCGATTGTTCCGGTAAATATAAATATAGTCGGGGATTGTAACTGAGTAGGTACAATATCACGGCCACTTTTGAAAAAGGTAGGGATTAAGGATTCTACGATGATGTTTTTTTAATCAACAACAATTATTGAAGTCTTACGAAACTATTTTCGACTTAAAAAAATTGATAATTTTTAATTGGAACCAATGCAAGTCGATGAGTAGAAAAAGTGATGGATACATCAATAGGGTGATTAGGGTGATATTTATATTTACTGGGAAACTCGTTTTCCACCGGTCAAACGTGTTTATCAAATTCAGAGTCAATATAACGGCTGCAGAATCTCTTAAAATAGTCCGATTGGGCTCAGAATTGGCGAGACGGTTTCTGATATTATATACTTAAAATCTAAGAGCTGCTAAATTCTCTTTCTCCGTGAGACTCCTAAATATACGTATAATTCAGATGTAGGATGATTCATAGGGCGTTTCGCGTTGGCGCGTTTTCGCTCCATTTAGCGGTCCCTCCATCCCAGTCTCCGAATTCTAGGTGACGTTCGATAGCTCGGTATTCAACCCCTCTGCGATGTACGAGGGGTTGATGCGGTTTAGGGTTTCGTCGATGCTATTGAAGACGTCGCGGAAAAATCGGAGGGGAGCAAAAAGTAGGGCGAACCCTATTGGAATAAGATTTATTCACATCGCGGCTTCGATCCCTCGGGGATCGATTTCACCGATGGCTTTCTTATTAATTTTTTCCCTATATTTCGGGGCGATTGTGAGTGGTGAAAAAAATTGTAATTTTCCATGTCAAGTAAGCTGTTCGAGAGTGGATGATGATGGTTCGATTAATTTCAATAAATCGGAACTCTTCAGGATTCAGGGAAATTTTAGAATTCAGTACTGTCTCCTTCTAACATTCATTGCTAATTGCAACCCTATCAGCGTATCGCTTTTTTCGCACCACTTAAGCGCATCGTAGTATCGAATCGATCCGAAGTTCTAAAAAATAGAAGATCTCATCCTAAAAATCTTGGAAATTTCATGAATAGAGCTCCGAATTTCTACTTCATGATAAAATTAAAAAATGTAAAGTTTTCGGAATGAATTTCTATTATTATCGAATCATTACATGCAATCATTATAGAAATATCAATAAGCGAACATCCTAAGCGAATAAGTGAACTCCTAGAAACTTTGAAATTTTGGCATGGGTTGAATCGAAACCACGATACACTGACGGGCTTGATCAGTAGAATATACGTATACGTATGAAGTCAACAATAATTGTTACAAAGTTGTAGCAACAGCGTCCGCGATTTTTTCAGTAAAATCTAAAATACGTAAAATCGACGAGTCTCGTAATCTCAGTATCACGAATTACACGGCGCGGACTTCCGTCGGTCCGTAAAAAACTCCCCCAAAGAAATCCCGTCAGAGTTCAAAGGTACGAGGTTGATCCGAGAGTCAGCGAGAAAATCAGCCCTTATAAGGCTCGAAATCGAGTGTACAAATGCAGGAGTCGGTTGGACAAGACGCGAGAGCGTTTGTTAGCTCGCCGTCTCAAAGTAAAATACGCGCATAAACGGTCCAAAGAACACGCAGGAATATTCAAAAGATCGGAAGTCCGTCTGTGATGTCCCGAGAAGGACATTCGTCCGTCTCCGGGTGGAAGTATTGGCCAATCGTGGTGAAAGCGACAAAGGGGGTGGGAGAGTGTATGTGCGCGGGGGGAGGAGTGGAGGAGTCGGGGGGGGAGAATCGACGCGGGGATATTCCCTCCAAGAGAAAACGCGCAAGGAAATGGCGACTCGGAAAAACGCTGGTTGTGTTAAGAAGATTTCCCGCTTGATGGGCTTCTGTCGAGCGCGCGCGCGCGGTCTGGAAGGTTGATGCGGTCCGCACGTTGTCTCTCGCGTTCTGGCGTCGTTTTGCGCGATAGTTTTATGCCGCGTTGATGCTGATGCGAGGAAAATCTTCGTGAGGAAAGACCGCACTTGCGTATTGCAAGCGATGTATGTATGCATGTCTATATGTAACCGCGAAGGAGAAGAAGACGCCGCATGCACTCGCGCGCAAGCGCTATCGCGCGGGCTTGCGCTTGCGAGCGAGCGGGCAGCGGTTGGCTCTTATAAGCGAGGATAATTACCGTTCTACGTCTGTGCCAGGAAGAGCCCGAGCAAAAACGGCGTAATCGTATACGCCGACCGATCATAATGGTTATGGAGGCTCATCGCGAGAAAGCCCGTATAATTAGCGGGCCTCCCAAGTCCCTGAAGAGTGAACCGTACTGTTGTGGGTAATGTCTATAATGCGCGGTGCAGGTGCGTACGTATACGTCTGAAAGAATGAGGACCATAGACGAGGCACCGTAACTCCTTGTCTCAACTGCCAACCATCGACGAATGTGCTTCTGTCCTGGCTTCTGTGAACATTCGCTCGAACGTTTTTTTGTTTTTTTTATTTTCGCTTTTTGGTGTTCGGGTTCTTTTGCATATCGACGAAAAGTTAGATATGTTTCACGACGCGAAAATTTTGTTTTAGACGCCTGCAGGGCTGGCTATCCAGTCGCCGGATGTGCAACGATCTAAGATGATCCGGAAAAAAATGGTTGCAGCTTTTTAACCCCCAAAAAACGTTCGGAGCTGTGAGAAAGGTTTCAAAAGCAGCGCTCTGTACAATGAATTGGCATCGAATCGATCAAACTCGACAGTCATCGGAACCAATTAGGGTTTGGCTTACTGTCCTTTGGTCTCCGACGCTGTTGACATTTTTCTGTGCTTTATGTATGTGTATCGGACCTGTAGAGTTCATTGTGTTCGCAAGTATATATGCACAAATTCGGGCTTGCAACATCGTTGTTCATTTCAAATTTGATGTATGAGCTTTCGATTTCCCATTGATCACTTAATTCGCCTATTCGATAAATTCGACACGACGTATTGTCGATATCTACGAGAGAGCCGCCACGTCGACATCAATAATGCAGGTATAAATGCATGCCCGACAAAGAGTCCGCGTCGTAGAGATACAAAGAGAAAAAAGAAACGGTTTCGTATGAGAAAGAGCTAGCTGCGCATACGTGCGCAACTAATACCCATTCCGTATGGCGTTGGTAGATGAAAAAATAAAAGTTTGTTCGTAGCGTGATCGATCAAACGTGGCCGCGATCGGGCGACGATGCGGCGACGCGCGCGATTCAACCGCGATTTCGCTCGGGCTCGTCGTTGCCACTTCGGATGCTCGAGACGCGTGATAGATCGGTGAGACCCGCGCGGCGAGAAATCGAGTCTCGAAACGACGGACGGACCGCAAGAGTGACACGAAGAGTCTGACAATGGTGCGTTGCAACCATCGACATGGAGATATGGACTGCTAACGTCGCACGCAAACGTGAAATCGAAAAAGACACCGTAAAGACGATAGGCGGTAGGTGCCTCATCTCGTTCTACTTGAAGCCGATTGTTCGAAAATATCTATCGGGAATGTTTTCGACCAATCAGGTTTAACTAGAACGAGTTGAACCTTCGTTTGCTCTCTGTCTTTTTCGGTTACGGTCTTTTGTACGGATCAGCAGCCCATGTCTCTATCCCGACGGTCGCAACGGAGCGAGCCAGAAAGACGGTCGCGATCGGCATAAGGAGGAGCCCGCGAGGAATAATAGATCGATGGATATCAATACAGCGGACCATTCGTTTTGCGATAACTGGAGCTCGTTGATTCGGATGAGAAAAATCGTAGAACTTTCGACGATTGTCGATGGAAGTCAAACGAAAAGTTGTGTCGAATCACACCCAAGCTGCCGAGATTGTTGGCCAATTTACAGTTCTTTACTCCCGGGTGCTTCGCTTGCGGGAAACTGTCTGTCGTTTGGCCACCTGGCGTCACACGTTCGAACTACTCTACACTCGAAAATAGAATAAAAGGTCTCGTGGGCCTATTATTCGATTTTCTAGCGATGACTCGAGCCATCGAAAGGGTTTAAAAAATTGCTAAAACCACAACTGAATCAATAAGCCCCGGTTTCCTTCACCTTAATACATTCTCTTTTTCTTTTTTCGCGCGTTTAGGTAGTATCCCAGAATAGTTTAAACCCACGCGCGATTCGCTACGTGACAAATTCCGATTCCACGAAAAATTGGGTCCCTCCGCTTTGTCGGTTGCAAAGGTTTTGGGCGCTTCGAGCCAACGGTTTCGGTAAGAATCCCGAGACCGAAATTTGTCGAATAGGTATTTGCCGACCGTGATAAAAGAGCATGGTGGCAGCGGCGGGGGGGGGGGGGATCTACGCGGGGTTGAGACGAGGGTCTCGCCTCAGCGACACGATCGCATGCCGCTGCTTTACCGGCACCGGCGTTTGGGCTGCATAGAGGATCGCGAATCACGGATCGGCGACGGAGAAGAGATCGTTAAGTGGTTACACACGCGCGCGGGCCTCGCCGCGAGAGTAACTGCGACAGGACTCCACCAAGATTTAGGAATTAAGATAAAAGACGCGACCATATCGCAAAAATTCCGACGACGATCACAAACGAAACACGAGAGAAATAATTTGAAAACGTCCATTTTACCGAAAAACCTTTTTAGAACGTAATTAGATGGAGTGCGCGAGTGCGGAGTGGTGCGAAGAATTTTCTTTCTTTTCAAATTAATTCTCTCTCTCTTGGTTGGCAATGGATTTAGATGAATTAAAATTCTTTACATTTGAATATTTTAGATTGGATATTTTGAAGTGCGTTGTACTACAAATTCCGAGTGTTTCGCGGTCGAGCGAAATGAAGAATTTAATATGGCTTCCACGAGACTCGGGCACCGTGTTACGTTGGGCTTTTCAGATCTTTCGGCGCGATAACGAGAATCTCGATATCTCGGTGCGAGCATCTTGTTTCTCCGGGGCTCGATGCTACGCAACGTGCATGTATGTATGCGTATGTGTAGATGTATCTTCTGGTCCGGCGTATTCTTTTCTCGTATCCTTTTCTCGCTACACAACGAGGCTCTCAGACACGCGTACCTTACGTCTGTGGCATAATTAAAGCGGTAATGACTCGTTATAAGTTTCGGCGGAATGCGGTAGCCGGTTCGGTTATATACACTCGCACCGCCCCGATATTCCGTGGTTAGCGAGAACATCGTCGTATACATTATGTATATTTGACGCCAACATTTCTTACGTTCAGTCGTCCGCTGTGACGTTGAAATTTTCGAATTCAAAGAATTTACTAATCTTACATCCATTGTGATCCGTTTCCGCAAGAAAAAAGAATTAATTAAAATCAATTTCTCTGATAATTGCAATCAAATATTTTCGATTCGCGGTGATAAACTATTGGGGAGAATATAATTTTGCAATCCTTTTGACAGAGCCTAGTCTGAAATTTGATTAAGAAGCTGAGTTCAGGGAACCACTTCAGCATCGAAACTTTAACCTACCTTTCTCTCGGCCTTTTTGAAACGTAACTATAAAAATGCAATAATTTTAGCAACAACGAATAAGTCATGCGGTGTTTTCGTAAAAAAAAAATTATCTTCGCTCGTTGTTGTTAATAATCCGTGGTCCACAACGAACGAAATATGAAACAAGGCCGGTACGCGAGCATCGCACGCACGCGGTTTGGTTGGTCCCGTGGCCCGGATCTTTTCGAGGCTCAAAGAGCCGAACCGCGCCGTTTCGTGAAGTCCATTCCGTTGGAATTGAAATTGATTTCGGTCGACTTCCATTACTCAACGAGCCAAGACCGGAAAAATGTTGGTACCGACAAAAGTCAGAAGCGATCCGTTCTGGGATAAGATCAAGAGTTTCTCGTCTCGACGAGATGTTTGTTGCGCCCGGTTGCTTCTGGCTTTTGCCGGTCGACGTTGCCCGGCGATGATGTTCGTTGTGCCGGGTGATGCGGACGCCGCACTCCGAGCTCTTCTCGGGTTAGTCACCGAACGTATGGTTATTTCGTTGTGTATAGTCGAAATCCGGTACGGAAGAGGACAGCCGTACAGCCATGGCGAACCAACGAATCGACGAAGGAACGAATGCTGTTGTTGCTGCTGTTGCTGCTGCTGCTGCTGCTGATCGTGATGCGCGCGTGGTGCCTCGGGAATTCTTGGCGTGTTTACCAGCAGGAGAGGATTCGTGACTCCCTTTGCAACGTGCCGACTGTCCCGTCGCCCGATGAAACCAGCCGAGAGGGATAAAGACCGAGACGACGGAGAACGGGAAGAAAGTCCTTCGGGCTAAATCCTGTCTTACTCTTTTCTTCTCTCTCTCTTTTTCTGTCCCCGCGCGAGTCCTTATCTATGACCCTCTCGTGCCCCACGAGCAACGGGGATAGTTGCAACTTCGTAACCCGGGGGCTGTGCGGAACACCGCGACGAATTTTCATCTTTCCGATCTTATCTAAAAAAAGTTTTTCCCGTATTACCGACATCGACATCGTCGACCGAGTCTCCACATTGACGCAGATCCTTGCGTTTGTTTTTCCGTAAAAGCGAAAGAGAGAGAGAGAGAAACCGCACCAACAAATTTTCTAAATAATACGTGCGGCATCCCCGACTGTCCGAGAAGTCCCATGACCTCGAACGGATCGAATTTGTGACCATTTTATAAAAACCCCGATTGAGTTCGTCAGCAAATACCGCGAGAGGATGGCCATTCATTACTCGTATGCGTTGTGGAGTGAGCGAGAATTCGCCGTGCGTGGGAGGGGACGAGGTGCGGTCGGGATACCATGGATCGAAGCAAGAGGAGGACGCGCGAAAGACAAAAAGACGCCGGAGGGCCCGGGCATCGGCGTCGTGGTCGGCGCGACGCGGTATGCAAAGGGAATAAGCCCGCGCGCGCGACGACGAAGACGACGACGACGACGAGTACCGAAGAAAGAGTGGAGGATGATGATAAAGAAGGGAGGAAGCGAGAGGGAAGAAATAGACGATGGTATCGGTCGCTGGTTAGGCATCCAGACCGCCACAGCGGGGTGCTTGGACCACGCGGTGGCGGCGACGGCGACGGCGGCAATCGCGTCGGCGTCTCGGCACGACGAAAACGTTTTCTGGTTCCGTATAGCCGAGAAAGAGCATTACGTGTATTATAATAACGTCTCCTTGATGAAACGAAACCAAGACGCTCGCGAGCTCAGTCTCCTCGTCGGACGAAGAACGAGACCCGTTCGTCGGACGCCCCCTCGAGCTTCGAATCGTATCACAGATCAAAACAGATCGTTAAAAAGTAGAGAGATGAAAAAATGTGTTATTCGGAGGATTTTTTAAAACAGAGAAAGATAGAATAAAAAATATATATATTCAACGATTTGTGAACCATTCCCTTTTTTTTTTTTTTTATTCGTCATACGAATCGTTATGGGAATGTTGTAAATGTGGCAGCAGCGGAACACCGTTCTTACGTCGACGAAATTTTTCGGTCCGACGAATAATAATGATAATGAAAATAAAATGATCAAGATCGGCCGTTAACGTGATTCAAACGAGGCATCTTCATTCATCGATATAATTACCATCCGCTTAATAGCTGGAATAAAAATTGTGATAATAATTTTCACGACGACAAAAATGTCTAGCGGGCATTTGTCTGCCGGCTGTGTGTCGCACGGTAGTGTCGTTAATATTCCAATATATTTGATTTACACTGATTGAGGCTGACCACGGAGAAATTCTAGAGAAAGACCTCGCGTTGCAAAACCGTAAACTTTTCGATACATTTTTCAATATGTTTTTTTGAAAAAAAGAAGTAGTTTTTTATCTTCACTTCTTTCAATTTTTTTTTTTTTTTTTAATACGCTAGGAGTTGTTACGCGACTTTGGGGTCGCGATTTGTGTGAATATGAGGCTTTCGTGATTTTTCGAACGACACGTGAAGGGGCGTCGGAACGCATTCGTAGAAACGCGATGATGCATCACACATTATTCACGGTTATCGGTGTGCGTGACGATGTGGCCGGGTCTGGGGAGGAAGCGCGGTAGCCACTGGCACGGCAGGCTTATCGGTCCGACATCCACTAAACCGTGGCTATTTGTACAACAGCCCGGGGTTTATAATTAGCCGATAAGGCGGTTCGTTAAAAACATGAAAGGGAAAAGACCGTAGCTGTGCCGAGAGCTCCTCTGTGATCCGGCCAACGACTGTGTAACATCGCGAGAGCTACGATCGAAGCCGCAACGCTCTTTTAGGACCCGCTCGTGTAAGTCTCTCTGTCTCTGTACGAGTATATAATATGTACATGTTTATGTATGTGTGTTTGTGCGGTAGCCGGGATCCCGACGTCGTCGAGAGCAGAGAGACGTGTATAGCGGTGTAGCGTGCTACGATGTGCCTGCAGGTACGTAACGCTCAAACACTGGTTTCAGACTACTGTTACAATTTTAATGCTCTCCCTTTTTTTTTATTTCGTATTAAATTTTTTCTTTTTTTTTTTTTGATCTACCGACGTTGCGCTCGTATAAAATCCACAAACGGCATGGCTATGGTCGGGCTATGTGTATTCTCGTGGCGCGTCATGGTTTATCTTATTTCTGGGTTTCCGAAAGATCGTCTCGGTTATGGCTCTACGCTCGGAACTTCTGATGTTCTTTTTAATCGAACCTATATGCTCCGATCATTTGCCGCGGTCGTGCCTCAATTAGTGTAAATCAATCTTTGGAATATTAATTACTGACTAACGAAAAAAACAAAAAAAAAAAAAACGGAGAAATTTATAAATTGTCGGTATTGGTCGTACGGGTGACCTACAATTATTTATTCCAACGGAGTTTGAAACAATTATGATTATTATATTTATTTCGGAGGATTCGACATGCGACTGATTTTGGATAGAATAAATTATGTACAAAAAGTATTCGCAATCTACGGTCGTTTGTCGTGTAACGAACGGGAAATCGTTTAATCAGTCGTGAAAATGTTGCACGATAGAAAAAAAATGCATAGTGTTTTTTTTTTTAAAGATATACGAAATCGCGAAGCTATCGCCGACGTACTTTGTTGTTTTTTTTTGTTTCTCAACAAGTGTGAGCCATTTAGCCCCACGCGCTGGTTCCAATGAGGCCAAACGACCCGAAGGACTAGCCGAAAAGCATTCCTTCGGTAAATTCCAAACGTATCCAGATATCAGTCGCGCCGTCGAGGCATCAGCAACAAAAGTCTCGAGCAGATTCAAACACCGTTGACGACCCACTATCGACGATATAAATATATAACGAATCCTTCTTTATTTCGCTGGTTTCATGTACCATCTAGTCATCTCGTTTCAATCGCGGATTTTAAGCGAAATCGCGGGAGAGTTTTTAATGTTCTCTCGAAATGGCACCGAGATTGCCGTTTTTAGGTCGTACAGGAGATAAGAGCCAACAGTTATGTCGTATCCTTCGCGGCGAAAGACGCAACGGCATCAAGACGCAAGAGTCTCCAACGTCAACACATCTTCACCGTAATATGCCGTTTTGCTACCCCCCCTTCCTCCCCCTTCCCGCGGTGCGGCGCTACGGTCTCTCTCACTCATTATGCACCGCGGACGCTTGTAATTTAATGTGAATCTCACCGCTAATTTACGAATTGCGACATTAATTGTTTGTCCGTGGCAATTTTGATTACCCGTTAAAATGGTTGCCGTACAAGATGTGTATAATGAAATAATGCTGGGCTCGTATCGTCCTCGCGGCAATTAAATGTCCCGGGTCTATATATCAGGCAGTCCGGCTCGAGTCTTCTTGCTCACAATTTTTTCATCCTTGTCTTCCTTCCGTTAGCATATTTTAGAACCTAAAATGAATAAATAAATAAATAAATAACCTGAATCAATGGTTCGCACGAGTTTATAGAATTTTTTTGAAAATTAATACAGTCAATATGATACATTTTACATCCCGAAGAGTAATAAAAAATTATATACACATTATATTTCTCAAAATCCATTTAATTTTCGAAAAATTAATTTAATTAATTAAATACGTAATTAAATTTTTTTCCAATACGTACCAGAAGTGATTGGGCTCGACCGGCTATTCAAGAAAGCTTCACATTTTTGAGGTCATGAATTTTTGTCAAATATTTCTCTTAGGATTGGAAATTAATAAAAATAAAAAAAATTGAGGCCAAATGAATTCGTTCGGAAGCTGCTATATCAACGCTTATAATAAATATGTATACATCAGTGTCTCGGTATTTAATTCGCGTTTGTTATTTAATTCGCTTCTACGGGTTGTTCGCGCTCGTCGTTGTCGTCATCTTTATCATCTTGCCAGTCATCATTCTCGTTTGTGCCGAAGCTTTCACTCGGGACATTGGCGAGCGATCGGGTGATGAGTTAGCGAAGATAAGACGAGTTCTAGCCGCGCTGGGCCGACTCTAACTTTGCCGTATTATATGCCGCTGGCGGTGCGAGAGAAGCATTTAATTTATTTACGAGCCGATTCGGATTCATTAGCATACCCATAATATTTTTATCGTCTCTCTCGTTCACTCGCACTCGTCCGGATAACGTAGCCACCTGTGTACACGCATGAGAAATGACATACACGTTTCTTATGCGAGTTAGAAGAGAGCTAAGACGAAGCCTATATTTTTATGGAGTAACCGCGGTTTATAGGACTCTACGAGAATGGAGACTGTATAAACCATCTACTCCCTACACACGTCAACCTCTCTCGACGAGTTACCCTTTCTTCGTGGACTTCGACTTCTAAGGCGTGTGTGTGCGCGTGCGTTTGGCTCAATCGTAAAATTTAATTAGTCGTGTTAGGTTAATTCTGTACTATAATACACGGATGGTATCAATTTGAGTAGCCATTGACATGGCATGTGCTTATACCATTTTTGTCCGCAATTTCGCTGCGTAATTCAGGGCTGATCGATTTGTTTGTACGAAAAAGAAAAATTTTTATCATTCAACGAAGAATTATTCGGTTACATAGATCCACCATACGAAAAATATAATTATTAATATCATCAAGTATAGATGACTTAAATTTCGTATTTTTTTAATCAGAATATTCATATCTTTGATATCATGGCTGACCAATAGATTTAATGAGAATCAACCCTCCTGCCGCTGGAGCAGGGTTGATTAGGTCCAATTGTAATATTTGCGTTCTTTTATTGCGATAACTATTTTTTCCAAAGCCGTAGACGGCTGGAATTTCGTGATATCTCTACATAATAATTCTAAATTATATAGGTCGAATTTTATAAAACCGTCTGCACCCTCCCCGAGTAAGGAGATCGAGGAATAAAGCCAAAGGTACAATCTAGTTATTCCACTCGACGAGGGTCAAAGAAGAATGAATTCCATTATTCAAATGTAAAAGTCCAAATGAAGTCATGACGATTAAATAATTGTGAAGAGAAAAAAACAATTTTATTCTAAGAACGAAATAATTGTCTTTCGAAGGAATTCGAACGTCGAACATAACTTCGATGCTTCACGTGTATCTGAATGTTCGAAGATAGATCGTGGGATAAGAAAAAGGTCCGAAGGACCGGAAGATCGAGTGATGAAGACGGGAGAAGGGTTGATTGAAAGCTTCGCAAAACTTTCTTTGGACTACCGCTCCGCGCGAATTTTTGCGGCGTTTTCGCACACCTGTTGTTTTCTCGCTAAGCGCCAGATAAGATCGCGGCGGGCGTTTGTAAAACGCGTCCGGGGTTTCGGGCAAACTCCGTTTGAGAACGACGACGACGAACATCGGCGAGATTCATCGTCTCGGACGTGGCCGGATTGTCCGCGCGCGCATTCGACGACGACGAACGAAGCAGGCGCGCGCAAGAACCGATGAAGGAACGCAGCTTTCTGCAGGTTCAACGCCTTCCTATCCGCGGTAATAATAATGTACGCGACAGGGCCGCGGTCTGTTGCTTCCGCGGCGGTATGAGACCGATGCGAGAGACATTTTAACCGGGCAAGGTGAAAGGATAAAAACGTAATCGCTTCCAGGCATATCAGCCGGATTCTCGCGCCTCTGGACGACGGCGTGAAACTCGATGAAAAACGAAAATACAAAACGAAACAGGGAAAACAACCGGCTGAAACAACGAAAACGATGAAAGAAAAAAGAAACACAAATGTATCGTGTAAAAAAATTGCATGCAACGTTGTCGGGTCTTGGATTCTTGCCAATAAAATTACATTATGAATACAAAATTGCTTGTACGGTAATTTTGCCGTGCTTTGATTGACACGTACGTACGTTCCTTGATGTTTTTTTTATTTTTATTCGATGTTTTTTTTCTGCATCGCGTGGATATCAGAGTGAGTGTGGCTTTTGGAGGGAGGAAACTAGAGGGAGGTAATTGGAGCAAATTGGGCTCGTGGTACAGGTCGATGCGTTTGTAGTATGAACAAGATAAGTACTCATGCGTCGTTGACACGAATGAAATAAAATTTGATTGTAATTTGTCATAATCATACTTGCCATTGTAAAGCCATATAGCGATACATAAACTGAGCTTCACATAAACCTTGTCACTTTTAAGCGTGTGCGCAAAGATTCGCAATTACCTTTTTTTCACAGCCCAATCTGGCTCGTTCCTTGGGAGAAGGGGATGCCACTCACTCTTTCGGAATAATAATTGGCCGCTGGACTATGGGGGTGGCGGGGACGGGATGGGGAAGGGCGAAGACACGTCCATCGTGACCAATCGTATTCCTCAATTCCCGCGCACGCGCTCTCGACCGAGCTAGTTCCATGACTCGCCGTATGCGACTGCCGCGCATCCGCGGGCAAAAGCGAGACCTTGCTGTTGCAACATCCGGATGTTCGGTATGCAGGCGATGTCATTTTAAGGTAATGGACTACATCACCCAGTGCGAAAGTGACAGCGCTATCGGCGCTCGTTGCGGAGCAAGAGAGAACGAGAGAGCATTTATAGTCCATCGTCTTAACGAACGATCGTACAGCGAGGAAAGTGATAGACAGAGCCGACGGAATGGGCGAAGACGTCGGAGTGTAGAGAAAGAAGTACTTATCGAGTCAAATAGAGGCATCAGGCCGGGTTGGCCAGCAGCGCAGGACGATCGACGGGGGGTTGAGCCGTCGCTCGTTGTGCCCTTGTTAGCGTCGGCGGAGGCTGCGGCGTTGGTGGTGGTCGTGTAGTAGCACCAGCATCGGTTATGTGGCAAGAGAAGGTATATAACCTCCCGGTACAATCCGGACCTCCCACGCGTCCACTGTTTGTACAGGACGACACCTCACTCCGCCTCGTCCTGAATAATTGCCGATGCCTTTTTCGGAAGTTCCATGAATCATTCGGACTGGCGCGACGAAGAGGCTCCAAGAGGGCGCGCGCCGGGTGATCTCTTCGTGCGTTGATCTTGTCTGGCTTTGCCCGAATAATCCGCAGTCCCATGAATCGACGTCATCGTCGCTCACGACGCCACCCGCACTGTTCGGGCTATCATTCACCGACGTATCAAAGGAATCGAACTAATGAGAAAGAACAAACGGGTCGTGCAAAGCGCGGTCGGAGGAAGTGAAACGTAATGATGGAATTTGGATTCGGAAAGGGTTTTCATTTTTCAACGTTGTATTTTTGGAGAATGATCGAAGTTTGATGTGGGATTTTCATTGGTTGACAAGGTTTTGGAGAGGATATTCAGAATGGATTCTCGAGAACGTCGGGTCGCACTTTTGGGACTTCCTGTATTTCCATTTTTTTTCTTCAGGTTTTGCCGTTGATATTGGCATAATTTTTACTACACTGAATAATCGCAGTTATGCCGAAATAGTTCGTGTCAATCGGATGGCGCCGAATGAACAAAAATTACAGAGACAACATTTTATTCTCTCTGTCATTCTTAAGTTCCCGCTTTCGTGCTTCATATCGAAGGTGTTGGGAATTACGAATGCCTACGAAGCACGGCACAAAGAGGAGACCGAAGTTAAACCAGTTCACCAGAATTGAATGATCAAGCTTGACATTTTACTGATTCATTAATTATATTCTTTCCGCACGAAATTCCTTCGCCTATTTCCGTTAATCGCTCGCGATTTCCAAAAAAATCGAACCGCGAAACAATAATTCAACCGTCTTACGCGACGTGATTCACGCGACGGTTAAATCCAGCGAGGCGAATAATTCGAAATGTCACAAGATGGGACCTGAAAGTAATTTTTTAGCTTTTCCTTTGACGGCACAACGAGCCCGGCTACAACATTATTTCCACTCGAAGGGGGGTATTTCGTAGTCGTTTTTCCAGAACGGTTTCGGCCCCGTTGCTTCCTATCTCGCACTGGTGTGCCCCCGCTGCTAGGACAATAATGACACAAAGGTACCGCGGGCGTGCCCTCGGGGTGCCGGCACTCACTCGGTGCGTCCCTCTGGCATACGGTGGCAGTGTTCAAAGGCAGAACCGATGCGTGTACTACGGTCACCGGGGAACAGTCGGCTCGCAAATCCTCTAAACCGAGGGGCAAGCTTTGTTAACGCCATTATGACCGAGTCCAAATATTATTGAATTTCGCGTGACCAACGCCCGGACCTACAGCGAAGACGACGAGACGACGAACTACACTCCCGTCCCGGGACATTTCCTGACAGTGCGTGAGGTGTAACGCGCGAATTATTGCATCTGGAAATTTATAAAAATTGGAAAATAAATACAATAGAACTAGATTTTTTTCTTTCGAATAGCAAAACGATCAGCATATGAATTATAGAACGATATTGCAGCGGTTTGGGAATGATTGGTAAGAATCGATACTTGAGTCCATTGCTGAGCTAATTGTTTCCCTTCTAAAAATTAGACGAGACAACGAACGAATTATCGAATCCAAAAAAAAATAAATAAAAGAATAAAATGAAACGTATTTTTTTTTCTTATTACGACAAAACGATTTGCGTATGAGTCATTGAAAGATAGTGCAGTAACTTAAGAATGATCGGTAAGGATCGATACATGAGTCTGTCACTAAGTTAATTATGAGAATAGAAAAAAAAATGATTCCATAATTTTTTATCTGAAAATGTACTGAAAAGAGCATTGCATTATTGTGCCAGCGCGGATTTTCCGAGCCAACGCGGGTTTCGAAATACTCAAGTACATATATATTTATATATATATACACAGTGTACGTCGGTATACTTGAAAGTCGTAGAGCAAAAGCGGTCTCGGTACGCTGTGTCAAACGGTGTTTCGGGTGTTCCGTCGCCCAGTATACAGTCCTGACAGATATATTGCGGATAAATGCCGTGGAAAATACACGGAGCATTGTCTATGCTGGCAACGTGATATACAGCACCACTTTTTTTTTCTTCTTTTTTTTTGGACGGAGGAATGGGCCCCAAAAAGTTATGGCTTTATAACCGCATCGTCTCGGATGGCTCTTGGGTCTCCACACGCACGGTCGCAACACCCCCCCCCCCCCCCCCCTTGCTGTGTGGTCCTCCGTGATTCCACTTCACTCCTTCCTTCCACGCTGATTTTTTCAGTCTTTGGTTTTATTGAATTACATTCTTCGCTCGATTGTAGAAAAAAAAAAATACATTCAATCTTCGTTACCGCAATTTGTTTGTTATTTGTCGCTTTCATATCGAAATGTTTATCCTTGATACATTTTTTAATTCGCGATATAAGATTAAATAAATGAAATTGAAAGCATGAAAATTTGTTTCACGATTGTTTACGACTATTGGTCTTGTTCTGAGGATCGTCCTTGTCCAATTTGTCGAGTATGTTGAGCCTGGCGAAGGATCCGATTATCGATCTCGGAGCGGAAATACCTCGGCCAAAACCACCCTCTCCCGAGCTCGAACTCTGCATGCTCTTCGATACTTTTACGGGTTTCGTTTTGATCCAAAATTTAACGAGAAAATGAAGTTCCGCCATAAGCGCTTCTTGCGGTGTTATCTGTAAATGACAATTTCGGAATTCATTGTTTCGGATCGACGAAATTCAACTTTGAAACAACAAAGTCACGAGTCGTTGCATTTTTTTCTTTCAAATATCAGCGTTGAGTTTTTTATTTCTTTTTTTTTTCATTACCTTTTCCTCTACGGCGACTTTTTTCACGTTCCAAATGAACTCCGCGATTCCCATAATGATTGATCCAATGACGCCGAACAGCAAAACGAGAAATACACCGCCCACGTTGGCCATTCCGAGTTCACCTTCTCCGGCATCCCCGGCGCCTCTCGAACAGTTCATCGATACACGTCCCCACCATTTTTCTTTGAGATCCCGAAGAACCCCGCGTTCTTGCAGCTTGAGAATCGTTTCGCTGATTTGCGTTCGATAAGGCGAGTCTACGATACCACAAAATCAATCATTCGTCGAAAATTAATTATTTTTCATACCGATCGAAATGACAGCTATCGAACCGAAATTATAATTGGTTTTTACAGTTAATCAATAATCAATCACAATTAGTCATAACAATATTAACAATAATAAGAAATAACGATACCATCAGTATCGTCATGATATTATCAATCATTATTATGAGTGATTAAATATTGATTTATTTTTACAAGTGATCTCTTTTTTAATTACGTAATAATTATCACAATATTATATGATAGATGAAGTAATTATATATATTATAATTGTCATTTCGTTTATTATTTTATGTAAAAAATATCGTTTTGTGAAAACTCACTCGGCGGCGTGGCGATACCGTAGCCTTTGTTATCGAGCAAACCGCCGACTTGTATCAAATCGCAATTTTTCTCCATGGCGTACTCGATCGTCGTCGATTCCATGAAAAACGCGTAGGTTCTTCCGCTCTTGCGGACCCGTTCGACGCCTTCGTCGTTCGACGCCGTCAGAACCGATGGTCTTGCCTCGTTCATGGTGTTCCACATTTTTTGAAATTTCGACACGTTCGATCCCTGCGAAAATAAATTGTCGTTCGAACGAAACCCGATGTTTTTTTTTTTTATTCTTTACAATCGAATAAAAAATTTTACCGCAAAGTATCCGGCCGTGGCTCCTCCCTTGAGGGCGCCGTATTTGATCTTCGTTTGTTCCGCAAGCTGATCGATGTTGTCGATCGACACGTCCTGCTTCACGGATGCGAGAAAAGCCGCAAGATTCGCGGTGTACGAACTGACCATGATGAGGGTGAAGAACCACCACATACCGGCAACCATACGAATCGACGGTGCTCTATCAAACGCGAAAAACAAATTTCTCATCGATCTCATCACCCATAAAACAATCTCGGCACAATGATGAAAAAAAGAAAGAAAAAATTAGACAGGAATAAATTAAAATCTTAAATTGTTCAAAAAAATTCTACATCCCAACTAAATTGAAATCTCATAATTTTCTCAATGCCTCGAAAGACCAACAAACATATCCTGATTTAAAAAAATCAAGACGCAACGATTTTCTCCGCGATCGAACGAAAAAAAATCAAATAATTCCCTCAACATCGAAAGGCAGTATAGCTTTGTGGACATCGATAAAGTTTATTCCACGACTGTCGCAAAGATTTCCCCAATGCCCGGCAAATCTAACACCAATCCTACAGTCCCCACGTTGGAAAGCTCGTGGCCTCCAAATTGTCGTCGATCCTCAAAGCCGGCGATTTCGATTGGTCACGTTCTTGAATAGCATATTGCGAAATACTCGTACAAGTTCATAGTTGGTTTATATACTCTGTGCGTGGAACACACTTGAGGAAAAAGGGACGAGGACTCTCGGATCTCGCGTATGCAAACGATGCTCGTTTACCGACGGTCCTCTCGGGTAGCTACGAGTTTACGAGTACTCGAGACGTAAACAGTGGAGCAGCATCGGCCGGGTATGCGCCGAGCAAACACGCACGACGACGACGACGAATACGAAGACAACGACGACGACGACGACGACGAGGACGAGGACGAGGACGACGATGAACCGGCGGTTCTTCGTCTTGGCGGGACGCCGCTCGTTCCCGGGTCTTAACGTCGCGTTGACTCTCGGACTCGCCGAGAGAGTTAGCGCCGTCAGGCGCGCGGCGCTAACAAGTGGCAAGCCGCCTCAAATACGTACGCGTAAACAGCACCTCGTTAAGCTTAATTGTCGTAAAAAAATGCGAAGCCGGTGCGGTCTCTCGGCAAAGGGTTTCCTCCCACCTCTCGCCACCCCCTCGCCCCCCTTCGACCCGCGCCGGGGACCCCGCGTGCTCCTTAACCGTGTGTCGCTGGCACGGCGCGGGTATCCTTGAAAATCCAAGAGGAGACGAGTCTCCGCGCTCGCTGTTTCTCAAGTTCCTCTTCTTGGATGCTGCAGCCGCGGATTCGGTCGCTGGTCGCGCGACTAAATCCACGTCAAGGAGCAAAAGGGAGAAAACGCGAGTCGAAATCCAACACGCTGCGTTGGAATTTTTTTTGAGTCGGACCTCGGTTCCAGGATTTTTTAATTAATTGGATGAAGAGATGCTGAAGAATGTTGATTTCTTTTTTTCTTTGCTTTTTTTTTTGGTCGTTGAGGGTGCGGTGAGGGTGACGCGATTATCGGGGAATCTCATTGACACGAGTGTCTTATTTACGGGGGAGAGTGATTCCGTGATTCTTGGTTAATAAAGGGAAAGTAAATAAATGAATAAATTTGAAAAAAAAGGATTTTGGAGACGTAGCTAATTTTTTTGTAGTGGAAATGGTTTGTTGGTTACCTCGGAAGGATATCGGAACCCTGTTGCATGAGAGACCCGATGGTCAGCCAGAATGAGTTCATGAGGTTGAAACTGTTTTCGAGTTCTTCGGGTTCCGTCGCGCAAGGATGAGAGCTCACCCACTCTCCCGGTGCCATTCTGCAATACAAAAGTGTTAGTTTTTCTCAGAATCACTTTGTATAGAATAACTATTTATTTTAGCTCAAAAATTGAATTTAATTAATTTTTAGTTAATCATTGATTTTTAATCACAATAATTTACAATTATTATTGAGAATCATATTTAATATCGTGAAAAAAAAATCGTGACAACCTTGCGAGTATGAAAAGCATGATCGACACAGCGACGAAAGCGGTGGCCATGTACATCCATACGTCCGTGGAAAATGGCAACAAGAACGAGAACAGCTCTGGCTGTTTTTCCTCGGCTTTGGTAAATAGTATGCTGATTCCCAAAGTCATAAACGGCATCGTAAAATCAACAGCGCTCTCCCGTGCTTTTGTAATTGTCAAATCGCAGATAGCTAGATCGGCTTCCTGACGAATAATCATTTAACGAAATTATTCAACCAAATTAGATACAGATTTTATTAATGCAAAAAAAAAAATGATAATCATCTCGAATATTCTGTAATTCTTCTCCGGTATCGAATAAAAAATGTGATCAACTTTAAATGTCTGTAAAGTCACTAATGGCTCAATTTCAGTATTAGGAAGTTACGGTAATTTTTAAATACTCGATAATTCTTTCGTGGCTCTAATTAAATAATCAAATGAATTTTCGATTTTTTTTTTAGATTTAGATTTTTTAGATCAGATTAATTCCTCAATGTTCTTACTTTAATATTAATAAATCTTCGGCGGTTTCATTTTGAAAAAAAAATCAGGAGATGGTATTGATAACTTTGATCTTACATGATCGAGCAGACGTCGGATGAGGCCGTTCCACTGCTTCGTTTCTTTATTGTAAGTTCCGTATTGCTTGTCCGCCACAATTTCGAATCGATATTGCATCTTCAGTTCAGCTGCTATCTCTTTGATAAGCTCGATGCAATAACCGTTGTATCTCTTGCCGTCTATAGCGACTCCTTCGGTCGCGGTTTCCGGCAATTCTATCACGTAAGGCTCACCCTGCGTCAATCGATAAAAAATTATAGTTTTCCAACAACGCAATATCTTCTTCGTATTTTTATTTTGTTCATAAGATTGAAGATTTACCACTTTGGTGGTTACAACGAAGACTTTGTCTTGAAAATTTTTGAAAATTCCGAGACTTCGTTGTTGATCAGTCGTTGCGATTCTTAGCTCACCGTTGTCCCAGCATGCCGATACGTTCAACGAATCTTTGCTCGTTTCTTTCAACGTCAGATTGAACCCTCTGCCTCCGGTTTCTCCGAATATCATCGTACCCGTTACTCTCCCTTCTTTGGCTACCTGAATTTTGAAAATACTGTCATTTGTTGATGAAATAATAAAATAATTCGAAGCGTATTTCGGTTCGATAAAACAATATTTTATGACGTTTTTAAATAATCTACATATAATCATGTCCTACTGTATTTTCTGGTGCGTCTTCAATTCGCAAAATAGAAATTGCGGTAATAAATGATTTTTCTTAGTACCGACTTGCTTCGATATTTTTGTAAATAAGAAGATTTTTTTTTGAATTAGTAACGAATTTCTAAAATTGTGACGAAGGAGCAGCTCAGCGTCATCTCTGAATGTCGGGAACTATCGAGAGCACCGTACTCGAGAAAATAAGTCGATACGCTGCAGTCGGCAAGGCCGAGCCCTTTCCAGCGTCGAACGATAAGGGCTCGACCAGAAACGAAATTTCGTCAATATTGTATTTCAAATTTTTATCCATATGTACCATCACGCCTGCCAGTCGGCTTTAACGTTTTATCCCCTCTCGTTTTATTATCCTGTTTCTCGAAATCCCCTTTTCAGAATTTTACCTGCAGCCACTCTTTGCCGAATGCATTAGTGTATCGTACTTGCATAGCTGTTCGGAAAATCCGCGGAAAATCTGGCCAATAGAGGCGACTTTATTTTACTGTGTTTCCGTTGTTTCAAAATGAATCAGAAGCACGGCGAGATTGCCTGGCGTTCAACAGCCTAAGCGGTCACCCATCCAAGTACTGACCACGAGTCGAGCAGATTTTATTTGGGCGATCGCCTTATCCACACGCCGAAAATATTTTTTCGTAATTTAATTCCATTGGCTACGCGAATACTTGCAATTACATTTGAAACGGAGAATACTGACGTTGCGCATTATGCTGGTGATGTTGAGTCCAGCTTCGTATTTCTGGGGTTCGGCACAAGACAGCGGTTGCGGCTCGATGGGAACCGGCGATTCGTTATTTTCGTTCCTCAAATTCAATGCCTCCAGCGCTTCGTTGAAGAGAAAAACCGCATCGAACAGACAACCACTTTCCACCTGAAATTGACGACATATTAAGCATTCGCACAAATAGATAGTTAGGTACCTTTCCATTCCGAAACAATTTCGATGAACAAGTTTTCGTGCGAAAGAGATAAAATGATAAATTAGAACAAACTGTAAGGATTCCAAATATATGAGATTATTATAATATTCTCAAGAATTCAATTATTGCAGTGGATTTAAGCTGATTGCCGAAGAAATTGTGAATTATAATTTTGCGACTGCTCACACGTCATAAGCATTTTCGAATTAGGGCTTGTTTGTATATTTTGAACTTCTTACAAGTCTTCTTACATGTCAAGAATTTTGCTAATGCCCGAAAACGATAAAATAAGCGGGTTTTTAATTTTTCTAAATATAAAAAAAAAGATAAACTATTTTATCATTTCGAAACCATTTGTGCAAAATTCCGTTGATAGAAAATGCTCATAGGTGCCAATAATTCCGTCCATAGTCTACTTAAACGGCCAATGACCGTCTCAATAGCAAACCACTCGTATATTTTTTAATGAGAGCGAACCACTCCTATATATATATTTTTATAAATAGAGGACAACAAAGATTAACACCGAACATGCCAATAACTGTGCCGAATAATCTACGCGGTAGGTCACTAATGTTATCGTCCACCCGGAAGCGGTAAGTTCAAATCTTTCTCCCTAGACATCGTCCGCAAGGTTGGTTAAACCGACCGAGATTTATCTGGCTCCGGGTTTACTTCGGTTGGGGTGTCGAATAAGTGTGCATGCGGGTGGAATTCACGAGGGTCTCAAGACTCGCCATCGGCCCGGGGGTTGCTCTGGCTTGGGACGAATAGCGCCGGAAGTTAGGGGATGTAACTCTGTATAAGCCAATTGAAGAGACGATGATGACGAGGATAAAGACGTCGAGAAGTAGTTTTTTATGGGCTTAAAAAAATGTTGAAGGTCTATTGCACGCGTTGTTCAACATTCCCCGACATTTTATGGGAAAATTGAGGGATTCGCGTGCCAAGCTTCGAGAATCCTTGGTGTATTACCGAATTGAGGTTGTACGAGTCGTCCTTCAACATTTGGAAAATCGTCATGTTCGCTGCTGATCCATTCAGCACGCGTAAGATATCGGCGTCCGATGTGTGCTGCAAATATCACGATAAATGGCATTCATTTAGTTGTACGGCTTAGCCAAATTCATTGAGGGCGGGGGGGAGGCTACAACGTCGAAAATTATAATCCAATATTTTGTGAAACTAGAAAATATTGCTAAGATTTTTAGCTTGGCGATAATAATAATAATAACTATTTTTTTATGATTATAAATATATATTTTTCTTTTTCTCAAAAAAATAATTTCTAAATAATAAAAGAAAGTAATTATTTTGAGAGACATAATAATGATAACGATAAAAATAATAGTACAATTTTCTATGATAATTATAACAATTGCGTGGAAATGCATTGGAGGTAGAGCAAGGTTCCAACGTTGTAGATTATGATTCCAAGATTTGGCATGACTTAAGGACACTTGTGGTGATTTAATATTCTTACCAAGTTCGTTATGACGTATTTGTAATAATCGCTCAGAAGTTTAACTTTTTTTCCCTGTTGCAACACTTCTATCAAATTTTTCGGATCAACATCGAGCATAATGTTGTAGTCGGTCGAATTGGCAATTTCCTTGAGCAACGGCCGATAATCCGGGTCTTTGGATGCATCGGTTTCCCAATTTTTCAATTGGCGCACAGTCACCGGACTGCTGCTCGGTCCATGTCTGGCCAGAGCCTTCTGCAGCCTCGCCAAACCATCGTTCGTTTCGTATATTATGGTGTACTGCGGCCAGTTCACAGCCCCGAGCGTGTCCGAAATAGCCTAAACAATTTCGGAAAAAAAAGAAAAGAAACGAAATTTAAATCCGACCACCGATTCGACAAAATGTCGGAATGAATTTAGCGGCGGACGCAAATATGATTGCGCTCTACATTTCTTTTTGCTGAAACAACGGAAGCTATTGTCAAATATTTGTACGCTGAAGGCTCGTAGAACAAAAACACAACTAAAGTAGATGAACGCGGAAAAAAAACGACTTAGGAAAGAGTGGTGGTTGAGTTGTGCTGCCACGTGGGGACAAAGCGCGTTTAATTGTCACCGTACAGATGGTAAAATCTTTTCTCGGCAAATAAACGATGCGAGTGGACGATAAAGCGTTGTGGCGTCATGAAACTTTTTTTTACATTTCTTTGTTTTCTGTTTTCCAGGTGAATTCTTGGTCACTGAAAAAAAAAAAAAACGTGACGAGAAAGAAGCTGGAGGGACGGAAGCGGAACGAGAGACCGAGAGAGACAGACATAGAGAGATAAAAAAAGATAAAACAAGTAAAATATGAATGTACTCGGTATTTCTCTGTCTTCCGTCACTTCTTCCTTCCTTTCTCCCTTTTTTTTTCTTTTTTAAAATTCCTCTTTTTTTTTTTTTTGGCCTTTATTCAACGAGTGGTCCGGGACTCGAGACGTAAAATGGCATACCGTATTGTCAGTTCACGGTACTGGAAACGCCGGAGTACGTGTATCCAACGCCAACATAAAAAAAACGAGAAAGTACACGTGTAGTAGGTGGAGCACTCGGTGCGCTCGTGCTTCCTTCGCAACTGTAACATGCACTCACCGCGCTGCCACTCCGCGGCAAAGCTCGCACGAGTGAGCTTATAAATAATTCGATATATGTCCCGCTTATGCTACGATAACATAAAAATATATATATCTATGTACACCGTAAATCTGTGAATAGACTTCTGCGCCGAGAAGAAAAAAAAGATAATGTCATACTCGAGCAAATATTGTGTTTGCGATAACGTCGTGAGAAAAGCTTTTCGATTCAAATATTTTTGTAAAAGTTTTTTCCGACAGAGTGGAGGACTCGAAAGAGTGATTTTGTTTTTTTTTTTTGCTTCTTCAGTATCGATTGAAATGGTTTTGTTGATTTTTCTTTTCAATATCAGTATTTTTTGCAACTTTGATGAATTTTATGGATATTACCTGCGCAATTTTCTCGCTGTCGGGATACACGTTGATGGTGGTTGGAGGGGTGTCGGATTCCTCGATGCTTCGCCACGAGTATTCGATGTGAGGAATATCGAACTTGGCTGCTGTGCTCGACACTATTCCCCGGGTGTGCGGGCTTCCGGGACCGAATATCGCGGCCACCCCCTCAGCGACGAGATCGCAAGCTGCGAAACGTCGATTGATCCCGATAAGCACAATCCCATTGAATTTTATCGAAATAGGTATTATTATCATTGAATTAACGTAAGCTCGACCGATTAATCGATGACCGAAGTGGACATTTCCGTCAGCCAAATATTCAACATTAATTCGCTATCGTGAAACATTTATTGTCTTTTCCATGAGAATAAAAAAAAATGCGAAAGGCTAAAGAAAATGTGAAAAAGGGTTTCACGGAGGCTATTTACAGAAGTAGAATAATAAAGGAAGCGGGAACCTCGATATTTCCCAACGGAAGAGGTGTCTAAGCGTGTGTGTATGCGGTTTCGAATTTCACGGGGTTCCACGTAGTTCTCAGTTTGCAGTTTGCACGAACATTGAAGCAAAAAAAAAAGAAGTTTGTTTCCGGATAGGCAATTCCAATTTATTTTTCCGTCGTTTCTTTTTGTTTCAACCCGCAACGTTCTTTCTCTCTCATGTTAGGGGTCAGTAGACACATCAATTTGCATGTACACTATCATGCCTATCACTCTCTGTTCCAGCTCGCTCGTGTCCACGTGAAAACAAGCAAGACTAACGAACTGGCAACTCCGATGTTGGCAACATGATCTCGTTACGTGGCTCACGAGTACTCGTTTCATTCGATGTCTTTTATCTCACATCTGTCCGTACAAAAGTACTTTTTTCTCTCCAAACTAATCAATAACCGTATAAAAAATTTTTAATCACCCTCATAACGTTGAGCTTACCATCACATTCACGCCTCTCAAATCATTCATCGTTCGATCATTACGAAAAATAATAAAATTTCAAATGCAATTAACAATCAATCGAGAAAACTCGCGAAAAAAAAAAAAATAACATGTTGCAGTCCCAAAATGTCGTTCCACGAACGTCAAATAAATTTTTTCAAAAAAGCTCGCAACCTCGAGACAGCTCAGTTCGTTGAAACTGTTATTTTTCCGAGTGTGCACGGGTATTACAGCGAAACGCGTTGAATTGTATCCAAAGTTGTCGTCGTCCATTGCCGAGCGAAGCTCGTGAGCCGGTGGGGCGCACCGCACGAAGCTTTGGAGTCCCCAAATGCTTTCACGTTGATTTTAAAGTGCTTGCGAGTCACGTTCGGTTACCTGCTTGCTTGTGAAAAGGCTGAACGGCAGCCGGGTTTCGCAGATTTGCCAGCGTGAGAAAATGCAAAAGCCCGAACGCGCGCGGAAGCTCGTTGTCGTTTGCGAGTCGGTCGCGTGTCGGCCGAGCTTAAGATCCGTCTCGATGTATAATCCCCACAAGAGTACGGGATGAGTTTCGCTGGCTGTATATCGCGGTGCGCATCTCTCTCTCTCTCTCTTTCTCTCTTTCTCTTTCTCTCTGCGGTGTACGGCGTACTATGGAAATTTCCGGTGTACATATATATGCAAGTACATATGCCGTTGGGTTCTCGGGGGTGGCAACTTCAAAGCGAATAAGATGCAAACGACGCCAGATGCAAATTGCACGAAGGAGGCTGTAGTAATTTCGAGTGGACTTAACGACGAAACAAGTATCTCGCACCCCATTCAAACCTCTCTATGTATTCTCACGAGTGTGGATATATACGTATGTAGATACATTGTGTTTACGTATATTGTAGTTGGAACGATGAGAGCCTGAAGCTGGGAGAAAAAAATGTTATCAATCGATCAATCTCGTATCAACTTACCCGCGATACCGGTCAGATAACTATCCGTATAGCTGTCAACGAATTTTTCCACCTTTATCAGCTTGAAAGTCGGAGCAATCTGTTCCTGATCGAGAACCTCCAGAGCTTTCAGAAAGGCCTCGCGATGTTCCTCCTCGCCACGATGAAAAATTGCACCTGTTAACGAAATTTACGTGTTAGCGCTTGTCGATAATAATAATTGGCAATAATAATGATATCCGAACGAATAAAAAAAGACGAAGAGACGATAAAGTAAAGCACAAGAGCGTGATAAAGTTGGATAATCAAAAATACATCGGACAAAGTATAAAATATTCGTCGTCTTGATTCCATATTTCATATTTTCGAAAAGCCCATACAACCCGACGTAAAGTTCCACATTTTACGTTTCGGTACGTACATTTCCGAGTTGCGCCCCTGCAATGACAAAATGTAACTAATGGGTCATAGCAGAAGTTTTATATCAATAACGCAGTCTCGGTGCGGCGAAATGGTAATGTAACGGCCGTGTACGCGTACCACCTGGCAAATTCTGGACAGTTAGAACGCATGGAAGCTTTCACGGAAATCTGAATAATTTACCGCACACGTATAACTCTCTACCGTCGCTCGGGAGCCTGATCTCCAGCGGACCCGCGATCCACCCGCTCACGGTAATTCCGGATGATATGTCTCGCGCAATAACTCTTTTTTTTTCTTCAACGTCGCGCTGCAGTTTTGGGTTACGCGGGGATATATGGAAAATTGGTTCGACGAATTTTTTTACTTTCGTTTCTTCCGTTGGGGATAAATGACAAGAATTCTCGAGTCTGTGATTGGTCTTAATTGACTCGTTCAGCTGTCTACCACATACGTTTAAAGAACATTCTGTCGAGGGTTAACTCGATTTAATTGAAGTCATTTTTTTTTAACAAGAATTAGTGAAAATTTAATAACGACGCCGACTGTATTTCCCACACGTGTGCGACATTAACACGACTTGTTTTCGTCATCGACGAAACCGGGAGCAAAACCCAGACGATGTCAAAGTTATTCGAGCGGTTCGCGCCCCTGGAAACGGGGCTGAAGATCCCTCGAGTGTTTGTGATCTGCCGTAGTTTGTTCAGGTGAGTTTCTCACACGCGTGTATCAACGTACAGATTCGCTTACCTCGGAGACGGAGGAAAATCGGGATAGGAGGCAGAGAAGACCGGGAAGACTCACATCCGCGTTGAATTAACAACTGCGGCCGGCGAAACAGCTCGCCCGGCCGGAAGCTGCAGGACGAGCAGGTGCACCCACGCGTTTACAACGTAATAACGTTTTCCCTCGCGGTTACTCGTTTTCGCGTTTGCAACTAACGCTCCCGACTTTATTTACGGTCCAATGTTGCCGTACGCGTTTTCATGCTTCATGTCTAGTGCCTCTAGCGATACACGTGCACATGCGTACAGGACATTTCGTGTCGAGTCGGTGAACGGCTGAAAAATTCACAAGCTTTTGGACTTGAATAAAAAAAAAATGATGTTCCAATTAGTAATTGATACATAAATTCAACAGACGGTACAAAAATATGGTGCTTAAATGAATTTGAAAAAAAAAGAAATATATACACGTATAAAAAAATAACAACGATCATAATTGTAATTATTATTATCATTACAAATATATATCCATATAATTATTAATATCAACTATTAGCATCGATATTAATAATAATGATAGTTGTCATTATTATTATTATTTTGTTTTTCTCTACACACATATTTCTATATTTTCTAAATTCATTATATATAGATGTATATTACGGCCACGAAAATTTTGCAGGAAAGGCTCCGTGCAATGGATAACGAAAGTTTATACATATGATTATGGTGAACCCGTCGATAGCCATAACGGTGGATTTTCGTGAGAAGCACGGGTGTGTTAACCCCACGCGAAATTGCATACGTAGGCAGTGTACCGGCGGTAAGCTACGTTTGCAGTTCCGTTTCTACGTTCACTGGAAACGGATAGGATGAATCTGGATTGCAGAAACGCGAGAATCGACCGTGCGGAAACTAAGTTGAGCGAGAGACTGTATTCGAACGATTTGTAGTGGCTCAAGGCTGTCAAGCACGTGCGGGGTGAAGGAGTATGGGAGGATGTGTTGGAGAGTGTGATTCGCCAACCGTGCCTGATTAGGATTACATTAGAAACGTTCATTATAGCACTTGGTTCGAGTTTGCTCGGAGATGCGGAGAGGGGCGGGTGACGAGAGGTTGAGCTTTACAAGGGCAACATCAGTAACAGCCTCCTGTCACGAGGAAACTCGGTTCCACAACGCCCGAAGCTTCGGCGGGACAGTCTCTCTATGACGTTGACATGTGAATTAAAGCTGGGACATTTCGGATGCGATGCGTTAAGTGCAGCTCCAACCGGTAGTTAATTACGATTCTGTTAATTAACCGAATTATCCATGAAGATAAATTCTTGATTGAGCACCAAAACGAAAGTACTCTACAAGTGCGGTTCCATGCTCGGAGATTCCATACTTCGTTTGACAAACTAATTATCAATTTTCTTTTCTCCCATTTTATCTATTTATAAAAATTTCGACAGATACGTGATTTTCTCACGAGAATTTGATTAATCACGAGATCTCTTGGTTGTCAAAGTTTAGACAGAATAGATGATTATTCGTTATTTTTTCAGAACAATCTAGTCCACATGACGTTCTGAAAGAAGCTGCCAAAGTAGATTCTACTGTTTACTGCCAATCGTGTTGTACAGAAGACCCGGAATTGTCGTGGTCTCGTTCGTCTGTAAAATGTGTCGATTTTACGTAGTTCCAGCCGAACATAAACAAATCTCCCTCAATTTTCCATCATCGAAGACTATAAAGCTCGAACCGTCCATGAGCAGTGAAAAGTTGAAGTCGACGACACGAGCAACCGGCGGGAGGGGGCATGAAAACGTTGGTAGGAGGCGAGGGAACCAGTAGCTCAGGTGCCGGTTGGAAAACGAGGTCACGCTGTGTACAATGGTACATAGCCAGTAGAGCTCGTTGACTGAGGAGTGGGTGAGCCAGTGGAAAACGCGTTTCGAAGGGTGCTTTTGAAGTTTGGTTCGATAGTTAGGAAACGAACGAGCCGACACCGAATGCCCCTCGCGAGTTCTCCTCGTACCATCGCCGTCGTATTTTACAAAAAAGGGTTAGAAAAAACGAAAAAAAAATTAACAAAGAATAAAAAAATTATCGAAAGTCGTAAAAGCTAGGAAAGTGGTGCTAGGCTCTACCCGTGCTCTTGCGCTCGGATATAGGAGCGAAAGCTGCGTCGCCCGGAACACAATTGTGTCGGAACGCGGGGGAGCTTGCAGTTGTTGCTGCTGGCGATGGCAGAACCGGCAGTAGCAACTGCAACACTGCACCAGCAGCAGCAACAACGCCGGTTCACGGCTCAAGCGTAAGCTCTCATGCACGAGAACATATCCAGTCATCCGATCCGTGGAAGCTTACAATTATGTTTTCGTGCTTGACCGGCGAAAACCGCTACCGCCTATTCGCCTATTTACGTCGAAACATTAAATTCTCATCCTGACGTGGAAAATTAAATATCTTCGGTTTGGTGTTACATATTTGCAGGGGACGAAAGGGCCGAAGTTCGTGCGAACCACGGAGTTGTTAATCGGTTGCCAGCTCTTGTGTATCATCGTGCTTTTGTGCCAGCTTATTTCCACGTTTTCCACTGGATATCTATTCGCTCAGACCCATCCTCTTGCTGCAGAGTTTCTCTCGTTCTCTACGGGGTTCTGGCGGGCTTCGGCATAAACAACGCTTTCGGTGCCAATATTGCTGCACTGGCTTTACCAACCGCTCTTTCCGTTCGACGAGCAAGAATTTCATTCTGGGAAGGTCGTCCTCGACAATTTATTATAAACGTGCTGATTATCTCGAAGTTTGGAGCGCAGGGCTTGTACATTATTCGATACGTCGAAGTTGATGTGAATTTGTATGTACTGCCTTTATTTATCGCGAGTGAAAATATTGTATGTATAATATATACTGGATAGACTATACAGGAAGTATATACAAGCTGTATTCGAACTATGCATCTGAAGTATGCATAAATTATGTACGAACTATGTATGGATTATCTGGAAACGGAGTTTCACGATACGACTTTTCACGCTTCGTGCAATACAAATGAATGTCGTTTAATTATTGATAACGTAATAACGGTTCTACATTCGCGGTTTTGGGGATGCCTGGACTGTCACTTTAATATTTTAACGTTTTTGTTCTGACTATTTAGCGTCTGATGGATAATTTTGTAGCTCCGTCTCTCGACAAATCGCCGGAACTCGAAGCCATTGTGATTAATATTTCTGTTTTCCACATCTGAAAAATCCAAAGGACAAAGTGAGCTTTGTTGCTTCCATTATTGACATTACTATTATTATTCCAACGCTCTCAACCGCCAACTCATCATTTTCTGATTTTATTGAACATTCGAATGCCACACAACACTTTCGTCCATATCCATGAGCATCGAAATACGCAGTGTCGAGAAATTTTTAAAAAATATTCACCACCAAAGTTTTTCATCTAACAAATCAAGTTTCGAGAAATTAGGGATGGAATTTCCTCCTTAATTAAGTTGAAAAGATGACAAAAAGAACTCAACGCATCGATTAAACTCAAAGTACCTATTCGAGTAAAAAAAGTTGTTAATTCTTCGACGTTCATCCTTAAAGACTATTTAATTCACAAACTCTTAGCGCATAAAGTGTTCTTCAAAGAATTTCCATATTCCCATTAATGTTCGCCATACAAGAAAAATTATTTCTCGTAGCGACGATGCTTTTCAACAGCTCTTAACAATTTCTATTTTTATTTTCGAAATTCTGTTTTCAAACCTGTTGAGTGCTCCACGCGAGTACTCACAAGTGTTTACGAAAGTGTGGATGTGCAGAAGCGGAGTATAGGAAAGTAGAGATCACGTTCGATCGTTCTGCTTCGATGGATATTCGACGACAACGACAATACGCTTCGGTCCGCAACGTTGCAGCCCCCATCCTCGCGGTCCAGCCCCGCGGGGAAAAGTTCTCTCGGGTTTCGCACGCCACCGTCCCGAGGACAAAGGATCGATCTTCGAGCAACTTCGCTTCCACCACCGCCACCGCCGCATCTCGCCTCTGGCGTACCATCGTCTCCGAAACTTTCGTTTTAGCGCTCTCCGTTCACCGATAACAGAGAAAGTTACGTTTCTCGTGTATCGATGAAATTGAACCCAAACAGATGCGCGTAGAAGCATCCAACGTAAGTTTCTCGGTTCGAACCGTTGAAATAATAATAATAACAATTATTACAATAATAATGATAAAAACAATAGAGCATCAATCCGCAACCACTCTGCTCCATTATAATTCACTCTTGCTTGATGGAAATCAAATTTCGAGTGAAATTTCCATTCCCGATCGATACCCACAACAATGTCCCGACGTTGAATCACAATTCTCGAATAAATTGAAATTGACGGATAATAAGTTTTGCCAAAATAGCCGAAATTACACTGATAGCGTTAACGGAGCACTGGACGGTGGATTGATAATAATTACCGGTGACGATAATAATAATTAAAACGTCCATTGGGATAATCCCTATGTGTTGCAACTGGGCACATTGTTCGAAAGAATAAATTGCCCAGAGTCGCACGGAACGGTGCAGTAGTTAGAACAAGCAATGGTCAGACGGTCGTGCTCGCCGGAGTTGCCGTCCAACGAGAACGTTGGCGCGTTGAGAGAAACACAGGTATACGTGCATCTCGACAATCCGCACCCGGAGTTTCCCGCAAACTAGACTATTGATAAGAATACCACGTAGTTTCTCCTCTCCTCGTAAACACTTGTTTTCACATACGTGGACCCTTCGAGTTTGAGTCAATTTGGTCTCGTGTACGTGGGATAACCCGAAGCGTCTACGTAGAAGCTCGTGGCCAACTACGTTAAGCGCCCTCCCACTGTGCAGCACCGCAGTGGTCACGGCATTACAAAGTCAGACAAAAGTAAGGACTGTGAAAATTGCATGCTGTCGGCTTGCAACCAGCCGCGCATTCCCTCGAGGGATTAACTCATGTACAGTTTAATTTTAATAAGTGTGCGTTAATCGCGTCGCTTTTACAAAGTACATCTCCGGAGAATTTTTTTTTCTCTACTTTCGTGCTTCCATATTATTTTCAAGATTTTACCTCGTACGTCACGGTTTTTCTTTCCCGTTTATGCGGATTATATGAGCTGGACTCCGAGGGATTGAGTTTTTATTTTTTTTTTAATTACATTATCGAACTACGATATTTTTATGAAAATAATTTGTTGCCTTTTTCGTATCGTTATAATAATTGGTTTTGTTTATCGGTTGAGGTTGGGAGCGAATCGACGAGCTTTTCGTTTTGTGCACAACGGTAACGGTCATCGATTTAGTCCTGAACGTGGATTGTCGTTTAACGCGCGCCTTCTGTCACCGAATACGCGTCACCGACGGAATACACAAGGACTGTGTACCGCAGCCATCGAGAACCCGTACGACCTGTCATTGTTTCGCGGTGTTCCCCGCGAAGCTCATGGATCACGGTTCATCGAAACTGTAGGCATCCGCGGGGAGTATTCGAACTGTACACGTATTATACATGCTTCTGTTGCATTTGACTGGATGTGCCAACTGACCGTTCGTATATGCATCCACTCGCGGGTCCTTCCATTGTTTCTATTTCAACTGTAGTTGAATATTGAACGACTCGCCGCGCGTTCGATGCGGTTCAAATTAGAACCGCAACGAACTATTGATTAACGAGGCTTGATGACGCGTCTATTGTTCTCGTTACACAAGTCAAACGCGCGTGTAATATTCCCTTCCGATAATTAATATTGCTGCGATTGGAGCGATTTTTATTACGATAAGAAAATCGTAAGTTCTAGCTTTTCAGGACAGTATTTGAAAATAAACGAAGTTGATTTCGACATTTTTTAAATGAATTGATTGTATTTTTCACCTCCCAATTGAACTTAGAAAAAATTATAAATTATTAAATAAATATTAGATCAATAAATATTAGAACAACGATATTTCAGAATTTTCCCCTGAATCAAACAAAAGATCAGTATATATATAGCGACGCTTCGAAACATTTTTTTTTTAGTTGGAAATCTGTCAAAACAAAAATAAGAATAATACAGGATTTCGAACAACATCACGGGTAGGTTAAAGAAGCTATTGCTCGTGACGGTAAAAATGAGATAAAAGATCTTGCGAATTAAAGCTCGATTCACGGTGTGCCAATTATTGCGGTACCCACCCGTCCCGCTCTCCGGGCCGAGCTTTATCAGGTCGTGGAGCGCGTGGTAGCCCCGTGGCACGGATGTTAAAGATAGATATATGCGGACAATGTTTGCAGTAAAAGCGAGGAACGTCAAACGATCCGACGGAAATTTTGTGGACCGAGTGTGGGAACGGGTGCGAGCGATGGAAATCACTCTTCTCAATTTGTTCGGGTTCTGTAGTTTCGTATGAGCACGGAGTTTCGGCATTATCGTCAAGTCTAGACGGCGTTGGTACCGGCCGGTCTACCGAGGTCACCCAAAGCAATTTATTGTTACGACTGTATATATATATTTATAGTACATACATACATATATATTATATACAGGAGAAGAACTTGGTGGACACGGTCACCGCTCCGCTGAGCAAACGAGCCTGACATACACCAACAAACGAGAGTTAAAAATGAAAGAGGGTCGTTGGGTGCTTGCTGGTGTCGCGTCTCGTTCGTACGAGATCCCACTACTGGTACTCTACGTGCTCGCGTTACGGGTTTACAGCACCGGCACAAACCCGGACGTGGACCGTGCAGCCCGTCGACGAAGAGGACGGAAGACCAATAAGGGCTGGCCAATTTACCGTGCCAAGCTACGAATAAAGAAAAAAAAGTAGTTGACACAATGATTGGCACAGCCCAACAACTCCCCGTCGACTGTAATAAAAATCGTTATTTCTTTTCATCACTTTCAATTCCAATAATAATTTTGATTAGAGACATTCCTACATACAAATTTTTTAAATGTTTTACGATATTATTTGAATATTAGAAAATTAATTTTTCATAAAAATATGATAATAAAAAACATGAAAATTCCATAAACTGCCAATGACTGAGCCCTCGAAGGTACTCATCGCTGGACAGTCTCGACAGTTTTCATCACACGAAGTAGCTTGCTTTTTCGACCCCTCCCTTTATTCATTGCCTCGAGCTTCGTCATAAACCCTCCGCTGCGGAACACAGTTTTGTAACCCAACTCGCGCTCACGATTTTATTACTGACCAACCTCCACAGCTTTCGACAACGTTTTTTTTTTCTTCATTTATTTTTACACTCATTTCGACGCAACGTAAAAGGCTCCGGTAACGTTATTTAGCATTATGTATTTCGTCAACGTGGCGCCTGAAAAATTACGCGAGTCGTATCGCGAGCCTGCGATGCAACGTGTTCTCATATATATGTACATATAGACGTATGAGATAAGAGAACACATCTCCGAACGTAACTCTTTTCCCTCCTCCCTCGTACAGTTGATAACGAGCCACGCGGGAAATCGACGTTCCGCAACGCCCTTGCCGGGTGTACTCGGCCATTGGTTAAGCCCGGTCTCGTGTGCGTCCACCGAGCTTTGTGACTTACCACTGGACCGCGAAGGATCGAAAACGACTTTCGTGATGAACCGGGTAATAAAATGTGTCGCGAGAACGTTTCGTCTTTCGATCTTTCCACCCGGTCCACCACGGACGCAATCAACTCGATTAAAGTACCGAAAGTCACTCGGAACCCGAAGAGCCTCCGGCAAACGTGGTCAGACCCCGGCAATACCGGAAGCCAAGGATGATTGTGAAAAAAAAAATTCAATGGAAAAAAAAAACAAACGCGTGAGAAAGGAAGAGATTATACTTTGGTCGTTGCGAGTCTCGAGATTCTCGCTTATATACGCACCGACCAACCGTGAAACTTCAATTTCACGGGACAAAACTTTCAATGTTGCCGGACCTTCCCCCCCCTCGCGTCGGACTCCTCCCCGCCGTATCTCGAATCCGCTCGCGCGTCCACGCGAACGGTCAGCGGATGATCCAACATCGGCGGAGAACATCGTAGCTGTGCGACGAGAATCGAGAAACGAACTATTCTCGTGGAAGTCGGTCTTACGAACCCATTCGAATTGCGAAGATCGGTCTCGGTATTCGGTCTTACTCCGGGAAAAATAAATTCCGTGCGCGTCGACGTAGTTTTCCCGTCGAGCGACGCCCGACGACGCCGGACTTCGGGCGCCGATAACTCGTCGCCACCGATTCCACTTTTCCTCACTGTTTTCTCACTCCCTCGCTCTCTTTTTCTCGACGTCAGCGCATGTGTGTACCTACATGCTTGTGTCCGTGTAGCCGTGTATCATACGTAGGTGTGTGTGCGGTTATCGGGGACGGATGCGGTGAAGGTTGTGTCTACATACGATACGCCAAGTAATTTCAAGACGATCAAACTTTTCGTCTGGATTTTTATGGCCCCGGTTTCCTCCGGTTCGTTTTATATATTTTACGATGTGACCGTGTGTACATGGGTATATGATTGTGGGTGTGTGTGTGTGTGTGTGTGTCGTACATACGTTCATGCAATTACCATACGGATATCCGCTATCGACTTGGCAAACTGGCCGTCTTACCTACTTTAAAATCTCCGATGATATCGAAAGTTTAATATGATTTTTCGGCTATTTCGCACAACTTGAATAACGTGGATATGAGAAGAGCAAAGGGGGCTGGGGGTAACAATGGTAATTTTTATTACACGCTGGTATTCCTAGCGAAGTCGGAAATAAAAATTGTTCGTAACCTCTGTACCGACGGCGTCGGTCGAGACTCGTTGAATATTTTCAACGATCGAATTGGATGATAAATTTCGGTGGAGCTTTAAAAATTTCATTGAGGTTTCGTGAATGGATACGAGATTAAACGTTTATCTCGAGTAAATTTTTACTCTTATCCGCGGTGGTTAGAAAGATCGTGTGACAGCGAGATTGGCTAGCTCTTATCCTTACTTTTCATGGAAGCGGTCGTAGTCTCGGGTGCGTCTCGGTCGCGGTGTACGGATTTTCCAGCCCTCGAATTTGCATAACACTCTTAATAGCCGAGAAGATGCCCGTCGGGGTGTGGAATTACACGGCGGGGGTCCCGCGGGCTTTTAACAGCGACGTTTTCTCAGCAGCCCAAGCTGTTGGGTCGGATTTCATAATCAGGTACCGGTATACGAAAAAAAAAATGAAAAGTTAGACTTATGATAATTTTGAATAAATATCATTTTCCAAAGTTTCAATGAGACTGTAAGCTGTTTGTACGTAGAATTATGCAGCATTCAGCTTTGTGAATCCTCGTTTCGTTCCTTACTATAGTTTAAAAAAAAAAAATAATTCTCAATTGTGAATAAGTGGAATTTTTCAGGAGTATGACGCAATATTTATTTCATGCAACAAGCATGAAATAAATATTTGAATATTTTGTGTGCTTTTTAAAAAGCGTATGTCAGCACTCGGAGATACTTTTCGGAAGGGCGAAGAAAATAATAGAGTAGAAGATTTGTCGAGAATTTTTTGACTGGAAAAATGAAATGACGAACACCTCACGTCGCTGCGAAACAGTTTTTCTTGGATTTATTAATGATAAAAGCTCAAATATGCTTTTCCAGAGTAAACGAGAAGGGCTCAAATATGCTTTTCCGAAGTTAATGGGATTTCGTGTGTATGCATGTACTAAATTTCAAGCAGTGTTTCCATCAATTTTTTTCATTTACGATAGCGACATCGCTTTTGATTAAAAACATAAGCACATGGAAAATATATAAGAATTAAATAATAAATTCGTCGTCGTCGCCCGTCACTGAGAATTCGAACCAGATTGAATTCCGTTGATTTTTATTTATTTTACGAAAACGACAAGAAGCTCAGTTCTACAGAAGACAAAAAATCATTTTCCACATTTTTCAGATCACTGCAATCTTTTTACGAACATATAATTTTTATCGGAATTTCCAAGAAGCATCGTAAATTTGTGACTAATCAGCTTAATATCGTTGCACCGGTCGTATCCGTGATCGTCTCATCGTCGGGGCACTTGGTATCTGATTATCGAATTGGGGACGAAGCATGAGCTCGTGGTTTAATTAAACTTAAAACTATTATCCGTCGTGGCGAAGAGCGTGAGCCCGAGCCGAGAGTTTGGTCGCGGCGTCATTAAGCCGGAGCAGAGTGGAATTTTAATAGGTTCGTGAAACAAAGTTCGACGGATAGAGTCGAGTGTGGCACGAGCGGACGTTGCAGCACACGGCAGACGGTATACACAGCAGGAAGCACCGGAGAGAACACCAGATGCGGCAGATGCAGCAGAAGTACCAGAATCCACCGGAATCGCCCCATTGCCGCTTACGGTGAAACGAAAAAAAAAAAAAAAACAATGGCGGTGCAAATGTGAAAACTCGAAAAGCAACCGGGACTAGAAGCAATTGAACGAACCACGTACGTTTCCCGGTCGATGGATCCTCGTTTTGAATACGTCGGTGATTGAGCTCATTACCGTCTAAAATTATCGTAACGAGAGCCACAATTCAGCGACCAGCTTCGACATGTTTCGCGAGTACTTCTGCGTAATTGTTCCTCATTTCATCCGCAACCCAAACCCTTCATTCACGTCGAATAATCATGTCTCCGTAAGCACGCGCACCCGCGGACGACGAACTAATCGTCGAATATTTTCTCAATGATCCGGAAATTTTTAAATTTCATTTTCTCGGCGAATTTCGAGATCCGATTGGGCCAACGTTGAATCGGAAGAATGAAGAAAAATAGGCGCCTACGGTGCAGCTTGGAAAATCTCGAGTATACGCGAGTACGTAACTAAACGAAAACGACGGAAATTCAGGAAGAAATACGTGTTACCGTGCTTTTCCTCGATCCGCAACAGATCTCGGTCCATTGAATTTTCCGAGTACGCTATTCTTTTATATAAAATTGGAAAAAAATAAATAAAAATGAGTAAAGAAAAATAAGAAGATGGAGAGAACACGGAGGGTATTATGGAGACCGAGGGGGTATACGAGTGAACTGTAGTTTTATTGACCAGCCGAGCAGTTTCTCTCGCAACTGGGTCGCGTCACGTTTGGAGAGCTCCGATTCAACTCCCGGAGTCGTTCCCGTTGTAACCGATGAAGATCCTTCGGGATTCTTTTCCGCGTGAGGGATGATAGATGGCTCCGCCAGACTTGCCGTTTTATATCAATAAACGGCGAGACCCTCGCCAGAAGCAGCCGATCCGACGTTCGTACCGAAGGAAAGAAAGAGAGAGAAGCTGAGAGGGATAGAGGAAGAGTGAGGAATGAAGAATCTGAAAAAGAACGAGACAGGGGAATTCCCGCAGAAATCCAGTCTCCGCTATTACGTCAGTCACTCCACGTCATTAACATTCATAGGTCAACCATAAATATACTCGTACTATCTCCGTCAGTTTATTTCGATTACAGATATTATTTGATACGACCGCCGACGTATTTTTCGAGAGACGTAGGCCGCCACGCCACATCGCCTTAAGGAATTTATCTATTACTCGTAGACATACTCGAGCTTCCTCTTTCCGTCTCCATCCGCCTGGAATCCATTCCGAACTCGTACAACATAACCGCATACCGCGAACGATGTACGAAAAAATACTTTGCTGCTTGATATAAAAATTCTTCGGTCAATCAACTGTTTCTGTCAGCTGTCAACTTTTACAACAACCGACAAAATAATACAGTTCGGAAAATATCTCGTAACGGGAATTTTTTTCGGAAAACCTTATTCGCGGTCAAAATATGTATGTTGACAACGAATCTTTATTATTTTTGTGCTCTGATTTATTAACCAAGAAAGGGAATGGACTACAATAAAAAAAATTTCGCAATAAATCAATACGAATTGTTCGTGTTGTTAGCTGCTTTATTTCAATCCAGCATTTTCAGTTACTCCATTATCGCTGGAAAATTATTTCGCGACAGTGATAATGATAATCCTAATGATACTTCCACGACAAAGATTCTGATAGACGACGCCATGAAGTCCCCCGGAAATAATGTCTCATCGAAATTCATTCTTTCGTCGTTCGACATTTTGTTTTGTACGAGAAATTGCGTTCCGAATATTTCCCGACAAAGTAAAATGGACATTTCGGCATCGACGAAGGCCGAGCAGCGAGTGATCAATAGGTGTGATAGACGGAAACGGAAAGGGCCAAAGGAAGCTGTACCGAGCTTCCCGTTTGTTTCAATCCACCGGCATGCTTTCCTAGGCCGGAAATGGAACTCCTCGATTCTAAAATATCCAGTTCACGTCTGTTCCGGTGATTCTTTGTACCGTCGACGAGAAGCGGCAGCAGTCGTTGCGCGGAAAGAAGGGGCAGGAGGGGGGTTAGGGGCTCGTGGGAGTAACTATATCTCCGGAATTTTACGATCGAGCAGAGAACGCGACGCGAAGCCGGTATTCTTCGGTGCCAGTACGAGATGAGGGCGGAGGGAGGAAGGAGGAGGAGGAGTGGGTGGTTGGTCATGACCCGACGGTTTTGTGAGCAAGGCGGTACATTGATTATTCCCTGCAGCGTTACAAAAGTGCGAAAATCTTGAGAAAACTCGGGATGTAGTTAATTCTGAAAATACATGCATATGCATGCAACCCAGAGTCAACTGCCTTCGCACCGTCGAGTTTTACGACCACCGGAGCCTGCGATGGCGCTTAACACTCGTCTCACGGTTACAAGTCACTGAAACTTCGTGAAAGTCGTATTTTTTTTTTTTTTTTTTTTTTTTCAACTTTCGCGGAGCTATCGGTGAGCCAGGGGTCTGGAGAAATGATCAGATACTAGCTTTTTGATTTGTGAAGGATCGAAAAAATCTGCATTTCCGATATGTGCCTTTTTAAAAACAGCTAGTATTGCAGAAAAAATATATCCCGGAAGAAATTGCCGGTGGTTCGAAGTAATCCGTCTCATGAATCGTCGAAATTGATGCGATAAAAATGTTTTTTATAATTTATGAATAATTTGTTATGTTATAATTATATATTATAAATTCTAATTATATAAAATCGATTAATTATGTCAGCTTTGATCATCATTGGACATTTATAAATAATTCCTATAAATTAATATAAATGGAATAATTTCGATGGATTTTGATAAAAGAATAGAACAATAATTCCGGCATATTTCTGGTAAAATTTCACTAAAAGTACGTTCAAAAAGTTACATTCGAAGCCGGACATCCATGTACATGTATTTTTCATACGTTAAATTGCAGAAGTAGACAAAATGGGGGAAAAATCGGGGAACAGCGGAACGAGATAGGTCCGGATAATATTCATGTATTATTCAAGCCGCGATAGTAACAAAAATTCAATGTGTAATTTTGAAACGAAAGAAAATTGTGCAGCAATATAGCCGGACCGACGTTATTCTGCTTGAAACAGCTCTGGGCATTAAACTTGAAGCGTCACACGTGACACGGAACGCCGTCGGTGCTCCGAATAGAACTAAGTGCGGACGTGCATTCTCTATACGTGTGTACTTGTGTGCGTTATGATGCAATGAGCGCGAGTGTCAAGAGCATGAGTTTGAAATAGCGACAAAAAAATGAACGAAACAAAAAAAAACGTTTAGAGAAATGTGTCTCACCGATCTTTATATCTCGGGGGAGTGCTCGACCTCCGGACAGTAGCAGCAGAAGAAAAAAAATCCTCCGGAACATTCTGGAACCCGTAGCTCGTTACTTATCTGCGAACAAAAAAAAACGTAACAAACCCATCTCATCAATTTGGACTTTTCAAGTCGTTGCGATAAAAGTGAAAATTTTATTGCAAGTATGCGTGAGTGTGTGTATGCTCTTTCATTCGTGCCCTGTGCTTTTATAGCTTCTGTCGCAATGAAGTAATGCTTTGCTACACGGCATTCTTTTGCGATTCGTACGTGACTGTTGACGGACTCTGAACGAACGCATTTTCCAAAGTCCCTTTAATGGAAACATATAATTAATAGGTTCTACGAAATATACGTACATAGCACGTATACGGCAGAGAAAAATTTATATCGCCAATGATTGACAAATAATCGTGTTAATACATATTTTCCGAAATAACCGCAAAAAAAATATCGTATGTATGTCGTAAAAAAATGCCTATAAAGATATCAATCGTGATGGAGTTGTCAATAATATTGATTCAAAAAATGCGCCCCATTTCCTTGCTTTACGACCCATCGATCCTCCGAAAATGCCACACATGATCCGCCCAAATGTAACAAAACTTATAACGACTCGATAAAAATCCAACGATTGAAAACCATCGAAACGTGAGCATCAGCATCTGCCAATTCCTCTCCAAAACGTCGTTGCGAATATCGAACGCTTGAAATATTCCCCTTACAACAAATTTCCACCACGCAAAACCAACATTCGGCAATTCGAGAACCACTAAAAAATAAAAAAAACGGTCTTGGCATCGCTAACGCGTGTTTCTTCCCGTTTCCATTCGCGCGCTACATGCGAATATCGAAACGCGTTAACTGCACATCCGCCTTGGTAAAATGCGTTGGTTGAAGCGATATTTCGTTTAGCCGTGAATAAATCGGCCAGAATGGTCGTTGGCTGGGTTTTCTTCAATTGGTCTCGTACTCCCGCGTCATCCTGGCACTCTTTCACTCTCGATTCCGGAGCGATAGAGCGCTCGATCTCTGCATCGGAATTCTCTGCCAATTAGACTAGAAGCGATATCTCGTTCAACTGCTTTTCTCGAATGCTCGGTACCCCAACGTTTCCCCGTAGCGGTATACTCCATTGTAGTAGGGATACTTTAGAACCGGAGAGTGGCTGTCACCAACGGTGCTCGCACTCCATGGGGGACTTCGAGCGTCTCCAGCCTGTCCCCGACCCCCGCCATGGTAGTAAAACCGAGAGACGGGAAAGACATTGAAAGTGGAAAAGCGTAAGAGAGATAGATACCCCACAAATACATATATATTTATAGTTAAATATAGATATACAAAGACGCGAGGAGTGAGTTCGCTGGTCTGGTCGGTTGGTTACGGTCGACGATCAACCCCTCGGAAATTCTCTGGCAATTAGAGAGACGAAGCCCCGCGTTCGGCGTACCGAGGGGCAGTGAGCCCAGTCGTGGCAGGAACGAGAAGCAGCAGTTTCGCATAAATGACGGGAGTAAGTGGAAAAGCTCCGTGCCTGTGCAGACGGAAATCCCTCGCGATTCTAGCTGGCTCCCGCTCACTTCCCCGCTGGCCTAAGCTTCAATCCGCACCCTCTGCTCTTCTCGCCCCTATTTCTGGCGTCTTCGTCGAGAACCACTGCCAATCCACCCTCCCGCACCGTACTCACACGTACGTCTCTCGAACCTTCCCATCCCCTTTAGCTCGGCGTAAATACAGTCGGGCAGCCATACATGATCGCACACAAACGCGAACGCGTTAGCGATCGCGACCGAGTGTTGGTACACGTGACTTCGAGTGGGGAACGGTATCACCCAACGGACGGACGGACAGTCCGGGGGGTGAATCAGGGTGCATCAGACTGCATCGAACGATGCGGTAATATGCTGCGCGGACTTTTATCCCCCGTCGGTCATTATCGTACGGTTCATTCCCGTAGCTACATCGACCTGGATCTCGGTTAATGTTCCGTTTAACATGTGGTAATTCAATTGTCGATTGCGATTGCTGTGTTTCCGCACGTGCGCTTGTGAATGTATGGTTTACGGTGCAGGGCTGCCGGGCGCGTCGGTGGTGAGTTAAGCCGCGAAACCAGTCGGACGTAGAAAGTGCGAGAAGGTCCGCTCGAACGATCTGACGTGTTACATTTCATTTTCGTCGCGTCTCGTACGATCAAATTCAGTGACTCCGACTAGTCGGTTTTTTCTTATTTTATTTTATTTTTTTTTTCGTTTTTTTAATTTGTATATGTAATTTCGATACATACATATGTTTGTGTATTTTTTTTCAATTGTCCTTTGTGCTGATAATTCGTACGATGAAATGCGGCTGTCATTCGAACTCGGGTTCGACGATAACCAATGAGTGTAATTGTCGTGCGGACGAGCATTGGGTTTTACGATGGGTTACGTGACCCATACCGTGAGATCCGGATCATCGATGCATACAAATGTTTGATGTTACGCGAGCTACACCAGATAGCTTCTCGCAATGTGTTTTTGCGTGTCACGCCGTTCGGACAGGTGTCAAGTACGTTTTACGGGGTTTCCGAGTTACGTTAGCGTCGAGAGTCCAGCACCGAGCGCGTGTGTTAGCTTGAACGGATTACGTCGAGAAAAATATAACGGGTGAGTATGTATGCAAGTATCTAAATTCTGTTCCGAGCTTCCTCGAGGGAACAAACTTCCGAACATGCTTCAATTTATTTTCGTTGGGGAAGAAGGACGGAGTAAAACCATCTACGCGAAGACGCAAAACATTGGTCTAATTTCGAATTTTCTCGGATAATCGAAAAATCTTTGATACACGTTAACATTTTTTTTTTAATGGAATATATTCCCGAGTGGATAATTAGCTTGATATCCTTCGCAGAAAGCGTGACCACGACGACCCACAAGTTGCTGGACCACCGTTGAAGTACTTGCATTTCGGTTTCAGGTCTAGGGCTCCTAAGCGAGCTAAAGTCAAGGCTCGTGCATGCGATTTTATCAGAAATATGCGTGGACTGCTAGCGAGGACGTAGTCACGGGCACACGAGGCATATTCGAAAATTAATTACAGAAGGTAGAGACTGTCGGTCGTTTGCCTGTCGAGCGTTGCGGTTGAAACTGGAGAGTAATAAATTTTGCTATCAGGATTAAGCTCTTGGCTTTCGGTGCCACCGACGGTAGACTCGATACAGAAGCTTTCATCCAACGTGGACCCTAAAACCGCGATCAAGTGCCCTACCCGAAATACTTGTTATCGCAAACGACTATCCGCCATCTTCCCTTTAACTCCCTTTCGTCCGTTTTCAATGGCTCGCGAGGTTCGAACGTCCATCCTTTTGCCACGCGACGTTCACGTGCAGCATCGTGAATGCTCTTCGCACAACGATTTACCGAAGCAATAAAATTTATTTGCTTGTAACGCGTCATGCGTGGCGAACTTTATAACGTACATACGTTTCACACGTATAATGATGTATCCACGTGTATATGGGGTATTCCAAGTTAAATTGACTACTCATTTTCAACATTGTCTATTACACAGAATTTTTACACAAATATATTAATATTTCAACCCTTACATTACACATAGGATCGTTCTGACCTCATCATTTCCTAGTGAACAGGCTTTTATGAAGAAAAAAAAAAATTTCATGAATTTTCGAACGCAAGTAAATAATTTCAATCGCTCTTTCCATCAATATCAATTGATTTATGAATGTTTGAAGTATATTTGAGAATTTTTCCAAGCTGATCGCACGGGTTAATTAAAAATGGCGACTAGTCAAAGTTTGTGCAGGGCCAAATTAAGATTGTATGTGGTGTTCGATCGAAAAAAATAGGCGTATGGTGTAAGGATCAAAAATGGTGTTTTCATCGGCTTTTGTTTACTCATTTTTGTGATATATTTGTAATTCCGTTCGCTCTAAAAATTCTGAAAAATTAAGGCCTATTTGGAGTTTAAAAAAATAAAAAAACTGAAAAAATGCAATGGACAGAAATGCCTCCTCAATTCCACTTGGAATGCTGCATATATAAATTGATATGTCTCCCTGTATTCGAATAAGGATTTTCAAACAGCGTATTGCACGGAGCTCCGCTTTATCTGAACGTACTTCACGTTTTCCTCGTTACCACATGTGCTCGACACACCCACGCGCACACGCACACAACACATACACGTGTCATGAAACAACGAACGTTTGACGATATTTCACGACGTGGAATAAATGCGAGAGGTCCCATATCGCCGAGTGAGCGAGCGAGATGCGAAAGGGAAACGCGGTATTCGCAAATTTCCGACATTCGAAACGCCATACTTCGAATTTCCGTGTTCCGTGACGAGAGCTTCGGTTCCACTCGGAGTTGCCATTGAAAACGACGTGTACGCAATTCCCCCCCCCCCCCCCCCCCCTCTGCCGAGACTATGGTGGTACGCAGTCGATGCACAAGTTGTGCACGGAATTCAAGGGATTGGCGGTAGTACTCCGAATATCAAGACTCGAATGTTCTCTCGCAACTCTCAGTCCGACTTTGCCCCGCTAGGCTTGATTCGTTGTTCAAGGCGCGAATGATGCAAGAACGGTATTCACATTGATGCGTTTTCGTTAATATCTCCCGGGGCTGAATTGGTTTATTAAACTCATCAAATTAATCAAATTTATGGATTTGATAAGAATGGAAATATATAATTTGCAGTAAATTGAATCCAATTTTTCGTTGTTCAAGCCACGAACGGTGCGAGAACGGTATTCGCATTGATGTGCTTTTATTAATAATTGCGGGGGTTTAATTAATTTATTTGATTTATCAAATTAATATTCGATAAAAATGAAAATATAAAATTTGCAACAAATTGAATACACATTAATTTGGTAAAAATAAAAATATGTAGCTTGCAGTAAATTGAATTAAAACTTTCGTTACAATTTCATAACAACTCGTTGCCATTGCGACGACGCTGTGCGCATGGGTTTATATTTTTCTTGGCATTTGGTTGAAAAGTTTTTTCCCACAAAAAACGTCGACCCAGTCCGGTGGTTCGAGTTTATGCAAGATGCCACTGTATTTGTGACGTATGTATTGGGATTCTTCGGGCAATTCAATCAAGGGGCTTAACCGGAAATCGAAGGCCGGAGGAAGCTATACTACGTCGCAAATTTCTCATCGGATCTCACGTACGATTGATTCGCCATCGAGAAATGTAAATTCAAAGCCATAACCGTACATAATTTTCCAATCTGTACGAGATCCGACCGTTCATTTCCGTCCCACTGACCCACGTGAGGATTTCGTTCAGAATCGCGACTGAAAACGAAATCCCGTTTGAAAAAATACTAAATCCACAATTTCGAAATTCGTCAAACGTAACTGCAAGATAAAATCGAAATCCTCGTGACCATACAATTTCAATCAATTTCGGTTCAACGAATCCATGAAAATAAATCTGTAAAACAATATTGTTTAAAAATAATAAACTTCAGTCTCAAATAATTAATATTTCAGATACTGAAAGCAATCCCATATTATCGATGTCGTGTCAAAATAACTACTACCAAACTTCGACCGTACCGTAAAAGAAAAAAATTTATTCGAATTTATTTATCAACGACACTTTTCGATTATCTTATCGCTTTGATGCGTCTCTCAATGACCGCAGATACTTCTGACAACTTCAACGACAGACTCGCGAGTCTTGTGCGAGCGGCCCAGGGGCGGAGGGAGGGGGGGGGGGGATTCTAGAGTGGCTGGTAGGCTTTCGTCTCGAGAGTCTGAAAGGAGTCAGCGGCTCGGTGTGTCCGTGCCCCGAATACCGGAAATTCGTCTCACTTGTTGCCTTTGTGCCCCCAACGCGATTCTCCTTTTAAACGAGAGCGAGAAATTCTCCGTCTCCGTCGTTCTTCGCGTCTCTTTTGGCCGGTACATCGTGGAAAAGCAGACACGCCGGCCTATTATTCTCGGCCCCAACTGCGATCTCTTCAAACAGTGGTTACAAGATGAAGAATGGTTGGAACGTCGAGATACAGATAACCCAGACAAAACATGGAAGACGAAGAAAAAGATGAAGTAACCGAGACGCGAATCCGGTGTTTCCTCTTTTTTTTTACCGTTTTCTTCCATCGTTTTCTTCCCGAGAGTTCCTAGGCGGCTATCTGATTCCAATTCCTCGAGGCTACAAAGGGAACATCTGTACGGAGCGTTAATTGCTTCAGGAATGAGGAAGAATCCATTCTCGTAGACGAGCTACCGTTCTCCACCCCTCAAAACCTCGCGCCCTCCGCGAGTCTGCTGTAAAACGGAGACCGGCTGATCAGCCATTGAAAGCTCCGTGTTGACGACCACCCTAATACTGTCTGACGCAAGGGCCAGTTAGACGCGGTTGTTCCGTCTACATTTCGAAGATCGAGCGGGTTCGAAATCTCGCGGTTTAACGATGCAACGCCGGCTAATACGGGATGCTGGGGGACGTTGAATGGAGTCGGCGGAAATTCCGATGGAAATACTGGATAACTCGTTGAACGAGTGGGGCAGTGGCGAATATCCATTCGAGGCAATGCGAACCCCTTCGGGTGTGAGTTCGACGGATATCCGGTATCGATGGGAACGAATTTCTCGGTACTTTGGCATTGGACCGTGCCGACTAACTCGAATTTCGTCGTCTATAAATAATGCGCGGATCAGGCTACCAACGTTTCTGGGAATGTTCGAGGCGTAGAAATCGCTCTCGCTTCGAATGACTTCGTTCTCACTAGAATGAAAACAATGAATAAAATAAATAAGAAAAAACAATTTCCGAGTTTATTCGACTGTAAGCTTCGAATATTTGAGGATATTGAAAATGTGGAGATCATCGATTTGTTTTTGAGTCAATAAAAATAAATAAACGTGGAGTTTTATTGTCATTGATGGAAGTTTTGAAGATATTGATTTGTAAAATTATTCTTAACGTGGCGGTGGGTAGTGTAGATCTCGGGGTTTTGAAATAATCGGCAATCGATGTGTCAGTGCTTGACTCATGAGAGTGGGAAGAGAGCGAGAGAGAGAGAGATTGAGAGATGGAGCGAGTCGGTCAGTCAGCGCTCTCTCGGACTTTAACAATTCACATCCCCTTTGCAAAAAGGGTCAAGATGAGTAGTGCGAAGCCCGATAGGAGCGGCGGCGACGACAACTCGGCACGAGTTTTATAGGATAGCGTGAGGGTAAGGCTTGGCGAGAAATTCACATCGTATTGTGTGCGTATATACACAGAATATATGAGGGCACACAGATAAAACATAGGAGCAGTTGCTTGGGCAAAAGCTCCGGCAGAAACGAAAGCTCGCGTCGGTCGAGCAATGATGATGACGACGATGACGATGATGACGACGACGACGACGTTGGTCCCGTTCGCAGCCCATACTCATCGAGAATCTGTGTCAACCTTCATTAAGCCCACGGAATACAGCGAGGAATAACATTTCCGCCTTCGACCACTCGACCAGATCACGTAATTATTCGATTCGAAAGCCAGCAGTCGTCTTTCCGACCACGTTTTAATTGCTTCATATTCACACAAGGACCCAGAAACTCATTGCATCGGGGTTCTCGTCACTTTGACGTATTCTATGCCGTGAATTGTGAGGGTTCTTCTTGACTATGAAGTGTGACGTCGCGGCTTCTTTATGGTACCTGTACCGTCGTTGAGTCACGATGGTTGCCCCGTCGTGTTAGATGCTATTAGAGACATTGATGTTGAATATCATGTTTTTTAAATCCGTTTTTTTAGACTGAGAGAAAAATCTATGAAGAATTACTTAGTTGGGGCTGTAATCTTGATGCATGCGTTTTTTTTCTCTGTATTTTTATCATGAAGAGTGAAAAAACAGATCGTCGGTGGAATTAATGTGGATGAGTTTATTGCCCATATGCATATTCGAATGGCCGATTATTATTTAAAAAATATCATCCTATCGTATGTGCTTTCGCATTTCTGCATTTGTGTCGTTTGTCGCTCGCGCAGTTATACGGAATTTGATTTTGGCAACATTGGCAGCTGATGCTTTTACGAACGTAGGCGGGAAACAGGACAAATCGCCGCGCAAATGGTTGTCCGTATCATTTTTCGATAATTCGAAAGTGAACCGAAAAAATTCATTCGCACTCCGGGCGCGTTAATGAATACGATGCGCATTTCGAAACCTTTTAGGATAATTGTGGTAGCATTCGTTGGCGATTAATAGCCACGGAAAATTCGTCGAGAAATATAGAACGTAATTCCGATTAAATATCACTTTTTAACGAGCCTGTTCTCGTAAATTTATCACACACGACGCGTTTTCGTTTACAAAGACGAGTCATCGTAAGATGTATTTCGTTGGCTGGAATAACTGACGACTTTAAAAATAAATCTGACGTTCGAGGCAGCGAGTTACATATTAATTTTCTCATATAGAACTGTTTAAAGAAAATAAATACACGCACACATAATTATCACGAGCTCGAACAATTCGCTACCATTTTGTATCGATATAAATTCTCGATCGATAGAGCAAAGACATCAAAACTTCAAAGATGTTTATTTACTCGAAATCGTGTCAACTAATTCTGCATCTAAAATTGTGTCTCCTCCGGAGTTTCATGTTTATCAAATTTATGAAATTTATTTTTTTCAAAATTGCGTTTGCGTAATCGATAAATATTTGTCGGCGCGTGCTTGCGTTGAAGCGCGTTGTTGACGATACGAGCGTTCTGCAAAGGTAACCATTTGAATATTGAAAGGTTGTCGGGAATATTGGAGACGACATTGCGAACGGTTGCGGCGATGTGTCTGATGACTCTCGAGTCGCTTCAGCTGGGCTAACAACACAGTACACATCAAGAGTATACTCGATCCAATATCGACGAGCAAATATACCCATCTATACCGAACCCGGTGACTATACACACGAGCTCGCAACCCCTTTGATCGTGTGCAATGTTTGCCGATGGCGGCCAGCAGCAATCTAACTCTTGTCGTCGAAACGATAGCCCGAAGCCATTCACTTTTCCGCATACAAATTTTCTTCAACTTCAACGTGATTGTTTCAATATTTTTTTACCATCGTGTTTGCTCATTTTTGCATTATCGCCGAATACTTTCGAACAAGAAATCGTTCAACAAGGATCGTTTAGCCTCTGATTCTTTGCACATCGACCGGTAACTACATTTGTTTTGTTTTTTAATGAGAGAACTGAAAATAGTAAGATTGAGCGAAACCATGGAGTATTTCGTCACGGCTATACAAGTTTCACGGAATTTAAATTCTATTCGACTACGGGATCAAATCATTGCCATATAGTCGAATAATTTATCACTCGATCACACGGAAATGATTTTTTTCAAACATTCATTGTCGAACAATCGAAGTATTTCTTCAGGGATTAATTATTCTCTAATATTTGATTCGATGAAATTCCAACGACAATGGAAAATCAAACTTCACTGTCAAATACCAAAAACAATCCCTCCATTTTCCGATATCCGAGAAGCGAATAAACGTCGATCTACGATCCACAAAAATCTCTTTCCCCATACGCAAATATTTCACTAGCTCCGGGCACCATCATTAAGCACTCGTTATTTAACTTATCTCCCTTTCTGGAGCGAATAAAAAAATAATTCAATTCAATTCAAAACGTATACACAAACTAGGTTGACATTCACTCGCACCTCGTATTATTCAGCTTCCGTCTGCGAGATGCCAAGGGGCATAACTCCACCGTCGACTCCACCGGCAACTCGTCGAGTTTCCGTGCTCACGAACTTGGTATTTCCAGTGTATCGGTGATCTCGCAGCACGAGGTGAATACACCGAGGAAAACGAGAGACGAGGAGCGTCGCGGAGCCGTTCCGTGCCGACGACGTTTCTCTACTGATCTAAATTTGGCTCGAACTCAGCCTAAATTCATGCGGCAAGTTGGCTTCAACCAGACTCTCGAACCATCTCGTGGAAATCATAACGCGCCTCCGGGTATTTCGGCTTTCCCACCGAAACCGACGCTCCATTCACTGTTTAAAACAATATTTGACCGATCCGCGAATTGATGAAGTCACTTGAATTATTCGATCTAATCGAGTTGCCATCGATTAATTAGTTTCGTCCAATTAACATTACTTTGAGGTCGATCGATCACGAATTTTCATCGCCGATATATCAAGACCATTTGTAAAACAACGCCCGTCGGTAATTCGCGTCTGTTCGATTGGCCACAAACCGATGTTTAATTTTGAGATGAAGTATTGATTGCACCAATTATATTAACGTGAATAATTCCGAATGTCATTAATTACGTTTGATCGAACGAATCGCGTTTACGGTTAGTGCCAAAAATTTTAATCCCTCATTGCCGAGCAGGGGAATTTTCATTACGACCAGTTGCGTCAATCACCACGAGGCCAGCAGGATTCCTTCTCGACGTTCGTTCGGAAAAACAATTCGAACATAGCAAAAAAAAGCTCCATGGGTGCGGAGGAATTTCTATCTCGTCGCCCATTGGGATCTTCTTTCAACCTCATAGCTCGAATGCAACAAACGAAAAAAAAGGAATCAAAATCACTAAGAAAAGTTTTATCAGGAAACTATTCAGGGAACTATTGACAAAAGAATACAACGAATGAGCAATATGTAATACGGTATACCTACATACGGAATATATATTGACGAAGAGAAATAAATCAATTATGTAACGAAATTGAAGATAAAAATATATCAGCAAGATTTTTTTCCAGAGTTTCTCGTTTATTGAAAGATTATTCACAGATTAAACGCAAACAAAAATTAATAAGAAATGGTTTAATGAGAACATCGTGCTGTAATTAATTAATCAAACGGGTTTAATTAATAAATCATGTAACGAATAAAAAAATATGTATATTAAAAAATAAATTTTTCCAGAGATGCTTTTTAATTCAGAGAAGCTTCTGAAGAACAAAGATCCGGTGTACTCTACTGTGCAGCGTGCTCGAGTTACTGCCGATGCGGGAGACCGGCTAAGTTGCTTTGAGTTTTCCGACGCCGCCCTTTCTCGCTGTAACGGCCTATCTGTATACTCACAACGATGAGACGAAAGCTCTCGCCCTCCTCGTGCCCGCTCTTCGCGAAACGCGAAGCCGAAAGACAACGCTTAAATCGCAACGGAGCTTCGTCGTCGCCACGGAAATCTTTGAGCAACTTTCGGCCGTGTCTTCGCTTCCTACCACGCGTCGCCAACTGTTTGCTTCCATTTTAGGTGGTACTGGTGCATCTGAAGCACAGGCCAACAGTCGAGGAAAAGACTTTTCCCTGCACAGCGGAACACGCGGGTCTGACTATAACGCTAACTACCGGAAATTATCCTGTCCCTTTGTCTACTGCTAACAGCTTCTCTTCCTCTTCACTCCTGCCCTTACTCTTTACGTATCTGCAGCAAGCTTCGTCTCTTGTTGCTTCCAAATTCACTTCTTTTGCATATATTCCTTATGAAGACCCAAATAAACACAGCCGCGGTGATGTCTACCAACGGATTTTGACGCTAAAGCGACGTAAACACATCGTATTTGAATATTTGTAAGAAAAAAGTTGATTATATTTCTCTGTAGCACATTTACTTTGATTTTCGAAAAAATCTCGCACTAGCTGTAACGAATTAATATGACAATTGTGATATAAATGTAACGTATTTTGATTTGAATACCCGAAAACTATCTAATACTGATTACTTGATGTGTTATCAATTCTATCCAGAATCTAAATTATCATGTACGTCTTGTTGCTTTTCGAGGACTTCGCAGACGTCGACTCTGTAAAAAAGTTTTGATCTGTTCAGTCATTTTGAGGATTCTCTAAGCCATCCAATGTCACGGGTTCCATTACAGAAATAATAAGAGCGAAGAACTGCCACGATCTTGGGTTTCCGCAGTCGAGTTGAACACCGGCGATCTATGTACTCGGATTTAAATGGAATCGCAGCACGAACTCTAGAAAAAAAAACTCAAATTACAAGCCAAGGTTTCTCTGCGAGTTATGAGCAGCGTCGGATGAGTAAATATGCTACAGGGTATGACTGCGAATGCCATGGAAGCCCGAGCGGTTAACGAAAACTTGGTAAAACTCGATTCTAACTCGCCACTGGGCAATTTCTCGGCATTATCTTAATTTCACGGAAAAGGTTATTTCACAGTCTTCCACTCCGTGGGCTTTCCATCGTTTTTCCTTCAACATCGCGTTGGCTGCGGCGCTCTCGATCTTTTTCCCCCGCCCTTTCTTCTCTCGTGCTATCCCCACCCGAAAGCTTCCGCTCTTTTCACAATCTCCGTTTCTATCTTCCTCTCGCTTCACCGCCGCGGCTCGGCAACTTCGGATTCTCAACCGCCAGACCTCCGTGTGTGTCTCTCTTTCACGCTTCGGCTTCGGTCATTCTCGTTTCGCGTTTAAAAATAGATTTAATCCCGGAGGTAAACATCTCTCTCTTCTTTTCTCGAAGTCGAGGGTGGACCATCGTTTTCCGGCTGGCATACAGCTCGCACGGGAATCGGAAAGTCTGCGGCATGGAGGAGGAGAGGTGGGGAGGAGGCAAGGAAAAGTGGGGTTGCAGCTTTCTCGTTGTCGTCGACGACGACGACGACGACGACGACGGCGGCGGCGTTGAAACCTCTTCTTCCTCAAAACTCTCCAGTGCACGATAGCTCCAAGTGTGAATACATAAATAATTGATACAACTTCGTCGCATTGCGTATTTCACAGTGTTAAAATGTAAATAATCGAATTTACGTAATACTCGTATGAATGATGAATAAATAAATTGTTTATCCTCAAACAATTCCTTACGAAAGTTAAATCCATTCTGCGACAATATTTTGACTCGACGATGATACAAATATCGTATTAAAAAGAAAAAATCGACATGAAGATGCGAAGGAACGAAAATAATAATTTTTTTTTCAACAGTTTCGTTTTTAGACCGATAATGAGGACTGTCGGGAGAAATAACGAATTCGAAAACGAAATAAAACAAATTTTCAACAGACGATAAAAATAGATACATATCTTTTTTAGCCTCAAGCTATATTCGAATACATTCCTTGATTACAAATTTAATAATGCATTTCGTCCTATTTATACGAAATGCAATCAGGTTCGAAATAATAATCATAATAATATGGATAATAATAATAATCCCACCGGTTTGGAAAGTTTGAAACATTTGTTACCCGATGTACCACCGAGCAGAGAGATTCTAGCTTTTGAATTACGAATTACGATTTCCGTACGTACATAAGTATATATGTATTACATGCATACATATACACCTTCGGGTTAAGCATGAATACGGACGAGTAAAAAAAAAAATCTATTGCACTTGGAGAACCGTGAACTCTTATTTCAGTGTGAGGGCTTTTCGCAGTAGAGGAAGGGGACGGGGTTGGGAGGGTTCCGGATAGGGTGGTTCGCAGCACCCGTGGCAGCGTCGAGACTTCGAGCGGGAGCGGGTTAGTTCGGCGAACGCGAAAAACACGTTGCCGAGGGTGCCTTGAGTGCTGGCGGCTCCGGTTTTTCCATCCGCGAGAGGGACTCGCGAATGAAAAGCTCTCGGTCAACGATCGATTTTTTTTTTTTCATACGTATATGTATCGTAATAAATAACGGGCGATGTCGTTACCACGTCAGATATCGCCCGTTAGGATATACACACGTATTACATAGTTATATATAACACATATATCTTTATATAGTGGGTATACCGAATTTATATAGATATATTTTTATATGGTATGTATACTAGATTTATATGAAGATATATATATAATAACGTGGGTGGCTGGCCGATGCATGTAGTCAAGTGGGATATTCCGTGTGGCGTTAGCGCGTTATATGCTGCTGTCACCGCTTGGCCGGTTGTAACGTGTAATTCAGCGATGGTACGTGCCCCTCGGGTTATCCGTGGCTAGAGTGGAAATTGCCAAGCACTTTATTTTCTCGGGAACGAGCTAACAGCGGTGGGATTCATGGTTCTGGGAGCGAATCCTCTTGCTCCGTCTCTCCCTCGATGTATCCCTTCTTCGTCCCCTCGTTGGCGGCATCGCCGCCATCGATTGACCTAACCCATGGCCGATAGGGCGAAGATTTATCGATCTATATAAATGAACGACGTATTGGTAATTATACGATGGTATTTCCGAAGAGTAGGCGGTAAACGTTGGGTCCTGTTCGGTTCGTACCTCTCAATGAGATATTCCAACGCGTGTGGTTCAAGCAGAATGTATACATATATTTGTAATAATTATCGGCGTTTTGGGACACGTGTTTATGAAGAATACCAATAACCGAGAGGAATTGAGAGGTATAATTATCTGAATGTCGATGGCGATTGGACGTTGGAAAAACGTAATTATTCGAAACGGATTGAATATCGATTCTGCTGATTATCATGAATTTTTTTTTCAGAATGAACTATATCGAAGAAATAGTTGGATGGAAATTAGTTCTTGATGTCACTCCACCTTTTATCGAGCTTAAAAATTATTAACTGGGTTCGCAACGTTGTCGCACGAAAAAAAAAAGGAATAGCAAAAAATTTGATATCGATCAGGGTCGTGCTCGGGCATTACTTCTTTTTCTTTACTTTTCATTTTCAAGCATCGTCCGATGTGAATATACGTGTGAACGATCTCGATACGACGATCCATCGACGGTGGCAATAATTTTTGAGCGACACACGGTAAGCGAATTTCGAGATTGACGAACCATCGATTTTTCTTCTTCACGCTTGGTTTTTATTCTACTCCGTCAGCTTTTTTGTGCAGCCGGGGACGAAGTCCATTCCACGTCGTTACATTTGAATCGCGCGCACATGACGTTGGCGGGTGAGCTCTGGGCTGTGTCTTGATCATCACATCGGCACCACAATCGACGATGCTAATGGGATTTTCGATATTTCAAGCGTTGCGAATCTCGACAGACTCGGGCAAACGGGCTGGAAGAGTCTGTCGAACGACTGACGTGATATGAACTTGCTCATGACTGTACTGTTACATTTTTCTTTTATTCTCTCGTCTGTCCGTGTGCGTGTATATGTGCTTGTTTGACGCGACAATTCAAAGAGTGTCACTACCAATTTTATTTGAGTTTATTTTCAATGTTAAACCAATCGAATCATGTTCAAATGAAATAATTATCGACAAATCAATTACGGACTGAGAGAAGTATTTTTCAGATAAACATAATTCGATTCGAATTCGATTACCAATCGCTGCTAATCTGTATGTATTAATTTTCTCAAGCAACAGAATGAGCAGTTTTTTCATGTTCGGCGTTGTCAAAAAATTATTACAGGAATGATTCGTTACACAGACATATTTTTGTCAATGACTCGTTCTTAACCGACGTTTACTCGAACTAAAGAATGAGTTTTCACAAACCAAACAATTCTATCGTGCCATTGTTTTTGTCCGCTCTCGGACTGCCGTCTGACCACGCACTTGCTTATACTACTCATCCGGGTTTACTCCGAGGACAGGCTGGCGACTTTCTCCGGCAGCTCGCCTGGCTTCCTCCACTCGAACCTTCTTTATCTTCGTCCGTTTTATTCCCTTCCACATTGTTTTGCAATGCGATTTCCTTATATTTTTGCAGTACGCTCTGTATATTTCATCCGTGATCATTATCGCAGACAATAAAGGTACGTACTCGACCGTACTGCGTCTATTATAGAAGTTGTGTAATGAATTCCCGTCGTTATGTATTTTATTTTCTTTCTTACAAGCCTGTGATTTGTTAGGTAAAGCTTTTGAAATAGAACTTCGAAGATGGAAAAGAAATAATTTTCGACGTCTGCTCTATTCGCCTTTCGTCGTGTTGAAAAAGCTACAGAAGCCAGCTCGAGCTTGGTTTGCCAAGTTCGGATTTCAAAAGAGTGTCCTTGCCTTCTGGAACTTCCGTTTCAAAACTCCTACTCCTAAAAAATCACAAAATGGCGGGGAAAAAATAAAAAACGCAAATGGTGGGGATGTATTACACAACCTAATACGATAATTCTTCATAGATTTTTTTTGTTACACACGAAAAATGGACGATCGTTTTCTTCGCGACGCAGATAAGCAACTTCGATATTCGACGCGTTTAGGGCTGATTTTATGAGCCTTGGTTGCAATCGGTCTCTCAATTACCCGATCGATGCTTCATCGACGGAGCTTCATCGTCCATAAATCTCTTTGTCTCCGCCTCCGCCCACGACTCGAATTGTCCAGCGATCCGTACTTTGTATACACTGTGTACGGTCTTGTGTGCGTGTGGTACACACTTTGTTGTCAAGAGGGTATCGAATCACTCGAGCGTATCCGAGAATTGCACTCGAACTGCTGGTAATCGTATCGCAAAGAAGCTTCGGCCATCGATGTCAAGAGGGAAAATACGAAAAAAGCGGATTGAATCCTTGCACCGAGCCGCGCAGCGAATTGCTTTGTTTTTCGCATTAGAAAATCAATTGAGTCCGATGAGAAAAAATAACGAAAAGAGAAACATATAATTTCCGGCTTATCTTAAATTCAATCATATTTTTTCGTTTTCACATCTAATTTACTCCTTAATAATACACGAATTGTCATCGTAATGCCATGTAAAAAAAAAACAAAAAAAACAGCTTTATCTTTTCATTCATGCTACGTAGCTTAACGAGGACTCGTTCTGAGTCATACGATGAACTTTTTTCTCTCACGAATTAAAAACCAATAAAGTTTGATAGAAACAATTAATAACCGCGATTTCCTGATTTTCTTAAAATAATTTTCCAATATATGTTTCAGTTTCTGCAATCAATTCACTTCTTAATAATACACAAATTTGTGGGAGGTAAATTTTCATCGTAATACCAACTTGGAAAGGAAAAAACTTTTTTTTTTGTTATTCGTGCCACGTAGCTTACCGAGGAAGTCTGACGAGAACGAACAACCGCGAGATGTTCATGGACCACCGTGGCGGCGATATTGAAGTAAATTGTAAGCGATGCTGAATATGATCCTCGATTAATTAAAAAGTGGCAGTAGCGGTGGTTGCCAGGGTAGGTCACTATCAGGGGATCCAAGCGGAATACGGGTTTCGTTCGGTTATATACATGACAGCCTATCATATCCGGTTTGTCCTGGCAGATGCGAAGTGTACATACGCGGTCTGTCGGTCCGTTTTCATTAGTCGGAAACGTCGTCATGCAACTCTCTCACTTTGTGGTCGCGCCTCTGCTGCTGCCACTCCTCGTGCTTGACATTAATGCGTCTATGTGTAATCCGAACCGCACGGCAAACATTACGTTCGGTATTACATTTCTTTTCGTAATTTTATACATTTTTACCGAGACGCGTCGCTAATGGTTTATCAAATTTCTTTGGAAACGGCGTAAAATCAACAATCAGCCACCCACGTACGACGAAAAACATATTTCTTCCTCACGTACATGTTTCGTATTTTTTAATTCGCTCTTACACTAATAATAATAATAATAATAAGAATAAGAATCATAATAATAACCAAAATAATAATAATAACAATAATAATAATAATAATAAAAATCATGATAACCATAATAATTACAATAATAAATATAAAGAACGCAAATAAATAAACAAATGATTCAGTGATTATAGCAACCCCTAAAAAAATCGATAATTACATTTCATTTTATTTTAATTCGCGTTAAATAAATCTAGTTATTTATTCCACAACGGCGGACATTCGGAAAAACAATTTTTCGTATTTCCTTCATTGAGGTAAGTGTTTCCGTCCGAATGAATTATCTAGTGTCCGTGTAACGAATTCGATGAAGTTGACTCGTACGTCCGTTGGTTCGTTGACACAGCTAGAAGATCGGATGAATGTCAAGTTTATCTCTTCGTCAACGGTGGAAGATGAGTGCCGTAGAAGGATCACATCACTAACGGAAGTAGTCACGGAAGGCCGTCATGAGAGTGTAGGCTTAGTTCGGGAGAACTGCCTCGAGCAGTAGATCACCGACTAAGCCGTGTATGAAAGCTCCGTTAGAACGCTCAATCTTCCAAACTCACTTTTGCCGTGAACGCCAAGGCGTCACGGTAATTACGTCGCACCGACACACGTCAACGCTGATAAGCCAAAGTTAAAGCCAAACACGCACGGCGTCAGAACATCTTGCTCGAGAAATCAATGATGACGCTTTCGATTCTCAAATTGGTTCACGTATCATTTCTTATCGAAAATTCTTTCAAAAATGAGTTTCGAACGAAGGCAAGAAGGCTGTCATTGATTTGGAGAACATTTAATAAATCACATTCATCAATTAATTTATAACAACAGAATTTGGTATTTTTTCTACTCACTGAACATTTTTCTTCAGCTGTTTTCAACTTCTCTAACGAATACATTTACAATGATAAATACAATCACTTATTGCCTTCTTTAATAAAAGAGAATATTGGGAATACTCGAGTGGATTGAGAAGCCGATTGATTATTTCGAGTTGTTAATGAGCTGTGCAAGTTTTTTTGTTTTGAAATTTCTTCTTCATTATATTCGGGTTATAGACAATTCAGTGGGATGAAAATCATTAAAAGCCGAAGAGAGTTCTCCGTGAAAAAGAGAGTTGCATAGAAACGTCTACGTGAAACAAGTTCGCCTCGACTCTCACTCTATTTTTCTTAGTCTTTTTATTCACTTTATTTTTTTTTTATCCTTCTTACTTCTCAGTACACTCGCCTGCCTCCTTTCCCAGCCGTTTACGCTTTGTTAATTCTCGCCACTGCCTCCACGCCATCCCTTTCTCAGTCCGCCTCTTCCGGCTTGGTTCTCTCACCTCGCACCCTCTTCTTCCGTTGCTTGCAACGCGGATTAATTAAAAGATATTTCATTGCTGTGTATAATAACGCCAGCAGAATGTAACTAAGTCACGGAGTCTTGATATTATTCATACATTTTATCCATTTCTTTCCAAATATCTTAAGTCGGACGCTATCCAGGTATTTTTATAATAACGAATATTTTCGCAAATATCTCGAGAGTACGTAGTCATTCGATGTGCTATCTTAATTAATGCCGAGCTTAATTAATTCCACGTGATTACATTTTGATGGCGCCAGGTGATGTTCGTATTACACGAGACACTAGACAAAAGCCATCAGCTTCAGCTTCGTCGATCGATCGAATCCCAGGCTCAATTATCTACCTCAAATATATTCGACTTTTGCCATGAGTTATATTCGAAGCTCTTCACAATCATAAACTTATTCAAACTCCATTCGCTTCGTCCTTTCATTCGTCGAAATTCACGTTCAACAAACGGTAAACTTGATAAACGACAATTTTGTCGATTGTTTCGCGAATAATTTCCATCATTCGTATTCAAATGCAGTTGTTTTCTGACTTTTAACAACTTTACAAAAAATGAAACATTTTTTCATCGCTTTAACGACGTGTTTTTCTCTCGTTATACCCACGACAATCCAATTAGTGCGATCATCGGTATTGCATTGAAACAAAAAATAATCAATCTTCGAAATATAATTTTTGACGACTCGTTTTTTTTCCAGTGATACATGAATTTAACGAAAAGTTGATGAGGCATTAAATTATCGAACTAACAAGCGGACTCGTTAGCTCGTTGCAATAATTGTTTAACAAAAACGAACCGAAGAATTATTTTTTATTGCGTATGAAAAATGACATTTCACAGGTAACATAATTAAAATTCGAAATATAATAATAATATTCTAATATATGATTAATAATATATTAATATATGAGCGTGCATTTTTGTCATATTTTTAAACATTTCGACTAGAATCACTCTCTCGATCTTTTTTCTCATTCGCATGAAAACTCGGATTTCATCAATGAGCAAAAAAAGAAGAAAAAAAAAATCTTTCATCCTTCTGGGATGCATCTCTGGGCAAAAGCTCACCAAGGTCCAGAGCAATTTGCGCCGGTGGCTTCCGCATGGTCGGTGCACCGAGCATTTGCGTACTAAGCCGCACACAGAAGCGCTCTCGGGAGAACAAATGAGTTTATTATGTCGGTTTAGCATCGGCCGCGTCTACTCTCGTCGCGAAATGATTCATGAACCGTGTCCAATAACTTCTCGTGCACTTCGAATTTTTTTTCTTCCCCATGTGCTCATGTGCTTCCGCAACCAACCGTGGCAACAATCATAAACTCATTCTCGACCCGAGTTCTGTATGATACGGAAGCATCCTACAATTTTTTTCTTCGTCGTTGCTACCGCAAAGTTCGCGATTCCTCTTGTTCGACACGAGGAGCGAAAACGTGTTTTTTTTAAAAAACTTTTTCTTGTTTGAAACTTTTTTTCCGACCCGCCCCTCGGTCCTCTCGACGATCGCTCAATGGCACTTTGCTTTATCTGTTTTTGAGTATGTTGCGAGGCGCAAGAGTGCTTGGGACGTGCCGAGATACTCGAGTTTCATCCTCCCAAATTCGAGTGATGGGACTGCAACCCGTAATTTGCGAAGTGTAGGTGACATAAAAAAGCAACTTTAACGCGAGTACATTTTTTATTACATTTTAATCAATATATAAGAATGAGGGAATACAATTTTCCGAAATATAATCGTCGTACTATGCTAGAAGTACGTGTTCAGGATTTGCGCAAATGAGGGTAGAAAAAAATGTAATGCAACAAATTTATTAAAATGAAAATAGAAATTTATGGTCAAGCAGCAATATCGACAGGGAATACTACAAAGGTTCCATTAAATCTTCTTTTCTTATCACTTGTCTCGCTAATACAAAGTTTACCAAATCTGATTATGATAAGAAACAATTTAATCCTCGATTGTTTGAAATTATTAAAAAATCCAGACCTACAGAGATTATGTTAATTGTCAAGCGATGGTTATTATAGACTCCCGTACGACGATAATTTCCCCAAGTCGCACGTCGTAACATCCATCAATCTGATACAAACCTGACCCCCTCAATATTGCCAAACTCAAACCCCGTAGCATCACTTTGCCCCATCGACTTTTCACCCTCCCGACGTCCATACAACTCGCGTTGGGAATCGAGAATCCGATTGGTTTAGTTTGAAAAATAACGTTTCATTTTCCATTCCAACGATGCGGAAATCTTATCCCACGCTATAAATCCATACGAAAGAGCGGTCTCTGCACCGACCACCGGTTATCTCGATTCACATCCTCGAGGTTAAGATAAAGAACGCTTTACGCGTACGTTGCACTCGATGGACGATGGTCGAATGAAGCCCGGACGGTTGTACTCGTAGCGAGTGGTACTAGCAGTTCGCGTCACGGTCCGCAAGCTCATGTTCGTCGAGGAGGAGATACGAAAGAGTGAAAAAGCAAGAGGCAAGGAAAACTCGGTGATGCCGTTCGGATCTCTTGAGCAACTGGTCGGCTTCCCACGCTGACGTTCATATACTTCGGTACTTCAACTCTCATCTTCGTTTCTTTTCACCTTCTCCACCCTCTTGGATGCATTTTTATAATCCCGTGCCACGTCATTTCATCGATGATTCTGCAAAACGGTCAATAAAACGAATTTAAGAGGCTGCGAGCCGGTGTGGTTGATGCCTGAAATGAGAAGAATCGAATGTGATGTGATTATATCTATAAGATAAGCCAATAAGATATATAATCATAGATGAATAAATAAATGGATAAAGATATACAAAAATAGAACTCAAACAAGAAGAAGAAATGAGATAGAATTATAAATATTTATAATCATACCTTAATTTATCGTAATTCTTATTGGGTTTCTATTTATTTTGATTATAGGATACGACTATATATAATAATTGGCGCGGTTAATGCCAGAAACGAGCGGAATAAATCGAGATATGATTTCGTTATATCGAATCATATAAGAGTTACGACGGCGTTAAAGTTTTCCAAGCCTATAAGTTTATATATATATGTATACGTACACATCGTTGAAACTATTTTGAGAAGTAGCAATGATATTTGATCGGAACGTTAACGACGTCTACATCCAAGTGACTTTGGATAGGATAAGGAATATCAGCTGCCAGCTGCAGAGATCTCGCTTGTACTAAGACGACAAGTTTCGTACAGACGAGGGGACTTGAAAATACCTACTGAGCTTCTCCGTCCCGCGAGGATCTCTTCCCAATTTCAGCGAGCTTTCGTCTACCTATGTACATATACGTACACGTATACGTATACACACATACATAGCTTACCGAACACCGTGGATCCAATCGATTTCAGGATCTTCGTCGAACTTTCAACGACGGTATAAGCGTGAGAACTCTCGTATGTATATAACGCCTGTCGGCGTTTTAGTCTGTTCATCCCCGCGCCTCCCTCCGCCTATCTGCTTATTGTAACCCCACCTCTCCGCCTCGACTCCTCCCGATTCAATTCCTCGTTCACTAAATCCTCCGACCGTCTTTGTCAACCCTGTATGACTTTCCAAAGACAATCCTATCCAATATCTGGTAGCTTCACGAAAACAACAATTCTTGTTAAGGGAGAACGCATTAAATTGGGGGCTTTCGTTTTTTCAATTTTTTCTCTTTAGTAAAAAAAATATCGATAATATCGCAATGCGTGGATTTTCGATGAAGCTAAAAAACATATGGAATTGAATGTGCGACAGTGACGGAAGACGCGATTCGAGCAATAATAGAGAAAAATATTTCGTTATCGAACGAAGGGTTCAAGTCAATTTGGCGAAAGGTCAAAAATATTCCAATAATCGAGAATTCGAAATTCAGTCATTACGACGAGCTTTTGTGTTTGACACGATTTTTTCTGCCATCCAATATTGACAAAGATTTCCAATTTCTCGACTTGCCAATGAACGGACTTATTAAACCATCATCGGACGAATCCCATCACCCTCGCGCCGATACGGTTCTGACCTCATCGAGACGTTTGCACGTAAGAAGGGTGGCTTCCGGTTGCACCTCGAACCAATATTGTCCGAGGAATCGAGCTTTTTTTGCCCCTGTAAACTACGTCGGATTGCCGGAAGGAACGGGCGATCGAGGAATAGATGAAAGAAGAAAAAAGGGGAAAAAATCTGAAATGCATGATTGCCACGTACATGATCGTACCTCCCGGTGAAAATATTTCTTCTTCTCGCACTCGTACACGCCTCGTTTGTACGTGTTCTCATTTTTCTCACTCGTCGTCTCATCGCTTCGACAACTATAGGACCGTGATAAAACTCGTTCCAGTAGGCCCTTTTTCTGCAGCCCGATCGGTCCCAGTTCGCCTATCGAAGCCTCGTTACATACTCTTCTCCTCCCGCGCACGTAGTCTTTTTTCATGGCAAACGCCGTCCTACTTCAACCCCCTGCCTCATATTTTTTTTTCATTCTATCCTCGCCCTCGCTTTTTCCTGATTCCACCTCACACTTATTTTTCCTTTCACTTCATTTTCCGTCCGTCTCACGCGCATGCAACCTCGCTACCTCTCGAACCTACGGCCACTGGTCCATGAGGAGTCTCATTTCACTTTCTCTCCTTGTCTTTACCCCCTCAGTCTCCTCAAGCCCTTGCTCATACAGTCAAGCTTATATCCACATCATTAACGATGCCTTTTTGATCAATGTATCTCGTTTTTATTTCTTCTGTTACCACTCGGAAATCCGTTTCTACGTTTCCTGCAAATACAATTTTCATTCCTACTCAACCAATTACGTGAACAATCGGTTGAAGCGTTTCAATGAAACATTTTTGTACTGTTAAGAAATTTAAGAGTTTTCTTTTCATGGAACCGTGAAGAATGAGATAATGATGCGTCTCAAGTTACGAGAACACGATACAAAAATTATAAACCCTATTCTCATTCTCACGAAATGTCGCAGTCGAGACGGTCTACGTTGAATGCCTCAATTACGAAGATCTCGTTCTTCGCTTATCATACTTTGCTCTTGATTCTTTTCTCCTTCCATCTTCCATCCATCCCCGGCATTCCTACGAAACTCGCACCTCGGCCCACTCTCGCCGTACCGTGAAGAATACTTTCGTATTTTTTTTTTCTTTCGTCATTGTCGCCCGGCCCGGTCCTCCTTCGCTGTAAACCCTCGCAAACTCATCCCTTTATTGCCTTCACTCTTTCGCATCCGAACTATCCTATTTCAGACTCTCGCGATTCTTCTCTCTTCGTTCCTCCTGTATCCGGCAACGAGTGGCCCACCCTTCCACCGTTCCCCCTCGCCCTCGCCGAGTTCGTAGTCAAAATCGGCTTGGCTGTTGAAGCAAATGGAACGTCGTTCTCCGCATCCCGTCCTCGGGTTTGCCCTCGTCCTCCGGAACAGCCCACCGACGGCATCGCCTCCCTCCGTTTGCCTTCCAACTCCGGCCTCGTGGTGGGTGCCGGGATCGATAGTGGTCGGTGGTTGGGGGTTGGCGGCAGCGACCGGCGAGAATGGCGGAGGTGATGGTGTGAGGGGTGAGAGAGCGCCGCACTGGCAACTCCAGCGCCAGCAGCAACGCCAGGATCGGGGTGGGTCGCCGAACAGACTAGCGGAGGTGGACGATGCTCCTGCTACTACCCGCTCTTCTGCTACGGCGAGAGCGAGAGGGTAAAGGAGGAAGAGAGCACGACTGTCGGCCAGTCTCCTCATCATCTTTCTCTCTCGTCTCTCTCTCGGCCAGCGTTTCTGCGTCGGAGCGAAGCTCGTCGCGGCCGGAGCCGTTGCCGGCGCACGCTCTTCTACGCTGGTCCAGTCAACGTTCCTCTCTCACGACGGAACGAACGTTTCTAAATAGCGCGATCATCAGTTACGCGTGTGACTCCGCAGAGTGTTACACGTTTATTCGTTTTGGTAAACTTCACTGCCGGTCGTACGATTAATGAAGTATAAGACAGTTGATAGAAAAGTGACACTCGTTTAAAAAAAAAAACTCTTTTGAACTCGATCGGACAGGAGAATCGAAGTTAAATCGAGATTTATATTGTTGGTATTTATTAATTTTTTTTACACAAAGGCGATAATTTTTTACACGGTGTACTTTTTGGGGACATCGGTGATGGTTTGTTTTTCGGTTGAAGCGACGGTCGAGGATGATATATCGGTGGACATGAAGATTTAGGAGATTCGGAACTGGTTTGTTTTTCATTTGAGGGGGAGGTTTTTAGAGTGATTGGTTATACGACATGACAATTGTTGATTGTGCGTTGGTTATGCTATGAAGGCGTATCGGAGATTTTACCAGTTATGATAAGAGTCGTTTTTGTGAAAGTTCGTCAGTTTGGAGATTTTCCGGTTCAAGAGAGCAGTGTTGAAGAGTAGGTTGGAAGACCGAGGGATTTGAACGGTGAGTTATTTAAGTGTTTTTTTCGATAATCATGTTTATATTCGTTGAGTCGGTGACTTTTTTTCACAGCGTAAATGCTTGATAATTAATCTGGAAAGAATGTAATAAAAAAATTTCGAGTCGATTCCCAATTATACAGTCAATCGTTACACCTTTCTTCACAGCAAGCACACGTGCTCGTCGCCTGTAACGCTGACTCGTACTACTCAATTCGAGAGTAAGGATAGCCGGAGGTGATGTTAAGCTTTGACCGCAGTGATATTATTTACCGGACATATTGCGATATCGTTTATCGTAGTTTCAAAAGTGAATTGAACAACCTGTAATTGAAAAAAATAATTGCAACTTTATTTCCCAATGTCAATCCAATTTCGTACAATTTAATCTTTTTTCATTTGGTGACACTTATTTAGCATTTCAACTCCGTTTTCGCACTTGTCTCTGAACTTGAAACTCAAGCTTTCCTATTTATAGGAACGCAAAGTTTGATTTAACAAAAAGTCTGTTTATTTTTTTTTTAATTTCTGATGAATTTGCAACATTTCATAGAAATACAGACGAAAATGAAATGAGAATACATAGAAATACATTCAATAGAAATTCTTGTGAGATCACATAAACGAATAAGAATAACGAAATCGCGTTGAATCATACGACGTGAATGGCAATCTCGTTTTGTCGGATATTTTCATTTTCGCAGCGTGAAAAAAAAAATCTTCACCACACATTGCGGAATCGTACGAGTCTCTCAGCTCGAGCTAAATATTTGACTTTTTCATTTTCCGGCACTTGATTTTCGTAACTCCCGGTGGTGGAACATTCCGCTTGTAATTTCGGAAAGTTAGCGGGGAAAGGTTGCGCACATTTAGAATAATTGCGTGTATATGCATACCGTACCGTTGGGCAGAGCGTAAGAGGGTTGGGTTTGTCCGAGTTGATCTCGTTGGCTCGAGTGTGGGGGTTTCCCCGCAGGAGGCTGTGCGATACCAACGAGTATACTCCAACGGCGATAACGTCTCTGGGTTTCCGCTCACGTACTCGTAAGCACGGAATTATTCAACGGACATACTCAACGCGAAATTACCATGACCTTATCCATCTGACGTGTTAAAAGGATGACAAATTTACACATGCACATGCACACACTTACACACGCAAACGCACTTATACATGCAAAGACACATTGAGATAGATCAGTGATCAATAGTCATTTTCCTCCCCCCATGAATAAGCAGAGTCAAGAGAAATTGCATTTGCCTTTTTTTTTATTTCCTCGCTTTATCCATCTATTCGACTGGCGTTCAACCACGAAGGTCTACGATGGTTTTTCGACCTACAGCCCTGCAAACACTGCGGTGAACTGTGTGCGCTTCAAGATATTTATCTACGAGATTGTGGAAACTCTCCCGGGCTCTATACGTGCCGCTTTAATGCAACCACGGAAAACCGATTTAAACCGTGCATACACGATTCTATCAATTTTGAGGTCAGAAATGTTTTTCTGGGCGTCGAATCGTTCTCAACTTTTGTCTACGATACATGAAATTTGAAAAAAAAAAATTCGTTACCGTTGTTTTCGTGAATGATTCGTTCCTAGAATTTTCATTCATTTCTTTGCGAGGTCGGGTATTTAATTCATCTTCATCCGTGACGAGAATCTTGGACTCATGTCGAGATTGACAGTGAAATTTCACCAATTTTTAATACAATCATAATTTTCTGCCTTTTTCGCACGTCATTCTCCACCCTTTTGTGACATTTGAATTTCACGTTAGCTTCGTATTTTCGTTTTCAGAGCCACACGTCACTCTCCATTAATGCATGCAGTAATACCCTCCGCGTATATGGATATATATTTTACACAACCACTACAGAGTCCACTAATCTACAGCCGTGCGAATACACGAGAAGAGACTCTGTGCATACATGTTCCATCTGTGTGTGTACGACACCGGTGCGGTTTCGTAGAGCTGCCATTTTCCAGGCACGTTTTGCATATCAATGAATATTAATCAAACGCATTTATTAAGCACAAATTGAAACTCAAACAGTCGAGGTGGGGGTGACGGAGGCGTCGCTGTTGAGGCGTAGAACGAAGCTCAGGTTTAAAACTAATAGTGCTACCTATAGATATACACATAGATATATGGAACCCAACGATCGAAAAGTCTACGGGTCTTCACGGGGTCAGAAATATTCGTTTGCCTACTGAACTTATGTCTTCCCAGTCAACCCCGACCATATAATATATATATTTATTAATAAATCTATTCATTTTGAAAAATTTTCGATTTCCATTGTTCCCAATATTAATTAATTCCGCTCGAAAAAAATACCATCTGCGAATACGCGTAAAAAATGTTTGGTAAAAGCTCGGTAAAAACATTTTTCATCAAATATATTTTTGTTGATCATCGAATAAAAGAAAATAAAGGAATAAAACGAATATTACCAGTAAAAAACCAGAACAAAAACCATTTCCACAATTTTTCGTGGTCCGAGTGAATAAATAAAAAAGTACTGAATCGTAAAATGTATTGTTAAACTATTCCAACGACTACCATAGTATTTTATGGGTGAATGAAACTTATGGTTTTGCGGGAAATCGTGACAAAAGTTGTACACTTGTGACAGCGTGTTCGCGAATTTTAGGTACACCGCGTGGATAGCAAACAATAAAAATCTCATATAGCGAGATCGCAACAACCGAGCGTTGTGTTGTAGCGGACAGCGCGAGGCTGTTTCGGCTTTTTCTACTATCGCCCTCTCTTTCTCTTTCTCCAACTCCTTCCCTCCATATCTTTCTCTCTACTGCTACCCCGCATACGGTGAAGCAGCACCTGTCGGATATATAGCATAACTCGCCCGCAATTTCTCTCGTAAAACCACTGCGGATCGTATCTGTTGTGTAAATAAAGATGAATAAATAAAAACAGCGAGGCACGCTACTCCCGTTAAAGGCTGCAAGAAAAAACGGAGAAAGACGATGCGTTCCGGTGCAAAAGAGGGGGGGGGGGGGGGGGGGGTTTGCTTTTGGACGGTCAGTACCCAGAGGACTGGTGATCCGATGGTTGATGCGCGCGTCGCATCGCAGCTGCTTATAGCCCACCCTGCAGATAGCTTCGAGCGACTCTGCCAGCAAACTTTTGTCTCCTGCTCGTACGTTTTCTCTCTCGCGATTTGCGGAAAATTGCGGCTGCGGTTTTAATCCCACGATCATAAAAATGTCGTAAGATCAACCTCGTCCAGAGTTCTTCCCTACCTCGCGAATGAGAACGAAATGATTGTTCGCTAATGACACACTGTACCGAGTCAACGGAACATAAATAATTACCGCAATTATATAATCGACTTGCAACCGTTCTTTCTGCATTTATGAATTCAATGAATTGTAAAATTCATAAATGCAGATATCTAATTGTGTCAGATAAGAATACCCGATTTAAAAGAAATCGATCCTAAATAAGTTTCTTATTACGAAACGACCGGATGTACAGAAAGGAAAGAATTTCGCCTACACATAGACGTACCAAGTATAACCATTTTTGTGGTATAGTCTCAACGACTAAAATTGTATCATAAAACATCGAAAGAGAAATACTTCATATGCCAGCGTGAGTGTCTTTTTCAGGAACTCAATAAGCAGCCATCACTATTTTCCTAGAAGTAATTAACAGAAGGCAGAAAATAAATCAAATCCCAGTAGTTTTTTCCTCGTATTAAAGAAGAGAAAAAAACTCAACGAAAGTGCCGTAAAGTCTCGGGAAAACAGCTCGCTTCCATCGACCTCGAAAGGGCTCAACGTACATTTTCCAATCTCGAGGATTTCGCCGTCATTAGCCTTTTATCACATAAATATTCAGTAAACAAGCGATCGACCGGTATACCTGATTTCGTTGGGTCGCCATCGACGATCCTGGACCGTGCTATACCACCTTCGTCCCTTCTGCTCTGTAAGGTTATATGCGTTCATTGCGGCAGGGTCACATACAACCTTCGTTAGTGAGCTCGCTTAATTACGGAAAACAGTTAGTCGCGGAGGTCGGGGCTGGCGATGCCATCGAAGAACGAGAGGTCGATAGTGAGACGAACCCTGCAAGGTAGGCAAAGGAAGGATTTCCATTCGTGTAAGGCACACGGGTTTCCTTTTCCCATCTTTGCTCTACACCCTCTTCGCTGTACGGAAAGCAGTTGCACCGGCTTTTCTGTACTTCAGCTTGTGCTTTACCAACTTCTCCATTGCTCCTTCCTCGTCCGTCTTTCGTCACGGATGTACGAGCCACGGATGCGCCGGTCTCGTGGGTTCCACCAACGTTGGAGTTTCACATCGTTACATTAACTTTTCCGCCGAACAAGGCGAGAAAGTGCGGGCTCGTCGTGGCTCTTGCCGAACTACACCGAGTTAACTCCGGCGCGCCCTTTTTCGAAGGAAGATTCATCTCTTCGTCGGATCTCATTTGGGAGAGCAAAGCTACATATATAAATATATATTTATATATGTTTATGTATGTTAGGAGCGCCTTAAACAATTAAAGAATCGGGAATTTAGATTTAAAGCAAACGCTATCGGAAAACATTTCGCCAGATCTGATCCCAATTGGATTATTTTAAGAGGTTCCGCAATCATTATATAGATTTTGCACTCGATTAACAAGTGCGCGAATTTTTTTGGCCTTTTCAAATCCATTTTTTTCCAGTATCTATATTCAGAGATGGAAACTAAGTCATAGCTTCAACGATAAACATTTTTTCTCAACAATAATTACGAACAACTCATAATAATGTTTTCAACTTAAAAGAACGATTTCGCAATGAATTGATCATTTTTAGTTCGATTTAATGTAAGCAGATGAGTAGAAAAAGTGATAAATACATAAATAGGTTGATTGGGTAATGTTTAAATTTGCTGAAAAAAAAGATTTCTACTGATCAAAGAATTTTCTTCACGTGCTGATCAAATAATCGTGCTGTTGAAATTCATATAATGACTGCGGAACCTCTGAATATAGTCCGTTTGGCTCAGGTTCGGCCAGATGTTGTCTGATAGTATATACTTAAAATATGAGCGCTGCCGAATAATTTTCCCTCAAAAACAGACTCTAATATATATATATATATATATATATATATAGATGGGTCGGTAAGGATGTAGGACCAAAAGTTCGTGGAAGAGTAATTGAATATTTTCAACGAGGGACTCCATCTCTTTCTCTCATCTGGCTCAACGATTAGCTTTTTTAATTAATTGGGTGCGGTGGATCTGTTAGCCAGCAGCTACGAGAGTCTCGTCTTCCTCACCTCACAGTACGCGTTATGAGCTCGCTGCTCTCAAAAAATTACATTTATCCCGCGGATGACAATTTTTCTCTCGTTAACCCGTGACGGACCAACGGGCTGGTGCGGTAATTCGACTTTTGGTAAATCGACGGCTAAAAGTTCGACGAGGATTTCCGTTTGCGAGCGACTTGGATTACTTTGTCGAAATGGCTAACTTATAATTAGATCCGAGGAGCCCAGGCTCGGTCTCTCTGGTCGATCACTGTATTTGTACTGGACAAACGGGGCAGGGGGGGGGGCAGATTGAAAGTTTTCAGCTTTGAAGTATTCCAGTAGGTTTTGCTACGCCGTCCGATGCTCGTAGGAATCTCGAATAAGGTGTATTACGCTCGTCGAGTCGCTGTGTGATGACAACGAGATGAATTCTTGTAAGAGGATAGTGCTCGCAATTTGCTAATGGAGATGAGCGAAGATGGAGTTCGATAGATGATACAATCTTTGAGTTCGTATCACGCTGTAATTAGCTGATGAATTCTGACTCATCGATTTACTTTTCGCGCACAAAGTTCCGAATTCACCATTGACGATAATTCCTTTGATCGAAGGATCCGTTATGCTGTCTCTGTTGTCGTGTCAATTGTCCGTTCCAGATTTCTCCGAGTGATTCCCATTTATTTATTCTACAATACAGTGAGAAATGATTGTTAAATACCGCAACAGAAGACGTTGAAATATTTCGTGGCCGTTAATGGGTTGATAATTCAACTGATTTCCTCATCGATCGAAACGTTAACTGGTGGACCGATTGTTTTCCCAATTTCTGGAGCTTCATTGAAAGCGCGAAATCACCGGAGAGTATTTGCCCTACAGTTCTGTACCGTCTTACAACTGAGTGTTGCTTTATACGCTTCCGGTCGATGACTTACCGAAAGTGAAATCTTTTCGTCGACTTTCCACTCGACGATTGAGAGAAAGAAAATTAAACCAATCTTTAATGCCCTTTCTTATTACTGCGAAAATGATGGACGTGCGGAATAATTGATTAATATTACAAATTAAGTTGTTAAAAGAACAAAGAATTTTTCAGGATATATAAATTACCTTCGCTCGAGCTAATTCTGGAACTTAACGTATATTGGTGAACGTTTAACGATTCCTGTAATAGGAGCAGTCTCTATCGACGGCAACCGTATCAATCCCTCACACCTAGAAAGACACACACAGACATACACGCGTAGCATATATATATACGATCCTGCTTACGAAGTGAGGTACATATACAAGCATGAACTAATGGCTCTGTCAATTATTTACGGTCGTATCCCACTCGCCTGCTATAAAGTGCATTCCGGTCGAGGTAGAGTGCACAGAGAGGCAAAGCGTTGCCCGTATATATACCGAGCAAGCAACCAAGCTACCGACCAAACGGCCGAGAGTCTTTAGGTGCTAAATATTCTCGAGTAAAGGCAATCTCATACCCGAGCTGCGGAGAGTTGAACGTCTATGGATCGTGATATTTGGATGGATGATTTATAACGATAAGAGCGATGAATTAATCGTCAATTAATTTGCTCGTGATCTTCGGAAAGATCCGCAATTGGAAGGGAAGGAGGGTGAGATTGTGGTTGCATCTCAACAAATTAGTTCTTTGAGCGTATCGAAACACAGAGCCTTCTAATTAATTTATCAATTAATCGTTAAACGCTCAAATGTCCATTGCGGTATATTCATTCTTGTTGACTCAAAGACGTATTGAAAATAAATCACGAGGGAACGAAAAAAGGAGCAATCAGAAATTATCCGCGTCGAGGGTTTATTGTAAAGAACGAATGTTTATAGTTATTTCCTGTAAGCCACCCTTATTGCTAGAATTACCCAATAATGGTTTTATTGTTAGTAGATTTTTTTTAGGATTTCGATATCGAGGCGGAACCGAAGAGCAATTGTTCTCTTTCATCAGGCGAAAAGCGTGCTATCGTGGTCAAAAGAAAAATCCGTGGGGTCCGGCGAAGGGTTCGTTGGGGCGGGTGTAATTTTGAACTGTTGGAATTGCGCTCGAAGCTCATGAATTAATGGCTATAGCGAGGTTTCAGTAACGCGGCTACTTGCGCGCACCGGCGAAAACTCGCGGCCAACGGGATAATATATTATCATGGTGCGGCCGGAGTTCGGGTGAGAGAACGAGTAAGAAATTCGTACAGCGTCCGATCCTTGCTGTAGCTCGACGGGAAAGGAGGAAGGGTGGCAGTGTGGGCAAGCGTTTAGAATTACGGTCAGTTTATATTAAAGAAAATTAGTATTCCACAGGAATGCTCGAAAGGCTTGGTAGTTTGTGAAAATTCGAACAAATTGATTTTTTTAGATTTTATGGTATTTCAATTTGTTTTATTTTATTCTATTTTATTTTATTTATGTTCGTGTAGCTATTCATATTTTGGTCACGGCTTGGGTCGAGACTGATTCGAAGAATTTCGAAAATATTGCATATCAGGGATGATGTATTGTAAAATAAGTGCGGGCGGGAAATATGGGTGCTCGCCGTTCGAGGTTGCTGGAGCAAAAGGGCCAGATTTCAATATTTGAATAACGGTTATGGGGAACTGTAGACGTGTTAAGGTTCGAGTGTGCGCATGATATCTACACGTAGTAATAGTTTCAATTATATTTATCATATATATTTTACATTCGCAAAAGCAATATCGTCCGAACGAAAAATATTCGATGTGAATTCGAGATTTTAAAAAGTGGCAATCACTGAAATATCAAGACACAATGTTGATAAAAAAAATTTGAACAAACGATTTCCTGAGTTTCTGGGATGTAATGAAGGTTTTAATAATTTGTCACGATGATCGTGCGTAATAGGATTTGAGGAATGTGTAAGTAAGCTCCGTAATGTCTCGAGAACTACCATAGAATAGAGAAAAAATCACTGTCGAGAATTGAAACGGGCTACGAGAATGATGACGAAAATAGCATTGTAGTATCAGCCAATGGAACTCAGGGAAAAACAGATTTTGCATTCTGGCACGGCCAATCTACGCTAATTGGAATGCTGACTGTTGAGATCCTTGACGTTAATGTAAAAAGTTTTTTCCCTGCAAAGTCGGCGCATTTCCGGTCTGACACGAAGAATAGAATTACGATGGCACCATTGATGTAAAAGCGCCCAAGAAGAATTCGAATTGCAAGAAAAGTGACGAGGACAGTGATGGAAAAATGGCGGACGATGGAATTATCGAATTTTAAAAATACATTGATTATTCTGGAAGTTTGAAAGAAAATACTTATTTTACAGAAAGTAACCGTGATGAATAAATTTACAAGACCGATAATTGTTTTATGACAACTTTAATGTTGATTGCTTTTAAAATTCGATGAGTGTGTTACGAACTTGCGATAAGAAAGCCAATGAATTGTTCACTCGCTGGACGAACTAAAATCATCGATAGAAAATCTGTCGGATTAAAAAATTGGTGCACCCGTCAAGAAGCTAACGTAAAAAATCGATCAAATAATCATAATCCTACACCCGAACGTTCCCTCGTTCTTGAAAAAGCAATCAAGCCGGTGTACGAAGAATTGAGCGTGAAATCGATTCCTAAATCTACATAATCAGCAAAAAGCTCCTGAACAGATCTGTCCGGATTGCTACGCACATAGCTGTTTGCCTCTTCAATGATGGAAAATGAAGTTTGCCGAAAGTTGTTCGACGACTTGATAACGCCACGAGCGATGGACCTACGGGGCAACGTAGACGACTCGCATATACATTATCGACGGATCGGCACCGGTTTTGCCTCCGGGGAAGCTGAAATTGAAAAGAAAACAAATGAAAAAGCTTTCCAGAACAAACATTTCTCGGAGAAAGGAGAATTATACGAACCAGGAATCAATCGAAGGGTGCAAGTTCCGATGTTCACTCTCGACGAGCGAAAGTAACCACCTCGAACTTTCATTTCAACTTTCCGCGAGCTATATTTTTCAATCGGGCCAACGTGAGATCCCCAAGAACATATTCAATGTTTTTTTTCGTTCCAACGCGTAAAAAATGTATTAGGTCGAATCTAGTGTGACAATTTTTTTCAAATTCTAATTGATTGAAACGTAGCCAATATTCGAGTGATTAAAGTTAAAATTCATTCGCTTGAATCTAACGTGATACTCGTTTTTGATTCGAATTAAAATATAGCAAATATTAAAATAATGGAAAAAATTATGAAGTCGCAGAAGTGCGTGAAAAATTAATTGGCTCGAACCTGAAACGACAATAATTTAAATTTTATTCAAAAGGAAATATTGCAAATACAGAAATGATATTCTTACGTCAATCGAAAAACATAAATGTTCAAATTAATTAAATTTATTTATTTTTTATTTCACTCGGAAAAAATGTGTTTGCGGAGCAACCCTTTTAATTCATTGGGCGGGAAGCGACGCTGAGGCTTGCACACACCACTCACTGGTTTTCCTGTCGAGTGGGGTGGCCCAACCCTGCCAGTTGCGTGCGCGTGCTATATGTTCAAAGCCCTCCGGGTAACGGAGACAGGACGCGACCGCTATTACATCGCAAAGCCACCCTCGTTCGTCCTCTGTATTACAACTCCCGCCACGGGATGGGTGGTTTACTTATGTTATTAAACGCGCGAGAGTGGTGAATGGAAAATATCTCACAGAGATCTGAGCATACAGCGACGAGTTAATATAAGGGAGCGCACGAAAACGAGGTCGCAAGACGTCACAGAACATATGTAAAGTTATACGCCATTCGATGAAATTAATTGCCGCCATAATTTCGTCCCTTTTATCATTTCATTCAATCATTTCTTAATTTCTCATCAACATCCGGCACTCAAGGGGTGACCGTCTTTTATACATTCACATTTTTTTCGTGACGACCATTTATTATTTAAAATGTTTTATTTTATAAGTAGGCCACCTAATTTTCATTTTCCCGCCTCAAATGAAAAAATAAAAAATTCATCGTTGGTCAAAAAAGCAGTGAAAGTGAAAAGAAAAAAAACCACGTTCAACTCCAGCGAGGTGCTATAACACGCGAAATATTCCGTGTGATCTGCGAATCAAAGAGAATTTGTCGCTATCGAACGCATGAAACTTGTATAATGAAAACACGTCGGCAATTCGACCTCGTCCAAAGGCGAATCGAGGCCTGACCCGTTTCGTTAACCGTTTCAGCACCGGGGTTACGTAACAACGAAGCGCAGGACTAGTCGGTGAGATATACGGGTCGGTTAAAGGAAGCAGTACCGGCTATGGCAAGCAGCACCTGCGGAAGCACCGGAAGTAGCGGCAAGGCGGCACGCTAATCTCCAGAGGGATTAGTAGTCACTCGGGAATTCGCTACGGCACCGTTACACCGACACTGCTGATGGGAACGGTGGTTGCCGGTGGTGCTCCTGGTGCTGCTGCCGCTGGCTGCTCACTCCTAGACTTTCCCATTCGGTGGAAGCATTAAGTCCCGAATTGGTTCTACGTTTGGCCTGCCACGTTAATCATCCACGTTGGGACGAAAAATAAAAGAAAGACGAAATTCCACGAACGCTCGACTTTTCCCTTATTTTGCCATCACCCTCCAGCTCGTGTTTTTTTTTTTTTTTTCGTGATCACGATGCTTAATTAATTTTTTTTGGCGTTTTTTTTCGATCAAATACGCGAGGGTAGAAAGCTTCCGCATCCGGAGTTCGGTATTCCTCCGTTTTTTGCTTCGTTTTTTTAACGAAACATTATTAGAGCAGAGAGCCTGGTAATGGGTCAACATTAAACACGGTTTGTTTGTTATTCTCGATGAAAGTTTAATTGCTCGCAACCATTTGTCGAAAAATAGTTAATTCGCAGGATATGACGTTTAATATTTGGTCAACGGGATGAGCACGCTCGCGTGACGCTAATGTACCCCGCTAACGAGATTCTATTTTTTCTTGTATCCCTTTGTACATAACACGTCGGGAAACACGGAGGGAGATGGGAAATAAAAAAAAAGCATTCAGCCTCGTTAAATGCGTGTGTTTATTAGGCCTCGTCAAGTCCCGGTGGGGTCTGTCAGCGGTGAACATAACGCTCGCGTGCTACCGAGCATTTTTACTAATTTCCGGTCTGCGTGGGTACAAGTTCGTTGACGAAATCGACCACGCCGAAATTCTAGTATTTTTAAAACGATTTTTCGACTCGAGAGAGTTTCTTTTTAACTAACAAAAAACTATTCCTTATAAGGGAATTGCAGATGCGTTGTTCTTGGTGAATTGGAAAATTAATTCAATTTCAGTAATGTAGTAAATTGAATTTAGTATTTTAAATTAATTGAAATACTAAATAATAATAATGATAATAATAATATAATAATAATAATAATAATAATATATAATAACATAATAATAATAATAATATTATATTACAATATAATATTATAATAATAATAATATTATAATATAATAATAATAATAATAACTATTATTATTATTATTATTATTATTATATTATTACATAATAATAATAATTATTATTATTATTAAAGAGGGTTGAAACATTTCCTGAAATTCGTGAACGCCCGGGCAATGGCGACGGGATTTTTTTTGGGAAATTGAAATAAAAAATTGTAAAGGTGATTTTACTGAGGCTGGATGGGGCTGCGGGCTAACTTTGATTATTTTTGTGTGTATATGCACCAACCTCTAATTATAAATACGTTTCGAAAGGTTCGTTACTCCCGCGGTACGAAAGGCGACGATCTCTCGTCGCGCCTACCGTCATCGTCAATGTAACCGTGTTTGCAAAAACAAATTTCTGGTTCTGTAGCTGCAATAGCGACTTCGCGAGTACACACTTTGGCTACGTCGCGGGCTGACTCTCGTAAAAAAAAAAGAAATAAAAATTGTGCGAAATTTTAATTGGAGTTTTTCGCTTACGAAACAAATCTGGGCGTGTTCGATAGGGAACGAGGGACTCGCTCGTGTATGAGTCGTACGTTCGTACTAGTGAAATATTCTGTGGAGCACCGAAGCCCACTAATTACTTGCCGGTACCCCGTGGCGACACCAATTTATGAAAAATATATATATATAAAAAACGGGTTATCGATAATCGTGTTGGAATGTTCAATGACCCGACAATTGTTATTACAGTGATGAAATACTTTTTTTAATATGAAATTTCAATTTTCTCTATTTTTTCTTTTTGTCTTTCGATCGATTTTCAATCAAATTTTATGTGGCGCTAATGCAACACCAATAAATAAAGCCGACGTCGTTCTGGCCATCGCTGGCATTCGCAAGTTCTCGCAGAAGAACCGTACCGAATTATTCATAATTATTTAGGTAAATAATAAAAAAATATTCATGAATATATCGTTGTTGAAATAAAAAAAAATAATGGTAATAATAATAATTCCTCGCCCTTTTGTTCCGTCGTCGAGCTTCAAAAAATTCGCAGAGGTGTTGCGGAATCCCGTTTTTTTTTGTGTCGTGCTGCAACCTGTGTATGTTTTTTGCGACTGGAAGACGCGAGCTTTGATGCAGTGGCGTGAGAAAGACGGAGAGAGCGAGCAGCTCGCTCGGAGAAGCAGTGGAGGGTCGTAAACTTCGTAAGGGTCGGTCTCTCTCGCATCTGGCGTCGCACTAAAATAATATGTTCGCGTTTTCCGCACAGACTTCTTTGCTGGAGACCCCAACACACACCTCTCCGACACACATACGCATACTCAAACAGATGGATTTCCTTAGGATCACATTATTCACATTTACAACGTCTTTTTATTCATTTTTTTTTTTGTAATTTCCACCTTCTCATTATTTCATTACAGTTGGCTGCACGCAATGAAAACATACCGGAAGTCTTGATCGCGCGCTTTGTACGAACGAAACGTACCAACGACGTTAGAGGTTGCAGTTGATAACTGTTTCCCGACGTACCTCGGTCATTTGCAAACCCATCGACCCGATTCTTTTGCTCTTTCAATCTAATTTTTTCTTCCGTTCCCAAACCTTTTTTTCTTCCTTTTTTTTCCTCATTTCCACATATCCAGGCAAATCCGGTCGTTCATCCCCGTACAATGAAATTTCCATTATTTTTCACTTAACTAAAGCGGGGTGAATAAAATGTCTCGTTTATGCAAAAAATTCATTCGAGTCACAGCGCTCGCGAATAAAGGAAAAAAAAAGAGAAACAATAGAACTCGAACGAACGTTAAATTTTTTTCGAAGCTTCTGACCGATCCCCACCAAAGGCAATATCAGAATGCTTATCAGAAAAAATTCAAATTTCCAGATATTAAGTCTTTTTCTCAGGATCTTTCGCATTCGCGTTATTGCTGTGTAAGTGCGGTGGAAGTCGTAGAGTTCAAAAGCCAGAAAGAATTTTGTAATTTTTCTTCTTCTTCTTCTTCTTCTTCATCATCATTCCTCCGCCACCCTCGAGCCTCGTCTGCTCACGTAATGCGAATGAAATGGAATACTTATTCTTACGGTATGCTCATGAATTTTCATTTTGTTGTCCGGTGTAGCAGTAGTGGAGTCGTGGTACTATAGCGAAAAGAGCGGGCGAAACATACAGTGAGCAAGAAGACCGCCCCCGGCCGAACGAGTTTGAAATGATTTCATCGCGCCCTCTAGCACCGACCTCACTGTTTCGTCGCCCGGCTCTTTTGTACTATCTGCTTGGTATAACGCTGTAGTATATATCTACCGCAGCGCCCACAAACTCTCTTATATACCGCGACTATGTACATAAATACATACATATATATGTATTTATATACATGTATATTATATACAGTCCGCAGCTATATTCCTCGACTTATTCAACGCCCGTTTCGGCCTTCGAGACCTTAATTAATATCTCGTTGAAACTTTAATGCTATTCATTTCTAGAGGATTCTCGGATAAAACACAGTACACTTCTGTACTTCTTGAATTTTACGGTTCCTTTATTTCTGCTTTTCCGTTTTTCTCTATCTCTCCCACAATCTCGTATTCCGAATACAAGAGGCACCGTTTCCCACAGATTTGTAACCATCGTCGTGGGTACAGGGCGCCAAATATTTTTACATCAACAAAAATACGAATTTCGATTCCTTGATAACAATTTTTTTTTCATTTCCGCATTTAATCGATGAATATTGGTTCAATTATTCTGTTAGAGTTAAGAAGAATTTGCTATTCTCATAACAAACCAATGTACAGGAACAGTACATGTTTTTATTACTCAATTACAATATTTCCAAATTTTCACCTTTACAGGATAAAAAATTGTCCGAATTGATCCGTTCGAATTTCCAGCAGAATCTCCCATTGCGATTCTCAAACGCGCTTCTTTCATAAATACAAATGTCCATCGCGCAAGTAGAGAGCATCTCGCTTTGTGCAGCGACACGGGGAAAATTCTCGATCGGACCCTCGCATCTGTATGAGAGATTGCTCGTGCGCGAGGCGTTGGCGTAACTTGGAAGATGCGCCTGCTGCCGTTCGTCCGCAAGAACATTTCCGGTATGCATGCACGTGCGGCCCCGATTGCATGTCGTTCGGCTAAGTGCTGTGTTCGCGGACTTTGGTACACTGGGCACTGAGAAAACGATGTAAAGAGAATGGAGATGGAGAGGACATGACCGAGTATACCGAAGGCACAATGGGAAACGCGCCAGGATAGCTAAGAAGTGTAAGCTCCACACGTAAGCCCGAATGACAGAGTGAGCGCCACCAAGAATATGACTATAGATAGTACTACATGTGCTACGGAGTACGGTGCATACAGAATCGCGACGGCAACGCCGCGACGGTAAATACAGCATCGACACTGGAAGACTACTTCACGTGGGCAAGGGGGGGATGCATACGTAAGTGCGACAGGGTGCAGGGCGTCCGCTGGTCAACCAATGGCGCGCCGCTTGCCGCCGCCCACGCGATTGGTTGACGAAATTTATGCGCGACGGGGTTACGGTCCACGGTTTTATTCAAAACTTCATATCTCAGGAAGTAAAAATCGCAGTAAAATGTTCCACAGCTCAAATTTAAGCTCATCGTTCGTACTTGCACTCATTGTTCGTTTGCACTTGCGTATAAACTTGATTGCCATGGATTTACCAGTTTAATGAGGTATAAAGAATTAAGAGTCACTTCGAGAAGATCCATGAAAAAAACTCTTGGGGCGACGGTAAATATTTTCTTCCACTATTGTAACGGCGTGGTCGAATGATTCACGTTTTTTTACACCGTCGTCAACCACTCTCGCAAAAAACGTCATAAAAAAAGTATTCACTCGGTAGAGACTGCACTTTCGAGGCCATCAACGGTGATGTGTTTTCTTCGTGAAATTGCGAGGGATACTCATCCACTGAAATAATGACTCTTCGCTATCCAGTGTGCGTGTTTTTTTTTCTGTTATATTTTTACTGCGTTTTTACACGGCCTCTTCGTAAATGAGTTTCCGGGTGATGCGGTGTCGAAAGAGTGCACAACCGAGATTATTTCGAGCTGATGGGATCTCCACGTCATTGGTTCAGATTATGGTTGGAATTTTTCCAATTTGATTTATTTCTTCATTGTTTTTGCAGAAGGGTATTAGTTTTTTGCACGTTTTACAATCACGCGGATGAATGAGGGTTGCGCATTTTACGTGTTATAAACGTAAATCGGGTGATAGCCGTGCATCGACATAATCTGGGATCTCTGGGGTGTCGTTGTATAATATCACATGGAAATAGCAGTGAGAGCACCCGGCGCACGGTGTTCCAACGATAACTTTGAAACCGGTCGACGGGACCGACGTGACGACGTCGAGATCAGCCTTTTCACTCTCTCCGTCCCTCCTTTCTCGCTCTCTCTATCACTCTCGCTCTTCCGATTATACTTATCCGGAGAAGCGGCGTAGTCGCGAAGCAACATCAGGCAGAGTAGTTGCAGCAGCGGTAGCAGCAGTGAGAACGTATGCACTCGTATCAGTCGTGTGTGCGTTGATGACGAAATGATAGCCTGTCGTTCGACGCCTCGAATAGCCCCACCTGCAACGACTCGTGAGGAACGTAGTGTGCGATGTTACCTTATATACGGAATAATGCTTCGTCTCGCGAGAAATCCAACCCAAGTTTCGTTCGTGCAAGCTTGCTGAGACACAAGTACGCTTCGAGTATAACGGCCGGTTATGGTCCCTCGGGTATACATCTAAAACGCGTTTACCTATTCACCGACAATATGTGTCTCTGTTATACGTCGACATGAAATTCTATCGTCGAATTCAAACGCTGATGATTCAAACTTTTTGCATTTCCGTGTCCAATATTTCGAAGATACGGTGTTCCGGGTTCGGACTTTTGTATGTGTTTGTGTGATTCTGTTACATCCCGACTTGTGACTTTTCTCGTCGATTTTCTTTCATTCGCAAAGTCCAAACGTCGTTTCCGACTCGCTGGAATTTGTTAACTTTGCACGAGAAAACGTTGAGCAACGATTTTGAAAAATACAGGGGGTGCGAAGCACACTCGGAGGAAGTCAAACTTGGTAATGGAATCTGGAAAAGGGTGTTAGGTTCTAGCGAAAGATCTTCTGAGAATAGTGGAAAATTCAATCTGAAACTTGCAACGGTTGCCAGTTCCGGAAGATGACACCTAGCGTTCGGGTGTCCTGGACATTCAATATCTCCTTACGTTTCGCCGTTGATTTTGAATCAATTATCAGTACTTGAACGATTGGGATGACTACGAGACAGCTTGTGTCAATCAGATGGTGGCGTTATAATGACAGAGTCAGGAAGAACATTCTTTTTTCTCTGGGCTGCCTACGAAGCAAATCACGAAGAGCAGACCAAAGATAGAAAAACAGAATAGCATAGCATAGCATAAGATTTAATGTAGTAACGTTGCATCCGATTCCCCATGAGTCGCTTCCAACCCGGTAGTCTAAAAAAGGTTCACACAAATGTAAACAGAATCGCCCACCGACTTCTTTACGTGAATATCCAAAATTTAACCACGATTGTTCCAACTATACTCGAGTTATATTCGATTTTCGATATTCCGGAGCCTCTCGAATATCCTGACAACCCCATATTCAAAAATAAAATCACACGGATACAAAACTCGCGCCCAGTGAAACCAGACAAAGACAAAACAATTCGACGAAAAATCGTTGAAGCACTGTATTGCAAAAACCACATTCGTGTGAATCGAGAACGATGGTCGAGACACGCAGCAAATTTTTATTCGTCTTTCGTTCATATTTCCCAAGCGAGTTATTCAAGCGTGGATCGTGTGGCCATGTCTCCACGCAGCAAAGGGGGTAATTACCGCAGCCAAAGTTGAAGACTACACGGAAGAATAAAGGTCTTTGCCAGCGAGTTACCCTTCGGCCCTCGTCGTGACGCGTGACTCCACTTTCCGCAGTCAAGTTCGCGCTCGACGATGAGCGCTTTGCGACTGCACGGCTTGGCCCGGCACATCCGGTCGCTAACTCGCAATAGCCCGCCTAGCCCGTTACCACTCTCTGTTCGTTCCATTTACCCTTCTTCGTAGTACCTTGCTTCCGTCCCCTCTCACGTTCTTGCGACAGCTCGTTATAATTTTGTACACAGAAAAAAGAAAAAAGAAAGTTTTTTCCAAGTTGTAAACGATCGTTATCTTACTAGTCTACATCTAAATTACCATAGACGCATTGTGAACAGAATTAAAAAGACAAAAAGAGTTTTGTTAAATTTGTTAAATCGTTGGGTTATTGGAAATAAAATTGAAACTCTAAATTTATGGAAGGAATTAACTACCCCTTGACCCAGTAAAATGGAACATGACGAAGATGCTGTCGTTCATATCGCAAGATGATGAGATGAAATAAATGGGATGCAATCTCCTCGGTAAGAGATTATTCGTAAAGTATGGAGATTGCTGAAGATTTGATCACGTTCACGTGCTCTATGTAGATCACGTCGATATAGGCAGGTACAGTAAGTGGTGATATGCAAGGGTTGGAACGGAGACTGGAGAAAGCTCTTCTGATTCTCCATTTTCGTAATTTCTCCTCTGGGGTCGATCGTCATCAAGCTATGGGGACCAAATCCACCAATTAAGTTGGCTGATCCTGCACAGCCCAGCCTCGACCGGGTTTGCGATAGGCTACCACCAGCGATTCTCTGGCCCCGGGCTCTTCCTCTCTCCGTCGCTCTATCTCGCTCCCTCTCTCTCTCTCTCTCTCTCTGAAAGCTCTCTCGAGCTCTCTTCGGCCTCCTGGTGTCCCCGATATCCCTTTCGCTCCGGCCCACGATCGATTCCGGAAATCTGAGTACTGGAGCGAGAAATTAATGAGTTTCCTATCGGTCGGCAACTCGCCAATTTTACGGGTGGAGCCGGAAGCCCGATGCGACCTCTATGTGGGCCGAAGGCAAAAAGGCAGCAGATAGCGAAGAAGCCATCATTTAAACGAATTTTTTTTTCTTCGTTTTTTTTTTTTCATCGGAAGACGCGAAGCCGTTATCGGATAACAATGAAGTATTGAAAGACGAAGCTGTGGATTTATATTTCTGTCCATATTTTTAACATGTTTAATCACCGAAACTGTATAGACGAGTTCGTGTCAATGAATTAAGTCCAACATTGTTCATTGAAACAAAAAAATCAATTCCAATTTGATTCCTTCAGGAAACCCCACGAGCTAATTAATTTCTCCATCCAGTCCCGTCAACGTATTACAAAAACCTAAAAAAAGATTAAAAAAATGGTCATAAAAAAGTTCTTTAGAAATCGTTGTTCGAGCTACCTGCGGCTTTTCTGAATAAATGTGAAATTAATTGAAACTGCATGAGATTGTATCGTTGGAACGTCTCAAACGACGCAAGCTATCTAAATATTGCCACGACGGCGAGCAATATCGTTGTATACACTCCAGGCACAGAGAATGTGTTTATAGCTGGAGCTTATGCGGAATTAAGACCGGAAGGGCGGATCCAGCCACGGTGAGCACGGAGTTTGTATAAGCTGCCTTGCAAAGTCCGTGGGGGCCATCGAGTCAGTGTGAGGGTGTGTGTGCTTTGTGTATTTGCGTGTACGTGCGTATTCATGTGTATCGGCAGAGATGAGGGCGGCCAGTGGCCGATGAAGTGGTCGGCCAGCCGGTTGCCGAAGCCAACGGGAAGTAGCGTGATTACGTATTGAATTGGGTAATTATTCAGCGGATTGCCAGCCTTCGGGTCGTATACAATCGCCTCGTTGAATGTATAGCCGGTTAGTAGGCCGTTTAGTTCTTCACTCTCTCTCTCGCTTGTCCCGATGTCCTCTCATCTCGGCCCGTACTTCTCTCGGTTCAGGATCTATATCTATATGTCTATGTCGATGGCATAGAAAGGCCATGCAGCTTCGTATACGCAGTCTGCGTACGTTCGAGCCGTACGTATTATACGCATTCGCGTTCCCAACGGGCTTTGATTCACGACTAGCGCCTCCATGAAATTGGCCTGCCATCGGCACAACCGTTTTGCACCGGGAGTCTCCTACCCAACGACCCATCTATATATCTATATATATCAGCCTAAGGCCTTGGACAGGTGTGCGAGCCTACGGAGCGGGTAGTGTCACACAACTCAATATATCTACAGTCTATATCGCTTCGTGCAATGCTCTTGACCTACGAGCCTGTAAAGATTACACGCATTGCCGATAAATTTCATGGCGTAAACTTTGATTACGCTCTTCGTTTTCTTTTGTTAGCGTTTGGAGTATCATACTTCCACGGTGGTCGTAAATTCAAAAGTTATTCGAAAACATTTTTGACGATGAAACATACAAAATGCAATGTAATTTTGTATGCGTTTTCCCGGAGGAATGACGCAGCGGGGTTGGATTTTCCGAGAAGATTGTGGATAGCGTAGCGGAAAAGGTTTGATACAGACATTTTTTATTCCGCTGGGATGTGCTACGTTGCACGGTTTTTCCTTCGCGTCTGGGCATTTCCGTGGGTAAGCGGAGATCCTTGACAATTTCACGGAACGAGGAAAATCAAGGCGAGATGGACTTTTGTGTTGGTTTCGGGTCGTGTCTGCTGATAACCGGCAACCAACAGTCGCGAGGGGAGGAGATGGGGGTAAAAATGAAGGATGACGTTGGAGAAGTAGAGAGAATGACGGTTTGGAAAGGACGGCGATTTTCCGATTGTGCCCAAGCGACCGATCTTCTACGAATGGACATAAATTTTATGTCGCGTCGTCACACGCGCTGGGATTCATCTTTCTGGCTTCCTTGCTACCTGTGTTTGCATGAATAAAGCTGCACCAGTGTAATATTAATTTTCTTAAGCTCACGTACCACCACTGACGACGCAGTATGGAACTGACGTGCAGAGCGAGATACTTTTTTTTTGCGATACATTCGATCAATTACAGTAAATTCTATGTGATCGAAATATCTCAGAAATATATTTTTCATTCCCTTTCGAAGTTAAGGCTTGAGCACTCCGATAATTGAATCTGGAGTTTGAGGAATTTATATATGAAAAAATATCGAACGACGTTAATCACGAGATTTATCTACGTATAATGTTCTTACACAGCCATGTCTGACCATATGCAGGCGATACTACTTGGAATTGCAGAGACATCCTGACCCGGCAAATTCACTCGATGCACATCACGCACTGTTGTTTACCCTCTGTCAAGCAATATCAAAACCGGATACGATTGGTCCATATATACACGCCATGTAAATTCCTGTATACGTAACGACCGGACATTAAGTGAAAGCACACGAGTCATGTCCTCATACGTCACCTCATGCATACAACCCTCCCGGAGTCCTCTGACGTCCACCTGTATCTAGGCATATAACTACACGCCGGCATCGATGCAGTTTCATCAGAAATAAAGGGAAAATTGTCTCGATTTTTTCTTCAATTCTCGAGGGGGAGCAGAGGGGGGGGGGGTGAAGTTACAAATTCAAAAAACTCGGAAAAAATAGATTTTCTGCGTTAACTCAAATTGACTCCACATCGAAGGTAATAACGACATTTTCTGGTTATACATTTTCTGTCCGTTTTTTCTTGTGCCGTACGTCGAATCGAATCCGAAAAAAATCAATATGGCCGTTACGATTAGATCCTCGAGGGCGAATAGGCGAAATGTATATTCGCGGAATTTCGAGACTTCCATTTTTCAGTGATAGAGTGTGATCCCGGCGATGCGAGGCAGTATCGGCGAGTCCATTTGAACTTTCCCACGGGGATCATACATGGCAACGTTGTAACAGCAGTTCAGGCTACGTAGGCCCGGATAGCGCAAACCCGGGACTGCGGGCCAAGCCAGGTTCTGCGTTGAAGCGGATTGCGGGGGTTTGTGGCGTATATATAGCGCCACGACAGCGCGTTTGCACGTACGGGGAAGCGGCGCGCGAAACGCGCATTAACCGTAGCTACATGCCGGCGAGGAACCGAACTGGAGAACGTGGTTATTCTAGTATGTACATGTATCCATATAACGCTGTATCTCGAACCCTGGCTGACGCACACGATGCAACGGTTACACTCCAGCTTCTCGTCTAAAGCCCTCACTGGATATACATCACGCTTCGTACGAACATCTCCCAGGTTTGCACATCCGTATAATAACAAAAAAGCAGGTTCCGTAAAGCAGGGTCAATCAAATTTTAACGAATCAATCAGCTACGAAAATTTCGTATATTTTCGATCTAAAGTTTATCTTATTACTCAGTTACTAGAACTTAAAAATTTACTTGGTAAGTAAAACACGAATCAATCGATCCAATAAAGATAAAATCAATTAAAAAATAATGTTCAACAGGATTCAACGTAGGATTCCCTTTCAAATTCGATCCCACGAATAAAACTGATATAAATCGAAATATCGCGAAAATTGAGGTACCAGAGTACGGTCGAGTAAATTCCCGTTCGTTATCCGGTATGCAAACTCGCTTGGTGGACCAACTACACGTGATTACACTATGTATGGATATACATGCATGCGCAGTGCGCGCATAGTCAAACACAAATGTTCGACTATAGCTTCGACGGGTACACGGTGTAACTGCTGTGCCTATACATAGCTTATGTACCGCGAACTGCCGCCTACTACACCATTGCCAATACTGTCACAGTCGCTTGTACAGCGAAGACGTGTGTATCGTTGTACGCGTAGCATCGCGAATGCCGTCAGAAGCGTTCGGCCTATGCCACGGGCCCGGAGATCCGGAGGGAACGTGCGAACGTTTTCGTCGTTCTCGTACGTTGCCGCTGGTGCAGTTGCAACGTATAAGCTTCCACATATACCTATTTATATGTATATATGCGTATATAGACTCGAACGAAGGTGGCTGAACGCCAGTTGAGACAGAGTGCAAGCAGCTACGAGAATACGATCCATGCTAATGGTACGCGAGGGAAGATAGTTTAGGATTCCACGTATCTCGGTAGATCCTGGTCTCTCGCCTCGGGAGTACCTATGTACATTACCCGTACTCGCCACCGAGTCTGACTGCGCTTTGCCGCGCTACCGGCACGAACGGTTGTCGCACGAACCAACACACAATGCGCACCTTCTCCTCACGGCCCAGCTTCGCTGCTGTACCACACGTTTCGCATTATCGGGTGAACACGTTCTCGCGCATATACCGGTTGCACGGGTTCGCGCGCGTCTGGCATTGGCCAAGATCGGGAACGCGACGGACCTTATCGGACACAACGTCGTGAATAATTTTCGTTCGATTTCGCAGGTACGGAAACTGTGTGGAGATGTTCGCGAACTGACCAAACTGAGTTTGCGAGGCTATACGTATGCAAATTGGTGTATATGCGCCGGTCGAATATCGTGGTCATTCCCTCAGACGGGGTTCACAAGGGTGGTGAGGGCTCGGGCGAGACTGAATGGAGTTCTTAGATCGTCGAGCGAGGACCGGAAACAAAAATATGCAGGGATTGGAGGAATGGCCACTTGCAATTTCGGTTATATTGTGTGGGTTATAGAGTATCGATGTATGGATGACTCGATTCGAATTGGGGTGTAAGGGTTGTTCTGTATTTTGACCGATTAGGGATTATATTGAGAAATTCACAAAGAAATATTGATTATCATAGTTAAAACTCAATTTAGGTAAAAGTAAATATGTTTTGACTTATCGATTATGTATTCTGATTGAAGCATCATGGGATCTTGTTACAACGTTTCCGGGATTTATTATGTGGTCCCGAAATAGGATAATACTCGATGGTGCATCGATGTAGGTAACTACACGTTGGGTATCAACGGAAATTAACCCTTGGAATATCGATTAATCAAATATTGATGCCTTGCGGGACTTTGCGTGAGTGTGCGTGTGAGTGAGAGAGAGAGACAGAGAGAGAGAGAGAGAGAGAGATAGACATGGCTAGATAGTCGTTACTGAAACTCTGCGGTTCGCGGTTATATTAGCTAATAGAATTATGTACATCCGCCACATGTACAATATACATGCATAATATATGAATTATATACTCAACAAATACATAATGAGTAAATTATCGGGAACGGAGCTTTGATCTAAACCGTTAAATAATGTGTTGAACAGCGTTGAATACAATATAACGTGTATAATTTCCCATAATTTCGTATCAAATTAATTTCGCCCTAAATCTGTGATCCCTCCCGGCTGCTTGTTCGGCGGGACACGGCAGCTCTCACAAGTTTGAGGTACCCTCATCGAATTCTTATTAGAATCGGATTAACGCGGATACAACGCTGAGTGGGGTCCCACGCCCGGACCAGCGTCTAACAAATTCCGAGCACGAAGAAAAGAGCGACGAAAGTTTGGTCCTCGCGCCTGTGAGCCCCGTTGAATTCATCATCCTTCCGATGTGCCATCTCTCGGCTTTGCCCAGGGGTTCCCTCCACCGTGTTCGGGGAATAATCTTCTTTGCGACCGGGAACACGAGAGCCTGACGAAAGTTGTATTTTAATTACGTTTGTCCTTGTGAATTATACGAGGAGAAAATCAGAAATGGGAACTACGGAAGATGGCTCAAGGGTGAGGAGCGTAGCGGAGGGAGCGTTGATGATAGAAGTTTGATTACTCCGAGACGTCGACTTTCCGAAAAAGAAAATAGGAAAGAGAGACACAACTCGAATAATGAACAATTGTCCATACGATTATCGAATAACTCGAGCTACTTCAATTTTTTCCTTTGGTCTTCAAGATCCTATTTCACTACAAAAATTCCGGTTTGTGATTTTTGAAGAATTTTTTTTTGGGTCTATAGTCCGGAGAATCCTGGGAATTCGTGTTAGCATGATTCCATTCATGTATAAAGAGAGCATAGCCCGGGTGGCAGATGGAATAAAAAATAACCAAAGGCCGGGATTTGTATTATTTTTTTTTATTTGACTTTTTGTTGAAGAAGAACGACGACACGGGTTCGTAGCTGAGCTCTATCCGATGTACCTATAGTAGGAGCATGTTAAAGCGAGCCCGGGCGATTCGCGAATGTAGTATAGAAAGACCGCGGGCAATACGCTCCAACCGTTCGCCAAGTCTTCCGGGTGGGTCGAAGGTCGAGATCCACCGGCAGCCCGAAATAAATCTTCTCGACGACGACGACGACGACCTATCCCTACCCGCTGCGTCTCACTCATCGTTCTTCCTCGTGGGACCTTGTGAGAAGACTCACACCCCAGGCCTTCGAGCCAAATAAGATTGATCGAAAAGGTTTTTCGGAGATCGAATTATGTTCCATCGGCGATAGAAAGTTTAAAAAAAAATCGCTCATAAAAAGGAAAAAATAGAAATTCAAATTCACTCGTTCATGTAACAGCGTAATGGAGTATTGAACATGAATGGAAAGGAAAGAAGTAGAGATCTGGGGTGTGAATATTCAATCTAAAATGGGATACGTAATCGGGTGTTGAAATATTCGAAGATACCATTTTTTATTTTATATTTCGTGTAACTTTTTATTATGCGTTTGTTGGGTGGTGGTTGAAAAAAATGTAAATCAGGGTCATTGGGAATTGGTCCAAAAAGTTTTATGTTAGCGTACGGACATTGGATTTTTGTTTCAGTAGTATGAGAGGATTTGGGTTAGCAGCGAGACTCCCGAGGGAATCAGAGTCCGATGCTTCATCAATCGAAACGAGAACTCGACGAGTTCTCGCAAAGCAGCGACGGGCCAGGGTCGAACCCCAGGCACGATGCATGGGAAAGCTACGAATATATTATACAGGTACACGAGGGATTCGAATCGAGAGTGATGGAGGGAGGAAGAGTCAAGTAGGGTCGAAAGAAGAGCTGATCTTGATACGAGAATTTGTTTAGTCGATCTCGTCGAAATTCGAATTGGTCGTACGAGTAGCAATATAACTCTCGCTACATCCAACTGTTGGTCCTGTCTGTCTTTGTTTTTGTTTTTTCAATTTATTCGTTTGTCCGTACATTTCGTTATTATTCTTCTCGAATGAATCCGGACCGGCAAACCCCGGAAGAACGCTTTTTCTCGTCTACGTTGACCGTCTTGGTTCGTTGTGTCTACCGACGAACATCGATTTGGAGCTGCTTTCTCTCTTTTATACCTTCTTCTTCGGGGGCGGAGGGGGGAGGGGGTATTTTTTTGCGCGAAGAAGGACTTTGAACATCGTTCGCCTGCAACGGTACGCTATAGATTCATAGATCCATCGTGGCGGTTTCATTATAGAGCTCCTCAAAAGCCCGGTGGCTAAAGGAGTTTGGCTCGCTTCGCTTCTTCCAACGAACGATTTCTACTTGGTCCAGTTGATTTTCCATGGAATTGGCTATATCCTTGTGAGACTCCAAGATCCGCTCTATCCCTTTCTCGTTTCGATTCGCTTCGTTCAACTTGCATTTCTCCTATTTCTCTCTCGTTCTCTCATTTTATTTCTCTCTTCTTCTCCATGTCTCTGTACGTCTCTATAGCTCTTTTTATTTCTCTTTTCTGCCCTTGTGTTGTGTGTTGAAGAATCCATTCTACCCGACTATCTGTATTAAACATTTTATTGCGCCAACCGTGCACTAGTCCTGTTCCATCGAATTATTTTCTAATTCTACTTTGATTAGATGACAATAAATCAATGTCAACGAACTATTTGTAATCCATTACATTGGATCGTTCAGACACAAATCAGATTGTTAGTATAATCGCGTGGAAAAATGTAATACTTTTTTCTAAAATAAACTTTCGCGAGTGAAATGAGAATTTATCTCTATTCCAGTGAGGAACAAAAATTGAAGAAAGCAGTCAACATTAATGTCGATAATAGTCGTTCAAAATTTTCAGAAAAATAATTGAATAAGTCTCTGTGAAATAAGAATGCCGCAGATTTGTGTGTGACTGTTTATCGCTGACGTTGAAAATGGAAAATGGTAGGAAAATCAGTCGTAAATTTAGTTGTAATTCGCCCTTTAAGTTCAATGAGGTCGAGTCACTGATTTTTCGGTACACAAGCCCACGCAATACTGACCTACTGCTGAGACTAAGTCGCGATCACGAGGCCGAACGTTTGAAGGAGACGACAAAAGCCTCATGGTGAATAATGATCGGGTGTCTCGTCTTCCACGACCAGGACAAATCGTGTCACCCGAACCCCTCCTCAGAGACCCCTTTATTATTCATCGCGACGAAAAACTACCGTCGATCCTTTGTCCTATCCAGTCCATGCGGTAAAACACGAACAGAATGAACGGTTTCAGCTTCCAAGATACTACGTTCGCGCAGCGATGGAGGAAGACATAGAAGAAATTAAAAAATAGAAAATAAAAAATAAGTAATAAAATCTGAACCGACTATGCGGCAGATATGCTCGAAAAATACAAAAAGAGGGGGTGTTAATCCAGCCAGAGAGCCCGCGTGGCTCGCCGGTGTCGTTTCTCCGTATCCTATACAAAACTCCGATAAAGCACTCCGAGAAAACTTCCAGCCAGTTTGGCTACTTTCTCGGACTAGCTAACGAATCCTTTGTCCAGCTTCCGAGAGCCCAACATGGTCGAGTATAAGGACTACGACGTCCACAAGCTTCGGAGTCCGGCAGAGTCCCGCAGGAGCTTTGGTTCACCAAAAAAAAAAAAAGACTGAGCAGAAATAACCTCAACCGCAAAAACAGGAAGAAGAAAAAAAAATCAACCGCACAGATCCCTTTTTTACCGACCCCGGAATAAAATCCTTCGAAATAGCTGAACTGTGATAAACTTTCACGACCATTTCTTTATCCGTGAAACCCACATGCGTTAGTTCGTCGTCCATCCAAATGGAATGAATAATGAAGGGAAACGGAATAAAATTAAAAAAGAAAGAAGAAAAAAAAGCGCGGATGGTTGAAAGCCCATCGGAGGTGGAGCTGGAGCGTGGTGCGGCTTTTTTGCGATGTGAAATTTATCTCGGACGTTCCGGGATAGCGGGTCGCGAATAAAAGGTTCGCGGGAAATTTCCGTGGCGAGGTCGATGATGAAAGGTCCAAGACAGGCGCGGTAGCCGTGCGGACCAACCGGCCCTCCGAATCACACATAATTCACCTTTGCCCTCCGTTTTTAGCTTTGTTCGTTCGTTCCAAAAGCACTCGCACCTTCGTGCTGACATTTCCCGTTTTTTTTTTGTTCGAATATTTTGAGCGACGGGTATTTTTCGTCGATGGAATAAGCGTGGTGCGTACGAATGACGCATTAATACATTTCACGTACGGACAACTGACGTCCGTATGGGCTTCGGTTTCAAACGGGGCGCAAATGAATTATTTTACATTCACACCGGGAGAGTGGGGGACGACGGTAGTAAAATGTTGCGAGCCCCTCGACCGGGTGAGTTGGAACGATGAAACGGACGAAGGGGCCGGGGTAAGGGTGAAAGGAAAGGGTAGGTGGCTGTAATCGATATGATGTCGGGGCTTCCCACCGGTTTTCGGTGCATCGCCCCGATCTAGCCGTGCAGTGTGTGCGGCCGCGGTGTGACGTTGTCGGGTGGCGCAAGGTCCGTCATCCGGCAAAATGTAATGGTCGCGCGGTGGCCGCGACGTCGGGCGATTCCGGCGCGGCCCCGTGAAACATGGATCATGCCGGCGGAATATGATGGGGTTGTGTACAAATGCGCTATAAAATTGGTTGAAGGATTAGCCATTTCATTCTGACGAGGGTAGCACGATGCTTCTGATAACGAGTTTTTGGAAAAAACGCAGGAAAAATGTGGTACGGGCGTCCAAAGAATTATGAATAAATGCATATAATAGTTCAACGATGATAGATATGAAGTAATAAATGAAACTTCCACAAAAAAACGAGGAAAATATATAGCGTCGTTGTTTCCGGAGAAAATTACACCACGATAGAACCAAAATTTACAAGTACATTCACAAAATGATTTATTTCAATGTTTCAGTGAGTCAAACGTGTAAATAATGAATCGAAAAGTTACTTGATCAACAAAGTTCGAGTCAGCATCAAATTTCTCGAGCATCGTCGGTAAAAACCGCAGCCGAGGGGCCTGAAATTCAGATATTCCGGGGAGTTGAAATAAACACGGTTGTCAAACGCAGCTTTGTATTTAATAGCGCACGTACGAGAACATTTAGCCAAAACCCAGGTTCACACGTTTAACGAGAGATTTGAAATACAGGACTCATGGTAAAATATATTTTCTGCGTGTATCACTTTTCCACAAGAAAAAAAAATTATTCGTTCCACAATGAAATTTTTTGTTCAACCTTCTAAATTTCTACGTTTTTCCACCGATGAAACAGAAATATCCGCATAACCTAGCAAACTAGTATAAATTTATTCCATATTAAAACATCGTTATTTCTCTGTTTCAAACATATTAAAACAATGGCATCGTACAATAAAGTGGCGATTGCTCGAATTAACACGTTTCCAACCGTACTAGATTCCCTCACGACTTATCCGACCTCAAAACGAGATCTTTTGGCAGTCGCGTTCGTCGTTCCTCCTGCAAAAGCGAAAGATTTGTTTGGCGTGATTCCCGACTCCGGTGATTCATTGTCCCGAATCTCCGCTTGTTCCTTCCTTCGTGCACCGAAACGTACGTGTACTTACTTGCGTACACAGTCATATACTTACATACGTACATTTCTCCGCTCGATTGCAATATCTCAAGACGATGCTAGAAAACGGCGCCACTTCTGTACCGACCATCATGCGCCCGTGCGCCCACGCGCGCGCCTGTGTGTGTGTGTTTCGCAGATTGCTCGAAAGCCCTCAGGAGCGCCTGGGTTCGATGTACTACGAGGGCGTACGTGGAGTTCGGGAGGGAGAAAGTATCTGCTAACTGTAAACCATGAGTGGGGGTGGGGTGGAGATCTCTCAGGCAACTGCTTTGGCTTCTTCTGCCTCGTCCGTGCCCCGGGCTTTATTTTTTGCTCGCTCTTTATTTCTTGCATCTACCTCTCTTGAGACCAACGTAGCGCGAGCGGAGAGCATAGGTAAGGAGATACTGCAAAAGTTCTCTTCTCTAAAACGAGACCCTGCTCTTGGGAATTCGAGATTGATGGCAACAATGCGTACTTCAGTTTTTGCCCTCGCCACGACTACTTACACATCTACTGTTGCCACACGCGCAATACCTCACCGATCAATTTATTGCGCACCGAAGACGTGACTTTTCAATAATTCTGATGGTTCGTCGAGGTGCCATAAAAAATTAAGTCACATCATCAATGTTGGACTTTGACGTAAAAATGAATTCAAGATATAATAGAAACTCACAATTATGGTAACAATAGGTGTAAGCGGACTGTTACGTCCTGGTGTAACTCGTCGGACTATCAGATTTACGGGAACCGTCGCCCAAAGGACGTTTGAAGTGGCTCCGCTTCTCGGTATACACATTGTTCTCCACGTGCTTTGTTAAATCCAAGATAACGCAGCATTGAGGAAACGGGATTCCCTGCACGCAAGGTGGTTGAACCAAACCCATTCACCTTCTCTCGTGGCCCTCCGCGTAAAGCAAACCTATGTGTGTTGTACTAACACACCTATGTTCGTTGCATGCCGCGTCCAATTTCCCATTCGACCTCAACCGCGGAATGTAACCATGCTCATGGGAGCGAGGTGGTATCCGCACATTACGCATCGAGTACAATAGCCAGGCTGCCTAAGATCCTCGGTTCTGTGCGCTCGAGTGATCCGTTGGTAGGTTACACTGCCCGCCTATATGTACACAAGCGGTATAAGCTTTTGCGGCCAGAAGGGTGTTGCAAACAGGTCAGACACGGTTGAGCTTTGCTCCTACGTCGGTGCAAGCTCGAATAGTCCGGCAAGTTGGTTGTTGTCCGAGGAGAGCTATAAGAGCGTTTGCCAGTGATGATGACGATGTTACGGGAGAGATTGTGGCCCTCGGACCGGAACTATACACCGGTCGATGTTGTGCGCGTCGGGTGTCTTCGAAGGACCCTGGAGAACGCCGGAGAAAAGGGACGACAGAGGGGACGTACGATGGGCGAACCCGACAGGGAGACAGAGTGGGCTTGGATACCCACTGGCCACGTAACTAGTCCCCGTTAATCCCGTGAGATTGTCTTCACCTAATAGAGGTGTATCCTGCAACGACCACCTACAATGTGTTGAGAGGTGGACTTGTACACCCAGGATCACCGATGAATCCTGGGCTCTGTATCGCGGTTTCGTCGAGTTTCTCGGTCCACGCCTGTCCGGACCTCGATACCGCGCATCAGTGCTGGAGACCATGATTGTACACCGTTACAACACCATTCGACGATGGCACACCTGGCAATCAACCTTAATGCGGGGATAATGAAGTACGAACCGAAATGTCCCATCTATCAACACTGTTTAGTTGATGAGCTTCGCATAATCATGTTATTGCAGGATGAAATGTCATCTTAAGTTTGTGGAAAATTGGCAGAATGACGGGTTGAAAAACGTCACCATCGCCATTTTTTTATATCTGACGATTTTTATCGGATCTAGTTTTCAACGATGTTTCGAGGACCGTTGATCTGAGATCTGGATCCGACTGAAGAAGAATTAGCGTGTATGAAGAATATGTATGGTTTTATACATATGGAGTCGGGCGAATATGTTCAGTATAGAGACTGTAAACAATGCATATACGATTCATCGAACGCTATTTTATATGAATCGTTAACACAAAGTACATATCCCCCCCTATGTCGTTTACGTACACTTCACATATAGATAATTATTATTACTGTTTATACAGAAATTTATACTTAAAGTTGCCCGTACCCGGGATTTATAATAATTGTGTATGAACTATGAATATTGAATAACATTCGCATGATTTTGAATAAAAGTTTGAAGATCGTATACAGTCTGTACATAAAATATCTCTCATCCCATATACAAAACTATATATGTATCCTTCATTTACTCTGTAGATATTTCTTTCACTTGGGTATTCTTGATTTCTTAGCTTTGGTTTCCAATGAAAGCATTCTTCAGTTCCGCAAATATTTGTTTCGACACATTTGGGTCTCTCGAGTAGCACGAATCTGTAGATTTGCGTATGTGTGCTGATTACCGACGTTTATCCGGAGGTTAGGCAGAATTCGGAGAGCTACCAGTCTCATGTAATCGAACAGTTCAATCTACCGGGAGATTTCGATCAATCCGAGAACTGCTGTACACAATGCCACGTCTGAAACATCCACACGATGGCTCTCAGTCAAATTTAACGTTCCGTCGAATCGTTACAGCGTCATGATGAACGTTGAACAGAATGAGGCAGAAGTGACACGAACTATGAGAAGCATCTGTAACGCGGAATTGAACGTGCGGGGGTGGTTCCGCACGGTCGAATTCGAACAACGCGGTCGATCTGACCTATAGACACAGATATGCCGCGTATATAATTCGATCATGACGGGAGTACAATGCTCAAGGGTGTGCTCGGGAGCGGCATGCAGCTTGTTCGGAGCCAGCCGGACGGTAACCAACCCTCCGGTCGTCGTGCCGTCGTTACTCCGGGAATTGTTTGCGCTCCCCACGCCGAGAGGGACGACGATATCGAGAGGCTGATGTCGGAGTACGACGGACACACACCAACGATACATCGGTCTGGCGCGGTTCGGTTTGGCTTCCATCCGTCCCGTTCATCCCCGAACCGAACACCCTCGAAATCACGGATGTGGGTCGTTCAAACTTTGACGTTCCCTCAATGGCAATTGATCTGCGGTTTCACTTGTTATTACATCCCACCTGACTCGTTCCATGTCGCCATCTCCGTGTGGTTGGAAAACAGTGACAACGGTTGGGATCGAAATGTCGTTGCTCGTTGCAGCTGAAATTATTTCCATCCACAGGTCATTGATCGTGAATCGAGATTACACGAGTTTTTATATCGTAACCTGCATTGGTTGGTGATTCTACCTGAAAAATGCATGAAGATTTTTCTTTTTAATAATTCCCAATACGTCGTTGGAACGAGTTTTTAATTTTCCTTGAGACTTTCCGGGACGATGTTGCATGAATGTAATTGAATTGCTCGTCAGTTCTGGAACTGTTGAAAGTCTTGAAATTCATTACACAACCATCATTCGCATCTCTTTTTCCTTCGGCGTCTCGATACTCGATTTCTTAGAATTACTTTCTTTGTACGAATAATTTCAACGCAAAGAGGCTCTCGTCTTTGCATTCAGACTAGGCAAAGTTGATTAATGAATCGCGAACGAGTTCGAATTCTCGTGATGAGCGAAAGCCCATCTTTTACTTCTTTGCCGTATTCTTGTGAGTTGTTTTGTCCAAGTTTTTCAGACAGCCGTCCCATCGACCAACAAAGCTTCACGAAGTACCCGTCGTGCTTGGGCATCGATAATACAGCTGTCCCTCTCTTTCTCCCTCACGTTTTTCATATTCTCCGCTGCTGTCAGACTCTATTTTACGTGACAAGGACGCGCGACGGATTCTTGTTCACGACGTTACGCGATAGACGAGTGATTCTCGCGCGGTAAAACGGGCGAATTGATGGATGATCGTCGTGGAATCGGTTTTACTCCTTTTTTCTCTTTGCGTGACTTCCCAATATATTTTACAACCACTGGCGGAATATAGCCAAGCTTCTGTGTAAAAGACGAGGAAAAACATTGATGTGATGTAGAAATCTGGTTAATGGAGGGCATGTCAGGTTATCGAAAGAGACAGCTTTGACGGTATTCGATTGAATCAAAGACTTCGAGTCCTTGCGGACTTCATACGGCCATGTTCTCATCTCCGTTTACTACCTAATATACGGCACAAAGCTTTCTACGACAATCTATACTCATTGCAGCTCCATTTCCTCCCATTCAATATCCTCTTTCTAACGGTAAACCATAGACGCAAAACCGTCAAGACCATATGCGAATATATATCGTACCACGGTCACCGCAGCGTTCGCCATTCTTTTTCCGTCCTCAATGGAGAAAAGTGGGTTGCAACGTCCACGAACGACAGCAGATATTTTCTCGTACGATCACTGGCGTCTTATCATGCGTCTGTCTGCGTAGCTCACAAGACGAACGTCGCCAAACGCGGATGAACTTTTTACTAGACGCAATATAAGATACATCTTCGTTTAAGCTCCTTGCTGTGCGAAGCTCGCAAGTTCGATGCCAATCCGTGCACCACGATGCAGTAAACTACAGCGGATGTACCGGGCTTAGCATAGTCGAGTACGCTGGAGGTATAGTGCTTGTGGAAATCCATCGATCGCGTCGTGATTGCGAACAAAATTTACTTCTCCTGCAAACCACCTCCTTCTCACCGCCTCCCCCCACAAACTTTGCCTATTACTTTGGCAAACAATGAAAATTTTGATTATCCGTACACTTTTGGTAGAATCGCGTTCAAAGTTGTAAATCATGTATACGTTGCGGGATAATAGAACGGACCCTGCTAACTACCGCACACCTTTTTCGTGTCATAAAAAATTTACGTGGTCTTGTACGAGTTGGCGATATTTCTAATTGAAAAAGACAGAGTGGACAAAGCATGCTTAAAAGAAGTTAGGAAAAATTATTGATGGGACCGCGGTAGGTGAAGAGTTTTGTTTTTCAAAGCACAACCTTCTGAGAATTGTTCAAATTTAATCTGAAATTTCCATACGTTGACCAATTTTCAAACATATCACCTACACTATATTCCCGAGAACGTTACGCTGCACTTTTTGCTATTTCCGACGCTGCAAGTATATCTGTTTGCTTACATACCTTCGCATTGATTTCAGTGTAATTATCAGCATACGGAACAATTAAAATAGCTGCGAAACCGATGATGTCCCTCAGATGGCGGCGTTAGAATGAGGAAGACAGAGATAACATTTGATTCTCTCGGTTATTTTTAACGGAATGGACTACATCACCCAGTGCGAAGGTGACAGCGCTATCGGCCCTCGCTGCGGAACGAGAGAGAAGGAGAGAGCGTTTGTGGTCCATCTTCTTAAACTGACGTCTTCGTTGCATGTCGAACGTACCATAACATTTTTCATAAATTGTTTTTGCCCTAGAAAGCCTCACCTAAAACTTCCTAAAGAAGGTTCACTCTAAAAATGCTCACAATCAAACCTCGAAAGGGTTCTTAAGCGATGCGAATCGTGCGACGCAAATTGCTTTTTCCTCGTTCCGCTGCTCGCATTGATCCAGGTGGTTGGTCCATACCGCGGTATCGTCGCTCCTCTTCTTCTGCATCATTATTCAAATTTATCGCTTACTGTCTTCGCAGTTCCGTATATATGTAGTACGTGGAGAAACTGGAACAAGATTCCCGTTTCTTGTAGCCTTGTCACGATTGTGCCAGTGCGAAGTTATCCACGACTAGGGACTGCCCTCGTCGCGAATAACTCGAGTCTCGATGTCCGGACTAACCAAATTTGTATAGGTAGTAGATATACGTTCGTAGCCATCTTGGGATTTCGGACAGAGACAGTGGTCTCCGAGACCATCGTGCCACGTTCGGCTCCACCGTGCACTACCCACGAAAGACCATATCTTGGGTGCACAACAGTCACGGAAATTCAATTCCCGTCGGAGTATCCCGGTCGGGGTTCTTGGATTGCTGAAAATGAAGACGTCATTCGATTTAAATGAAAATTTGCATCTGACAATTCTGCGGGAACGTTGAGCGCGGAGCGAATCTTACAAACGAAATCTCCAGACGTTCAAATGGTGGATATAGATTTCACAGTCCATGAAAAAGTTTCGAAGAAGGCTTAGATCATTGAACTTGGCACCGGATAATTTATACGTAGGTGCAAAATAGCTTTTTCCCCTCAGAAAGGCGCATCGTCGCGATCGTGGTCTTATCGAAGCCAACAATTAATGAAAAAAAATGTTGACGCCTTGATTGAGACGAAACGTTTGTTTCGTATGACTGAACAAGACGGGGCAAACCACGGATTAAAGCCCAAACTTGGTATAACTTGATTAAGCAGCTCCGCTCGAGCTTACTTTGGGACCCTCCTTTGGACTTGTAGTGCCTATTAGCGGGGGGAAAGGAGCTTAGCACCAGGCAAATCGTCGGCAGGGGCACGTTCACACCGGAAATTAATCGGAGTTTACTCCTTGTCTTACACTTGTCGACAAATTAAGCGTAGGTGTGGAGTGCTGGGTTCACTCGAGACTCGGAGACGAGAACGAGTTGGGCATGCGGCTGCGGCTGCTGCTGCTGATGCCGGGACTGCTGCCGCTGCTGCCGCTTCTTCGAAAGATCGTAGCGTACATACCGCACACCGCATCGGTTGGACAAGCCAGCTTGTCCTTTGCGAAGTTCAACAAAGTTCTTGGGTACTGGCTGGCTTCAACTGGAATATTCACAACAAGAATTCAACTCCAAAGCTCTTCGAAGCTCCCGAGGGACGGTTGCAGCATTATACGAAATGCGGTGAGACCTTTCCCAGTGCTTGGGGAGAACCCATATATGAATCTGGTACGCGAAGTCTGCTGGCGCTTCCCAATCACACGGTTCATTTCAGATGTACTCAAATTTCTTGACTCTACAATGTTGTCCGGAAACTTCGTTTCCACTTTCCTGTGGAATTAAAAAAAAACGGCGTGAGCGTCGTTATCTGCGCCGAGAATCGGGATAGAAAAAGTTGTAAATCAATTCAACCTTATAAAAATAATAATAATGATAATAGTAATAATAATAATTTTAATAATAATAATAATAATGATAAAAAATAATAATTTTAATAATAATAATAATAATGATAAAAAATAATAATTTTAATAATAATAATAATAATAATAATACCAGAGAAATAATAATAATAATAATATATTTTTTTATTACAGAATATTTATATTTGTTTAATCTATTCATAAATTGATTATCTATAAGAGCCAATTTATCAGTTAGTATCAACTATCACGCTATTATCAATAAATTTAATGTATTAATGATGATGATTGATTTGCTTTTAGTCTGTTCTATATAACAGAATAATATGATAATAATTAATATTGTTTTTAAAAAATGCCTTTTCAATATATGTATTGGTCATGATAAATCTATATATCCATCAGTTAGTAGTAACTAAAACATTATTACATCAAAAGCGTCATGTTACTAAACGTTTGACAATGTTCCAGTTGTCATGCCTGCGTCGTTTATCAGGCAGAAACCCATTTGACGCAATTTAAACGATATTTCATTTCTATATCGACGAAACTCTCTAACTTCGTTGCGGTACCCGGCTATAAAGATATAGGGTTATGTACAAGTTTTACGAGAGCGAAAATACTGCGAGAGAGGGTTTATCGCAAGCACAACAAGCGAGCCGCGTTTACAACTCGCGTTATTGTCGTGGGAGAAATAATTCTGAAAAGTGTCACGGAAACGCTCTTGAAGACTGCTGGTGCTGCTGCCGGTAGTGTTGCTGCCGGTACTCCACACGAAATCTGGATGGGGTGTGATGGTTGAAAGGAGGCCGTGAGGGGAGGGGGCTAGGAGCGGAACCCGCTTTTACCCTCTCGTGCAGTCCCGCTATCTGAAAAACTGCCGGTCGACGGCTTACCTAACTCTCGACGGTCATATTTCATCTCTCTTATTTTACCCGCTGGGCGTTATAACCCGGCATCGTTCTCTTCTCTTGTTCAATTTTTTGTTTTGTTTTTACACCTGTATATAGATGTATACATTGGGGTGAACGACGAAGAAAAATAATGGATGAAAAAGAACGAGCTAACGTCCCGGGACATTAGATAACCGCGAGAGAAAAGCAAAACACAGAAATGACTGATCATTAACGTCGTCACTGGTGTTTTTATGATGTTCACACATTCCTGAAAATGTTGTTTCTACAACTGCATCCAAAGAAATTGAATCCACATCTCCGCGTCTATAATCAACCATGTGACACGTGGAGAGACTCGAATAACAGGGTATCGAATAAAAGACCGAAATCAAAACCGAATAAAACGAGAAATTTAATCGCTTTGGAAAAAAAAAAAGATTCTTCATGACTCGTGACTATTCATTGGTCACTGTGATTGCTGTACGTTTAAAAAAAAATCGTTATCGAGTCCTTATAAAACACACACACGCGCGGTCACGCATTCGTCGGGGGAAATGAATTGTGTATCAACCGAGAATGTTTACTTTTGGAGTAGTGCGGGATCGGGTTTGTCATTTATTGTTACACTCGGTGCGTTTCCCATCGGAGCGACGGTTGCGAGGATTCGCGGGTCGGTACACAGGGTCTGGTGTACGCACCAGAACTCCGGGCGTTTCCTGACGAATCGCGGGACACTGGGCGAACTACATAAATCGAATTGCATCGACGTTGCGCGACGGCGTATCGTTCTCCCGGGAATTGAGACCCATTTATATGCATGAAACAGCCACGAGAACTGGTACGCCCGGTTGTGCAATAAACGTTTCGCGGTGAATGGGCGAAATTTGAAAATCCAAAACGTCACAATTATTTGCGATTTTCTCGAAAAACCGGATCGTGAAGTGGACAGCCCGTTCGATGCAACGTCTCGCAAAGTAGCTGCACAAAATGGTTTTGATCCTTTCGGCATAAATGAATAAATAAATAAATAAATGAACTAATGAATTCACGTATTCATAAGTAACGATGCGCTTTTACAAGTTGGGTCTTTTTCGAATGAATCCAACGCCAATTACTAAAATAATTTTCCGGGATTCGTCTTCGTCGGCTTACCGGAACGACGGTAGTTTCTCGGATTTCCACATTTCACAGGCATAGGCGGAATGAATTATTCAAGATAAGTCGCGAGAGATCGATTTGCGAAAGTTGCAAGCAAACGTCGCGTTACACTCGAAGCAGCAGTCGCAGCAGCAGCAGCGGGGGTAACCACGGGAGCCCGTCGACGATTCAAAGACCATTTGCAAGAAAGCTTGACTTTTTATTTCTTCTTCTTTTTTTTCTATCGCGCGTGAGGTAGCACGTTGGTTAGTATAGTTAGAACCCGAAGGCTTTTATGCATGCGAGGCACGATCTGTTTATTCGTCCGAGCTTAGAATTTCTTCGAGTTCAATTTTATCGTTACGATTGACTGGAACGACGGTAACGATGTCGAGGCAAAGAAAGCAATCGTGTTTGACTCTGTGGTTCGTGGATTTTCTACTGAATGCGCACGATGCGAGGTAATTCATTAAACGTTGAACTTTCGACAAACGTCATATACCGCAGTCGGGAGTCGAGGCTAGTTTGGAAGCGAGAGACAATTGAAACAAAAAAAAAAGAGGACACATTGAGTAGGAGCAGCGTCGAGCGTCCGATGTGCAGGGGTTAGTCGTGTTGAATGCGCTTCGTGCGAACAACGAAAACTCGTCCATTGGGACATAAATTACCGGTGGCACGGATAGCAGTGTATCGAGTGAGAAAAGTGTCACTGCAACGTGAATGCTCGCTCTCCTGGCGCTCGTGTGAATGCGATGGAGAGGTTCTCTGGCTGGTGCAGCGAACGCATCAACGAAACGCGACTGACGCGTCACTGAGTGCAAAATAATTGGGTCTCGACGGTTCGGCATTAGCGGAGGTAATTTTTAGCACTCCGGACGACCTCGTGGATCGAAACGAAATTGAGAGAATCAATTTATCAATAAAACACCTTTTTTTGTGGAAAAAAAAATTGTCGAGTTTTTATCTTTCAATCGAACTTAACGACGAAAAAAACTAATTTTTTTTCTTCCAAGCACTTTTTCGTGCAAAGAAAATAACTGCCAGGGGCTACTTAATGACTCGACGACTTACTGACGAGGTCGAGGTCCAGACTTTTACCATCCGTAATTCAGCGGTCATGGTGGGAGATCCAAATCGCCGGCAGGTGCCGGCAGAAACTTCTGATAATTCGTTTCGTGGTAGAGTGAAAAACAAAAAGAAGCGAATGCAACATAGAACCGCGAACAGGACGGGAAAAAGAGTACGCAGTGGAAACGACGGAAAGGTGGGTGAACGCCGATCCGACAAACACGTCGACGGTGGCGCTGGTGTGGCTAGAGATTAACCGTCGAAAAAACGGATTTCGATATAAAAAAAAAAAACACCCGAAGCACAAAAAAAAACAAAAGAACAAAGTAGCAGTCCCATTCTGTCCAGACAGCGTGGTTTATCAGGTTGTGGACTGTATTAACCCTCGTACGGTCTGGGTAACCTATTTTTGTTTTTTCCTTTGGTGAGCCACCGTAACGCGTGTCATCCAATTTGTAAAATAGACCCCATGAATATATTTCATCTCCGACCAACGCCTTAACGCGTCTGGACCTTTTTTTTCCACCCTCGTGTTTATATACACATCCTATCTGTCAGCCTATCTTGACACCCTGACTAGCCGGAGGGACGACGCCTCTGGGCTGCGACTCTGCAGCATCTGTGGTGGAGAAGACGGTCTCATAACTTTTGTATTGGCTGTGCGCAGCTATCGCTTCGTGTGTGTCCCGTTCACTTTTAAACTTTTGGATTTAACCCGTTCCTCCCTCCCCCCCCCCCTACCGCTGTTTACTCGCGGTAATAGCGGGGCCGGTGGTGTAGTAGCTTCACGCTCGAACCGCGACGTCAAGATGAGATTTTTTTTTTCATCAGTTTTTTTATTCTTTATCTCCCGCTCTTCTTATTCTTCTTCCCCTACTTCTACTTCTTCGTCTACTTCTTTTTTCTTTCCGCTTCAGCAAAGCCTGGCTCTCTAGCTTCGCCACAAAGGAGAGCGCGACCTTTTGTATCGGAAATCCAGAGAGGGTGCGGACGGAAGCCATTCGCCGTTCGCTGCCGCGCCATCGTTACCCTCAGATGGCGAGCGAGGTTTATTACTGTAGTTCGAGAGGAGATGGCTGACTCGGAGCCTTTACCGTCTGTTCGACGGTAGGGCTTTTTCGTTTTTTTTTCTTTCTTTCCCTTTCCTTATTCGATTTTATTTTTAACTCCTTTGCGCCCCAGTTCGGTATCTTCTTTTCGGCATTCATAACACTATTCCCAAGCCGCGAGGGATAAAAATTGTGCGGGAAACTGGTCGTTATTGAGGCACGAAAACACCGATTCGTCGAGGAAACGACCGGAAATTAATTTTTTAACATTTTTAATTTTCTAGAACTTGCGAGCAGATAACAAAATTTTAATTTGAGAAATATTGTTGAACTAGGCTTTGTTTTTGTTACGGATTTTTCGAATCATGATGAATATCTTTCTATCACGCCCGTGGTTGAATTTTTTTCCGAGTGATAAGAAATAGTAGACATTATTAAGGTCATTGGATCAACGTTTTTCTATTGGCTTGGGTAAGCTCGTGGATTTATTCGTCTCCGTCCCGATGCTTTGCTAGAATTATACAAAGTGGTAAATTCGGCCCTTTGAAGGGCTTACGTGACATCTGGCGACTTTCCCTCATTACCGAAGCTCCATGGTGCGAATGGGTTAAACAACGTTAGCTCGGAGTAAAGCCGCGCGGACCAATAGGCGACGCTCGCCACACAATTTCGCCGGAATGAATCGCCAGCCCGAGGGTCCATTTGAGCCAGAGGTCGAGCGCGCGACCAAACAGCCATTGTTCGATCAATTGAGATGAGCTTCGGGGAGAAACGAATGAGAGAAAACAGATTCGGGTATTGTGCTTGCTCAAAGTCTCGTCAGGTTTTATTTTCATCGCCTCAGCTCGTCGGTCGTGCATTTGGACTTGTTATTCCAATGCATTAGTCAGTGTTAAAACGTTCTCGAGCAAATCCGAAAACGGCCGACTGATTGAACGACATTTCTAACTCTTCAGGATTATGCAAATGAATAAAAATCGTAGATAAACTTTAGTTACGTGAATATGGTTCAGCGAAGAATGAAATTAACGAGACGTCGAGAGGATGAGTCACTTGATGCCGATCAATGGTTGGATATTGAATTCCAATCCTGGCTTCGAACGAATGTTTCCGTAGTTTTCTCGTGATTCGTTTTATCGAATAAATGCCAATCATTCCACGTCGTTTAATTTCCCATTCGTCATGAGATTTTTCTCAGTTTTTTTTTTTTTTGCCTTTTTTAACAAACGGAATTTCATAATCCCATTGAGAGATCTTGCGTTTCAAAGCTTCGAGCGAACGAAGCCATTATCGTGATGCTCACAGCTCGATGATGTTTTCCAAAAGTCTCTTTGACTGCATTTGGATATTTTTATATATTTTATTTTGCCCATCAACCGTAATCATTTTTCAATTTTTTCGTGAACCGAAAAATAGGAGTATGTAATCATTGATGCCATTGTTTCCGAATTGCATATTTCACCAGTTCACTAGTCGGTGTTTCAGAAGTAACTTTGTACCATGGAATTACGTCGATTCGAGTAACGTGACGGTTTTTGGATGCCACTCGACTGTTACCTCACCAAAGAAACTCGTAGGATTGAAGAACCTCGAAGGACTTTCGAGTTCTCTCGTCACCCGACTTATAATTCCGACAACGTAGCAACTATATTCCTGCAACCACTTCCTTTCACCCTCGTATTTTCATCCCTCATCCACCTCGTTCATATCTCTCGTCGTTGTCATCCCCTCGCTCGCGAGACTTACGTAATCGTGACTTCGTCGAAGCTAGAAAATTTTCTGTTCAACCATACCAACGGAAGCTTTCGCAGAACAATAAGAAGGCAACACTCGACCGAGGCGTCTTCCATCGTCGTCATCGTCGTCGTAGTCGTCTGGCTACCGTCGTTGACGCTTCCGTTCCCCTCAAAACCCTCGCAGTTTCATTTTTCCCTTCCATTTCTCTCTCCTCTCCTCGTTTTTCCCGTCTCTTTCGCGTCGACACTTGTTTTTTTTCTCTTTCATTTCCAGTTTTCTCCAGAACGGATGCCGAGGAGAGAACCTCGGATCCTGCGGAGTATGGCGCGACCAATATGGCTTCCCCAACATCTTGCGATTGCAGCATCCAACCCACCCTCGGTCCGGACTATTCGCAAGCAATTTTGCAGTTTGTTCGCTGCATCGAATTTGTCTACCTCTATCTCTTTGTCCTCTCGCTACCGTCGCTACCTCGAAACCCTTCCACAACCGTGTCGTTTATTCCGTCTGAGAATTTTCTTTTTTCGCAGTTTTCTTCTTCTTTTTTTTCGTCTTTGTCTCGTTGTTCGGCTTCTTCTCGCTCGGCCATTCCGTTTGCTTTAGCGAAGGTAACCGGTAAAGCCCACCGGGCACTCGTTACCGACGTCCCTACTCAACTTCGCAAACTCTCACCCCTCTCCCCTTTTCCTCCGGTCGTACGCTCATCCAATCACCAGCGAATCACCGGCTCCCTTTGACCAACGCTCATCCTGTCTATTTTTCTCCATAAGACACGGTCATTGCTTCTCTTCCGAGAATCCACTGGGCCATTGATTCGACTCGATTTTTTTCACGTATCGAGGCGCACGTGGACAAGCTTTCAGGGTCATCGTAGAACCATCGATTTCGTGTCGATTCAAATTTAAGTTCGAGAGAATAATTGAATTTGCAATTGTTGAATAATTTTCAATAATTTGCATCGGTTTTCCCGAATGTACGATTGCTTTCCAAAACGAATATATAGTCATGAATGACGTGGAGTTTTGTCAGGTACCAATAATATCATTCAATTGCCAACGAATCGGCGGTTTTTTTCGACCAACGCTCATCCCGTCTATTTTTCTCGATTAGGCACGGCCATTGTTTACGTTCTAAGAGCTCATTCGCTCATTGACTCCATTTTTGAACTGCTCTACAATGAATGTATGTCATCATTGATCAATCGATCTCTTATTGATTGAAGTTAGAATTTGGAACAAAAATTGTATCCATAATTAAGAAATATTTTTCAATTATGAGCATCGGCATCCATAAACGAACAATCCCACTCTGAAGACGAATAGCGACGAACAACGTGAAATTTCATCAGGTGTCAATGATATCTGGGAATCGCCCTGGTGGGTCAGTCTGGGTCGGTCATGAGGCTCGTTTCTCGTAGACTCGTCGTTCTTCACTTCTTCCCCAAGAATCGCGGAATAGAATGGCTCGCTCGGTCACAGGCAAAGCTCGCGAGAATGGAAAGCTCGGGGAAGCGGAAGCCCGGCCGATAAATTTCGTGTGAATTCTGACGTAACGCCGGGTCTGCGTTACTCGTCGTCCGGACGATATCATACCCGTAGAACGAAGAACGGTCGGGAGTAAGTGCGCGACGAAGTTGCGGTAAGAGATAGAATACGGTTTCGGAAATGGTAGCGCGAGCGTGCGCCCGTGCGCGGTATGGTTGCACGTGTACGCGCGTAACCGTGAGGCTTTCACGTCGTAACGAATGTGAGAACTGATAAAGGAGTTCCGGCCAGCGTGTTATATGCGATGTACGGTAACTTGGTAAATTCGAGTATCCGCAGAGACAGAGCGGAAGGTAGGCAAGACTTAGTAGTCGGGGAGTGCGAGTATTAGATAAGGAGTATGGCAATTAATCACATTACATTTTCTCGTTTATCGTCGGCGATGAACCGCGACGATATGGGACTATTATAATCTTATTATTAGGCTCTTGGAGTTGACATAGGAGTAATTATTATCGAATACGTTTAAGAAGTCGCACAACAGAATTATTTTTTGAACAACTAGAGTTCATTTATGTATTTTCTTTCTTTCGATGGAGTGATTTTTTGAAAATGTGGTTTTTCTTGGTGATTGGATAGACGATGAGTTCATTAGTTACAATCAATTTAGTTTTGGTCGTGACAATTATCGAGCAATGCGACGACCGAAGTGCGACCAAAAAATCTGAAAAGATAAAAAAAGATGATAAATTTTCAACCGCAAGTCAATGATCGTCGCCGCCATTGACAGGCTGCAGTCGATGTAATAATGACTTGAGTCGAGAGATTCCTGAAGTATACAAGTACGCGTATACTCGACCCGATGGCCTTTGCGAGCAACAGGATGTAATAATCGGTGGCTCGTTAAGCTGTCGAGAATCTCTTTGATCTGCGTGCTTCGGGGTCTTTTGCGAATTTCCGTCCTTCGAAGAAAGAGAGACGAAGAGACGAAGAGCACTAGGTGATTACAGAGTTTGCTCTTGCCGAACGAAGCCGCCCAAACCCTCATTTCACGTTTTCTCGGTTCTTGGATTATTTTTCCTCTTGCCATAAATTAACTGAATATTATATATTCAGCGTACGGCTATATATGTCAAGATAACCCGTACATATTTATCAAGGTAACCTCGAGGCAACATCGAAACACTCGCAAGAGTATTTCTGGCTCGTTCATTTATCAGTGAAGGTGAGATGTTTTTTTTTTTTTTTTTTGAATTTTTTTTTACTTACAACGCGTTGCTACCAGCAGCATCTTGTTCGACCATTAGGTTCGGGTGAGGAAAAAGTTGTTTCGGGAAGAGGTCGAGTACTAGTCGGGAGTAAGAGAAGCGCGGCGGTGATGGAGGATGCGCCGAGTGGGAACATTAATTGCTTTTAGCAAGTTACTCCGGGTATCGTAAAAGGTTGATCGCGCGCGACCGCGCGTGAAAGCTTCGGCCGGACTCGAGCGAGCTTTTTCCTTGCATGGATATCTGATTTCACGTTTAACGATAAAATAACCCGAGACCTCTTGAAAGACATAAAAAAATAAAATAAAATAAGATGAATAAATAAACAAAATCATCGATCGTGTTCGAGACTCCATTCGGACAAGCCTTTAATTAAATTGAAAAAAGTTCCAGGTTTCCCAGTTACTCATCCTGCAAAGAAAAAAATTAGAGATACGACGGACACAAGGAATAAAAAACAAAATGGAGAAGTTTTCCCGTCAGAATTTATTTCCGATTGAAACCCTTGTCGAAAACTTGTTTCTAAAGAGTTACTTGAGGCGGTAATGACCGGTTTGATATTTCATCAATACGGAGGCTGCGAGCTGATTGAAATCGAGTCAAGCCCGCGGTCAGAACTCCTCGAACGATGTAATATAGTTCGAGCGGGGCGACGCTAGGAGGCGACCGACGCCTGAACGCTTCTCGCCCGCGGTACAGTCGTCCCTGATAAGAAACACGTGGAGGCTGGTCGCCACGCTGATTTCGCGCAATAAAACCCTTCATTAGGGAAAGGGCATCAATATACCGGATGAATATGCAAAACTGAAATAATCATCAATTGACGTGGGGTTCTTTATTCTACACAATTAAAAATGCATCCCGAAGCAGGCTAATAATTATCTTTTAACAAGCATAATTACGTTAAGACACTCGTAAGGCATGGGAAAAAATTACTCCCGATGACTTTTTTACCGAGTCTCGCGATTTTATTTCGTATTCAGCCAAAGAATCTTCCAAATAAAAAAAAACCAGTACAGTACGGCACACAGAAGCACCGCATTATTCCGGTCCCCTCTGTTGAAGGTAATAGAAACTGATGCAGCAGTTAGCCCCGCTCTTCGCAACGCTCCGTGAGTTTTAATTACCAGGGTCTTTACACCGCGTGAAGGTAGTCGAGCGAGCTGTCTTGCCACTTCGGAGACTACACACTGCTGCTCCCCCGATCCCTCCCGTAATATTATCTCCGATATCTTTTATCCCCCGTGCCCTTCGCACCGCGCGCTAACCACCGGAACTTTTAATTGCGCAAAATGGATGCACTTCCTCGTTAGTCCAAACGTATCAGCCGGTAAAATGTTTCGTTCTGAATGCTCACGCGTCAACGACGAGTTCCGAACAATGCGAAACAGCCAACTCGATTTTCCAATTCCATCGAAGGATGACATAATATTTGCTATGATAATGAGCTCGACGATTCAACGGCGACCACGTTTTGTATTGATAATCGCCATACGATTTGAAATATTGCATAATGAAAGATGATTGCGCGCCTGTGTGTGGGCGCGTGTGTGTCGTGCATGGAAGAGTTAATGAGCCATCCAGGCGTAAAACATAATTCCCGATGAAACGGGAATCATTCGTGTAGGGTCTACGCATATTGGTGAGTGATATAACGAGAAACTAATGCGGCGCGCGGCTGTAGCCACCGCGGGCTCTCACACACTAACGATAGCATGAAATTAATTAAATTCCGCGACGCGATAATTGGGCCCACGTGAATGTATGTTATGCGGCTTGCACACGTGTACAATAATAGCCCATTGAAAGTGGGCAAGGGAAATGGGGGGAGGGTTCGTTCAGTAACTCGGTTATACCACGCACGTACGGACGTTCGGACCGGTATCGTAAATTAAAACTCGGCTTACCGACTATACGCAACGAAACGAGCATAACTTTTCCATCCACAATTATCGTTACGGTCGTAAAGCCCCGTTGAAAATTCTCCTCGTGACTTACCGAATGTCCGGGCGAAACTGTCATTGACATATCGTTATGATAAAAAGAACGTATTGTTCTTTCGAACGTATGGTAAATGATAATTAATGTTTATTTTTGGACGGCAATACATTTTGATATGCGTCGTGGATTAAGGAAGTATGTTACATCGGGAATTATTATGCTATGATGGTAATCGACTATCATGCACGATTTACCGATTATTCCAAATGGCGCGTTTGGCATGATTAATAAAATTGAGCAATACTTTTTTTTTTAAATGATGGGAAGAATGAAATTTAAAAAAAAGGTGAATATCGAATAAAATTAATAAAATTAAATTAAATTAAAGACTCCATCGGTAAAGACAAATTAAAATTTTCGCAGAACGTGGCAAAACATAGTACTTTGTACAGTTATTCTCAGCAGTGCTTGGGATAATCAATATTTCATCAAACCGATTCAATTGTATCGAGTTTTGGTAAATTAGTGACCCGCTTAGGTTTTTTCAATGAATTCTGATTTTTTTTTCGATTCTCATACTGATACTGATATGACCGATGAATATCGAGTGGTAGCGGTCTCAATAAATGTTCGTTGCGTCGAAAGCCCATGGATCGAACAGGATTTTCTGCGTATCTGGCAAATTACGGTTCACCATGAATTGTCGCTGGTAGCCATGATTCATGGTATTCATAATTAATATGATGATTAATAAATCACTATTGAAAAGTTAATTAGTGTTCGTCGAAGCGAAATCACACGAAACCATCGAGCTCATGCATGTGTACATTAACTTACCTTCAATAGAATCGACGAAATTCTGTAACGATTCCCACCAGCGCTCGATAGGCTCCGTCCCCCAAAATACGACCGATATATGTTAAAAAAATGCACCGATGAAAATTAAAGTCGCGGAACCGTTCGATGCGTATTAACGCAAATCCTCATCTCGTCGTTTGAACTTTTCATTATAACTGACATAAATAAACTCATTCGAAACTGTTGAATTATTGAATATAAATGCATTTATTAAATAAAATGGTAATATCATAAATCAATAAAAACCGATTAAAATACATCAAAATAATAAAATTGAAAGAAAATTTCCGCATTGAACAGCAAACAATTTCGCGTCATCGAGAATCTGGCGCCCCGACTCGATTTTTAGCATGAAATTAAAAAATGAAAATGATGAATACGAAAAACGCTTCTTTAAGCCTGCGTGTAAAATACATTCATCAGACTGCGTGTAAAATTTGAGGCTGAATAAATCGACGTACAACGAAAGCTTTCAGCACGAACTTGCCACACTCGCTCGAAGATTCATGGAATTTTTCATCAGTTCCCACCACAAGCACGTGAATCATGATACACTGTTTCGCGTGGACGTGGCCGTGGTTATACCCGGATCTATTGCATATTTCCCTGGTGGATGACCAAAACCATCTTCCTCAGCAGCGAGCAGAACGGCTAGAACGAAAAGTTAACGAATATAGCAGCAAACGCAGCGCGGTGCAGCACCAAGCAGACTTATCCTTCAGCGGAGCTTCACCTTCTCGGTGCTTTTCGTCCCCGAACGCAATCTTGAGCCCCGTCGGTCAACGTTTAGACAGAAATACTTTGATGAAAAAGCCAAAAAAAGTTCTGGGCACACATGGGCACGTATCTCGCTCCCTTCCCATGGGAGTTTTTCGTTAGGTCAGCCGTACCCCATCGAAAGGCACGTACTTGGCGTGGGCGCGCATAAACCGTTGTGCGCGGAGAGCCGCACGATTTGAGGTTTTTCAAGCTGATAAAAGCACAAAAAAACATAACCCACTGGGTACACATAGGCTGCTATGAGGGTGGACAAATGTATGAAGTGAGATTTAAAAAAACAACCATAAAAAACGAAAAAAATATACAGAAAAGAAATTTAAGCCGTGGGTAGTCGAGTAGATAACGATGGAGGGTGAAATAAAAAAAAGTTTAGATTTGGTGACTCTGCGTAATACGACTGTGGCGAACCAGAGGGCATCTTCGCTCGGGCATCAGAGAACGAAGAGAGGTTGTGGTGAAGGTAGGAGACTTGATATAATATTTATACGCCAGCCGGTCCATGATTTCGAGATCCCACTGGCGCTCGCGCGCGAGTCTTGCCAGAGGTTGCTTGGATAGAAATGGCGGGTCTTCTTTTCGCTCTCTCGCATGTAAGACATCCGGGAAATGAAGTAGGTTCCCGCACAGAACTCCCACAGGGATCCACTTTCGTTTCGACGCTAGTCGTTGCCCTCGTTGGCTTATAAAAAAAAACGAAGGGGATGAAGAAAGAAACGGAGAGAGAAAAAGAGATCGAGGGGTTGGAGATAGCTTTTGCGAGTAAAAGAACGATAGATTGAGACTGAATACCCTTTTTTTTCTCTTCACCTTCTTCTCGTCCGGCCGTTCTACTTTTTCCTCCCTCTCTCCCTATTCTCTCTTGCACACTTTGCTTCTTTCTCCCGCTTTTTTTCTCTTGCTCTTCAAACGGCTTCCACCTATGGGAACTTTTACTTTTACCCGAGGCGGAGGAACTTATCGGAACGAGGCGAGCAGGGGGCAGCACCGATGAAGCACCGAAAGCCGGATCCGGGTTGGTTCACAGAAACCACCCCCATAACCGATACACGGTATGCGTGTGTTTGTGTGGGTGTTTGTAGCGTGCAATTCCAAGAACGAAAATTCCTCCGCAAATGCTATTCAACTTGGGTTTCCCTCGTTCGCAGTCCCACGCGGCTATGAAAAAGCGATTCGAACGAGTTTATCGGCCTCCTCGGACCTCACTTTCTTATCTTCCAACGTTTCTGTTATATTTTCAGTTTAGTGGTCTTAACACCCACGGATGTATCCATTTACGCTGTCGAGTTTTTATCGTTTACTTCTGTTCAACTTTCTCGCTCGTGCCGTTGTTAAACTCTCCATCGAAATAAAGTTCTTTGATTTTTTATTACCCTAAGCGTATATGTAACAACTAAGAAGAAACGTTTGATAAGTATAGTAATAAATTTATCATATTATTGTCATTCTATTCATCAATCAGACCATTGTTATAATTATTATAAAACAATAAAAAAAACAATGCAATTATTCATAGTATTGATATCGTTACTTGAGATTATTTATTCAATTTTTCTATATAATTTCTATTAACTTCATTATTATTATTATTATTATTATAAAAATCAACATTATTCATAAGATTTTTATTATTTAATAATTTTTTTTACATGTGTGAAATCTTGGTTTAATCGAGCGTTCGAGATAAATCAAGTTGATGTCGAATCGATGGACGAGTAAGAACGTACGCAGTTTCTCCATCGTGCAATAACAGGACTGTCAGCGTGAATAGATCGTCAATCTATCGTTTAGTGTGCTGATTCTTCGAAATCAGTCAGTAAGTTCCCAAACCGATGTGATAGAGATATCACTCGACTAACCGAACGTCCGAGTTTCCGCCGTTTGCGAAATTTTTGCTTGCGTTTCATTTCGTTGTCTCACGTACTACAATGTATGTTATGTAAATGTATGAATGTATATGTATTACACGGTAGCTCGTACGTGTGTTCTGTACGTAATTGTATGTGGAACGGGTCTCCGAGCTGTTCCGCAAAAGTCGAATTTCGGGTTGGATTTCTGGGTTGGGAAGGGAAGGCCGAGCTATAAGGAAGCAGTAGATACGTTGGCAAACGATTGCACGAGATAAACACAGCGACTTCCGGTTCAGCGAAATGGTCGAAGATCGAGGGTTCTTGCGGCGATGTCGATGGGGTTTGAGGTCGTGGTAGTGACGGCCGCACGTAAAGGTCCGAAGTACGTTGAAACCAGTTGACCGAAACTGTGGCGATGGCCCTGCGGGCATTTCCCAATCACGGAAATCGATTTTGCGCTCAACTACGATGCTGCCGATGCCGCTGCCGATGTTGCGAGCCAACAGCGCTGGGAAAGATGAAACTAAAGAGGTAGACAATATTTTGCCCGGTTGGTAAACATTCTCGTCCGCTTTATAAAATCCTGCTCCCGCAGCTTCACCTCGGTATAATATATATGTATAGACACGCACCACCCGACTCTGTATCCGCTGAAAATTGAAATACCTTTGTGTGCACGGGAACAAACCGGGCTCTCATCGCAGCACACTCGACATACTTATGAAAATATTTTCCCTGGTGTCTATCTCCTATAACTTTGTTCTTTCTTTTTCAAAGACGATTTGCAAGTTCATTTTATTGTCGTACCGTAAATCCTTGAATCTAAAACATTGTCTTGGAAAATCGACATTTTTTAATAAAACAAATTCTTTACATAACCCCACGAGAAACTCATCGCCTTGATAGAATTTTCACTCAAAGAAAACTCCAGGTTTCCTCCCAAAAATTTATAATATCGTTACGTACATTTTTTACGCGAAACGATGATACGAAAATAAATTGATAAATTCGTTATATTACTTCTATTATAAATATTATTTTTTTGTTTATTTATTTTTCAATACCTTCATGGATTAAATATTTATAGATATTTCTTTGCGGAATCAAAACAATCGAGACGAAGCTACACGTTGCGATAAAAATACATTTTTCATTAGTTGTTTTGTTGGTTCCCTTTTTTTGGAATTGGAATTAGTATTGGTTTTATTCTTTTAGCATATGCGACTGGCGGAACTCGGGTCCTTCCCGCAGGGAGCTTGCATATAACCCCGCGGATATAGTTTCATTTCCTTCCAAGCTGATGCAAACCCGGCGTGCCGTGCTACGACCCGTTGAATTGGATATCGGATGAAGGTATTGTGTATGCACACGCGCTGTCGGCTATGGTACTCGTGTTTTTTTTTCCTTTTTTTTTCCCTCCCCGTGTTGTTACACGTCGGACCGACAGCTTCCACGAAAACGCGAACTTTATTAAAAACGATTCAATTACATCGGCTGCTCCGTCGGGAATCCCTCCCTCGAGACCGTCGAATTCAAACACTGATTTCACATTGCCACGCGTCGCTCGCACATTGCTGCACGTTCTTCGCGTTTTACTTTTTTCCGTTGCAATTTTTTTCCAGTCAAGAACGCTTTTATTTCATTCTACCGGGTTGTTTATGGACGCTGGGTCGGTTGTTATTTTCTTTATTTTCTTTTAACGATCACCGTTCGGTTCAACGCGCGTCTCTCGGTTCATCGTGGAACATCGAAGTGGATATTCGAATTCCGTGATTGCTTCAAATTATTTTTGAAACCGTTTGATGCATAATTTCCGTGGTTTAACGGTTGATAAATTAATTTCAGTAATTTTTGATCACAATCAGCTACAAACTAAAACAATATTCGGGAGCAATTCAAATTATAAAATAAAGATGGGACCAAATAAATTTCATATAAATCTCGGAAGCAGCTCTAGATTCTATCAAATTCCAATTAATTTCGTGCTAAACTAAAGTCTCGTTTTTTTTTTGGCTTGTTACATTCTCGTTATTTTCAATTTCGATCAATTACGCATCGCCGTTTCATCGCCACTCGCTCGTAGTTAAAAGCTAGTTGAGTGGACGTGTGAGGAAAGCGAATGTGAAAAAAGCGTGCCTTCCGTGACTATCGAACGAGATTAAACTCGATGACTATTGAAATCGATTTATCGTAAATTGGCCAAACGTTCGAATGGATTTCGGAGTGAGATCTACGGATAAATGTAGTCGCGTTCCCCGGAGATCACTTTGGGCTGTGCTGGGTTTTCGGTCCTGCACAACGTTGAAGTCGTAACCCACCGGAGGACCCCATAGCTCGGGTAACACTCGAAAGCTCCGCCCCGTGCTGAGTACCGCGCTTCTCGGTGTGAAATCTCTGAGATTCTGAATTAACGGTAAATCGTGGACCTTCGACTGGTTCCGCATCGATGCACACGGAACTTCGCGCTGCTACTGCTGTCGCTGCGATCGAATTTCCATTCGATCTTTTCTCCGTGAGCACACATAAATGGTTGTATTAAGAGGCGACGAGGTCCAAGAGGACAGGAACGAACGTAGAGTATTTTATGGCTGCTTCTTTACTTCCGCTATCGCCGGAAATTGTGGGTAATGCGAGAACAGTGACATATGGGGTGATACATCGAAGTACATTGCTTCGATTGATTTCACTGATAAGACGATAAGGTGTTTGTTGACTTTTGCAATGAAAGTTCTTTGGGGTTGCTAGGGCAAAAACGATTCATGCAGAATATTATGTAACGAAGGCGTTAGTTTAAACATCAAAGAGAGAATCAAATCAAATCGGACAAATAGCTAGAAAATAGGTAGAAATAGTTGTTGAGTTCGCCATAAGACGTCGTTTTAAGCGAAAGAGTTATTCGCGGGTAAAACTTTGTTGAAGAATGAAAACTCTCAGTGATTTCATTGACAGTCACCTCCATTCTCGGGCCAGCTCTCCGATGAGTAACCTAATCCACTGTGTGCGTGCAGTGATAAAATAAATATCCTAAAGTTTTTATGTTTCACACGTTTTTACGTCTGGCAGTGGCCAAGCTCATAAATATACGAGGTTTCTTTCCGACCATTGTTCCGCTGTATCAACTTTCGCAACTTCTCGCGTCGCAATATGCGGCCCTGTCTACGTTATTAAATCATGGACCGAGGTTCGAAAATTTCTTGAGAGCGGTTGATCAACTTCACTAAGAAAAAGGGTCGTCAGTATTGCGAGAGAGTGAATGATACAGGAATATAATAAAGTATGAGACGACACAAAGGAAGAATTTAGTTTCGTCGTCGCGCTTGCGCAAAACTTTTTGTTTTTGATATACCACGCAAGAAGAAACGGTACAACTTGTCAGTCGTACAGCATTTAACTGCATTATACTACCGCGCTTTTGTCTCGTGTATGCTTCTCGACGTAATTCACTAACGCTCCCGGAAATCCATGCCTTTGACGACAATTCAACGGTATTATTTTCATTTCCGTTTCACGCTTTTGTCGGGAACGATGCTTTCATCTGTGATTTCTCAAAGTCGCTCGAGATGTCGCTTGCAATTATGCGGGATTTTAAATAGAGAATACCTTGAACGAGAAATCGGAACATTTTATTCGTGACGGATGCACCGCGAGTTTTTGTAGAGAAATTAAGGGCCGAGCAGTTGCCGTGTGTCCTTAGAAATGGGTAACGTTAAAAACCACTCGAAGTCGACTAGTCGGAGCGATAACAAGATTCAATATCTCGGAATATACATTTGAAAAAGATTCTCATTTTGAATTCCGACTTATTGACTTATCTCCGAATTTCTTGACTTATCTTTTAATACTTAAATATATTATTATCGTGTCTTCGTCTTCGAATATTCAAACACATTATTATTTTGTCTTCGTCTTCGAATATTTAAATATATTCTTATTTTTATTACGTTTTATGTGATTCTCTGGTTTTAAGGATTGGCGAGGTTAAATATTGACGTTGCGTATGCATACATATTTCTGTGGTCTCGGGAATAGCTGCAAAATCCATTTTCTGACAACTATATATTCTACCACAATTATACATGCATTATAGAAAAAATATTAATTAATTAATATCTCGATATATATCACGAGTATCTTTTATTATATTTCATTACCTTATTATCATCGTGCTTATGAGTGTAATTCAATGAAATGAGAGTCGAAAAAATTGTAAAAATTGTAAGTTCTCAGTCCTTAATATAAAAAAATGTGGAAAATCTGTGTGTTTCTCATATCCGTTCATTTTGCGTGACTGGATCTATTGCAGTATGTCCCGGACGCACTTGCGCGCCGAAAATTTATATTCTTGGAAGGATGAAACAAAAATGTTACTATTCGCATCGCTCGATACGTTTTGTTTCCGAATAATAAAGCATCATTTTATTATACATGCGTGCACTTGTATACGCGTTGTATAGCTCTGCACCTGCAGCGAGGCGACATCTCCATGAATCGCGATAGTTCCATGAATTTAGAATCACAAGCTGCCGGATGGTTCTTCAGTCAATCGGAATTTCCGATTTTTCATGAATGCCATTTTTCTGAAATACGTATCAGCAGCCTAGAGGGTGAAAAAAAAACAAATCGTGGACCGGAGTTTGTTCCCACGCTGCACTATTTCGCCGTAGTGGCTTCAGAAATTTTTACCTTCCATCTTTTATTTTCAACGAAATGTCGTGAGGGCATATAGGTTGTTCGAACGAGACTGCACCATAGATGTCGGAATTTATCGAACAAACCATTGTTGTGTGAACAAGTGCGTCTTTTTTTTTTACGCTTTGATTCATTGTGTGAATTTTCACGGAAAAATGATCCCACAAACTTCGTATGCGAGCGTTTCGCTTCGTAAAAAATATATTTCGAAAAACCCACCATATTTACGAACCTTTCCCCGTGGACCATGATTTGATCAATGGCCAGCAGTACAGCAATAAAAAATGGTCGCAAAATGCCGCAATAAGCGGATAAAAATATTTGTCGATTTCTATTCATATATCCGACGCGCGTTCATTGGCGGGAGCGACGTGCTGGGTTACTGACGAGATGGCAAATGACAGAACCTCGGTACGTTTGACCAGTAAAAAAAATCCATTAAAAAAAAAACGATGCAAAAATGACATGGAAACGCAATGAAACGTACTCCGGCTATTTTTCCATTCGAGTGATTAAAATTTCCCAGATATTTGAACTGTAATTATAACCACCGTCCAACGGTCAATACAACACGCCAAAGTCATAACATTTTTTCGGTATTTTCGATACAATATACGTTTTCCTCGCGGAAAAAAAGATGAACAAAAAAAGTGACAGATTTTTTGAGTCCGTCGGAGAGAGAGCCGAAAATTTATGTTACTCGATAAATTCACGTCGTGCCAAATTCACTGTACGAAAATTCGTACGTGAAATTCGCTACGTCACCGGCACTGCATTTATTATCATACGCAACTTGTAATTTATATTGTATGTTTAGCGTTGAATAAGCACGCGGAGCTCGCCCATAGCGATCGTCCGACGATTTACGAATTGATTGTTATTTGCGCTCTGTGACGATGCACATGCGACCGTGATCAAGCATCGAACCGTCTGCCACCTGCCGATTAGTTCTCCTAGATTCGGAAATCGCTCGGCCAATACGGAGCCGTATGGCAAACGGAACGATCCGAATCCAGTGGGATTCGCACGTACGTTTGACAAGCCGTCGATTATTATCACCCGGATTATCGTTGTCACTGTTGGGTCACCGGAACGGAGGAACTACGGACTAGATTAATAACAGGATATTCTATAAACTGTCGCATATACGATTGTATATCCTATCAAATTGAATAAATAGGTTAATTCGTGCCATCGAACCACAACATTTCGCGTCATCGGATTGGACGAATCGTTTTCAGTTCTGAGCGTCAAATTTTCTCAGAATCCACACGCAAAAATCAATCGTTTTGGATTTTGTTTCACCTCAATCACCATTTTTTTTATAATATAAATTTATTTCTATGTAAGAAAAATTGATATCGAAATTGTTACTTCATCCTAAATCGATGAAGAAATAATTTTATGATTCCATAGATAAATATCGTAACAAGCTAACTAGTCAACTATTATCTATGTTCAATTATCTTCCGACACTTGTGCAATCTTCATTTGAACGTCACTAATATGAATATCAAATTATAAAATTATATTAACACATAAATTCATCAATATATATTATCAATTATTATGACATAAATTCTATAAAATTATAATGAGCGAGATTCCGGATACCACAACAAAAACCGGTCGTCTCGTCTAACAAAAAAAATTCTCATCCCCTTTTCATGACGTAATGCGTCTGCTCAAACTCAACCAGGATGAAAAATTCATTGTACGGAGTGATTGAAAGAGAATGGCTGGTGACGTGAACGTCGCGTCGTAACCCCGTCGTAACGTCTTCTATGACGCCCCAATGCATCTCTGCACCCTTCGCCCGCTCCTCCTCGCCGCGCAATCGCACGATATCCTGTGAAATAATACGCGCACATCTCCTCATTGATCGCAAATTGCAAAAATCGCAAACGGCCTGTGGAAAGTACGCGTGACAGCTGCACCGAGATAGTGGCTGCAGTTATGTAACGAGAATGCTGCTTCGGGCCTTATTTTCCGATGCGGCTGCTGCTGTTGCTGTCGTTGATGCTACACGCCCGAGGTAAGCTCGCATGGCGTACACATCACGTCGAACGTAAAATAAAAGCTCCTCGAAGTACATCAACGTCGTTTCCGACCTCGTACTCCAGCCTCCGGAGCGCTCGTACCGAACTCGGGTTCGGTTCGGTACGCGTAGATGAGTTTGAGGTTTTGCTGAGAGAAACGAAGGGCTCCTCTAAATTCGCTATATCGATGACTCCATGCGATAAGCTCGTAACCGCCCTGCACAAACACAGCTTGCACTATCCTCTGGATAAAACAAATAGTCGTGCAACTCTCGCGTATCCTATTTCAACTCAAATAACTTTTTGAATAAATTTATTTTAATTACTTCATATTCAACACAAACTCTGAAAAAAAAACAATTTTTTTCTGTAAATTCTGGGCTAATTGAAAATTTTACTCGAACCAAGAGTAGTTTGATAGTTTCACGATTTATTAGTACAAAAAGTTTTGCGTTCGTTAAAAATATAGATGAGGTGGATGGTGATAAAAAATGTATTTAATCAGTAATTACATTCGCGAGGGAATTTTTTGTTTAATTTTTTTCATTTTAGTTATCTCAACCTTGCGTCACGTAACGTCGAGAAAATAGCGATGTACGGTGACTCTCTCGCCCATTTCAATTCTCCGTAGTTTACGATACGAAGACGTATCGCGGAGACGTTGTCGGTCGGTAATACGTCGGGATGTAGAAGCGCGACGCGGGTGATCTACTTACGTAGTCTATATATATCGGGTTGCGGTATAACACCGTCAAATAAAAATTCTTGGTGTACGTTCGCATTGTTCAGAGAGCCTGCTCCGCACGGTCGTACGAGCGACGACTTAATGCGGAAAGTTGGTGGTACATGCGGAAGTCAATATCCGTCTGTCGTGGGTATGCAGGCGCGCAGCAACTCTTCTCTTCTGGAGCAGTGAAAGCAGCAGCAGCAGCAGCGGCAGCAGCAGCGGCAGCGTCTTCTTGAAATTGCTCGTCCGCATCCCCGTCTTCGTCGCCGTGTCTCGAGCGACGTGCAGACAGAGGGTTTGGAAAGGGTAAAGGGATAGCGAATGGCGATAGCGATATAGTCGACTTCACTATCTCGGCTTGACGCGTAGACGCGTGGAACGTTTTTACGTTGAGCGAGAAAAAAAATACAAATTGTTTTCGACATTATTCGTTCCCGGACGTTTGATCGTGGCCGAAATTGAGATATTCGAACGTTTCATTGCCTATATTCTTCGTTGAATCAACTGATAATTATTATATTTCATATCATTATTCCTTGAAATAGGATATAATATAATATTTATTTATTTGGGAGAATGAACGAAATGAATGTTCATTTAGAAAATAAGATTTGATATTCGTAAAATCAATATTAACTTATTTTTCTTATTCTTAACATGAGTGAATAGTATATTATATTCCACTGTGATGATAAATATGTCACATCAATGTTACCTCTCATAATAATAATAATATCAATATAAATGTTCAAATCCAACATATTCAACAAAATATGTTTACGATGAGACATAAGAATCATTCGAAAATATATATTACATACCCGCATATTATACGTATAATCGTACTTTTTTTATCCGAAGCGTCGAACAATATATGCAGCGTATCCGCGATCGTTTTCACAGTAAAAACGGACTGTCTGCGCGTCGACAAAATACTGGTGATGTATTGTTTTCACGAGAAAATCGTTTACGAGGAGCTTCGCTTCGAATATAACCGTGGAATCGTCGGCGTTGCCTGTGTTTATCCGCCTCTGTTCTTTCTCGCTTCGATGGCCCGATAAACGTAAGTTTTATTGAGCCAGGTTCAAGCATCGTGGGAAATAGAAAACCGTCCTATTACGCGAGAAAGAGATGGCGGCTCCTCCCCTTCCCCTTCCCTCACACCGCGCCCTGCCACCCCATCGGTGATGGTGCATTTTCTACGGTTTCAAACGTTTTGCGAGAAGACGACTCAACAAAAAGAAAGGAAGGAAAAAAAAAACGAAGCTACATGGTTATACGCGTATATGTAGTTTCGTTTGATATCTACGAGCCCCTTGGAGTAGCTTGGCTTTTGCTTCACAAGGATTACCAGGCTATACGCGTAAACGAGAAAATTGGCTTTCGCCGATGGAAACGATCCCGCTCGGGATATTCTAATAATATGTGAACCTTCTCATATTGTACGGTGCTCCCCCCCCCCCACCCCCCCCCCCCATCTCATGGTAATATGACTCGCGCTGCGCCCATATTTTATGCAACAATTTCACGATGCGCCTTCAATTTAACTCAACAAAACGTTCACGTACATATGCGTATGGTTCCTGCGTTCGCGGGAAAATCAAAATTGCAATTTCTATCACTCCATCCCCCTCCCTCACCGGTTTTACCGCTTGCAACTGTTTCAAGGTAGTTCGGCTTACGAGTTAATGCAGACGCTTTTCGATGTCTCTTCGTGCGTATCTCGCATGAAAATTATCGGATTGAGGGAAGGACAAAATTTCACGAGTGCCAGAGCGACAGCAGTAAACGATTATAACGATAAACCCAGAAGGATACGAGAATGTATGAATTTTCGTTTTATATTTATGCGCGACGTTGAAAACAAAAAATTCTTACTGATATGTAAACGAATTGAATCGAACGAATGAACGAATCGACGTATCGACAAATTAGATTGATATTCTTTCTACGAGGCGATAATGGGGTTCGGATTTAATTACAACGTTTGATGCTATAATAATTCACCGTCTCTCGGTGCTATTGTTATTTTCCTATTCGCGTTTCTTGCATCTTTTGCTACATTTATTTTTCAATAATATCGCATGAACATGTACTCGTCCTATGCCGTACCACACGTGTAACCACTGCGTGTATATATAAAATCCAGCAGTTCGGTTTCAGCGAGTAAAACTCGTCGAGGTTTTTCGCCCCCAGCGGAAACTAGAATACCCCCTCCCCCCGACCCTCGCTCCAGGTCCCCACCCATGTAAAAAAGGTGTCTCTCCATGCACGCGCGGCAGCCAACGAATGGTATTGGAATTTCCGCGAGCTTTGTTCCCGTGGAAATCGTTTTTTCTATTTTTTTCAATTTTTTTTTATCTAGTTTTCTTTTTTTTTCGAACCGACTTCCCAACTGTATAATAAAATGAAAGAAATAAGCGGAGAGGGGAGATTTATGGCCCGGTAAAAACGTGGTTTTTCGTGAATTTCACGTACTCCGATGTGCGAGAAAAAGACCGACTTCGACCGACGTTGTATTGCATTTACTTTTATTTTTTCGTTAACTTTTAAATAGTTCTAAACGTACGGTACGACGGAAATTGCTTTTTTTTGCCGCAACAACTCCCCGGGGCTCGTGGCAATCGAATAAACATTTTCTTTGTCCTTATCCAATTGCTTTGGGTCTGTCCTCGATGTGCTTCGCGTCGCACACGCTCGCGTTATTTCCACAGCAGCGGAGAACCCGAGACGCGCTTAAATTTCTATTTCCCTCGATCCGAATAATGTACACGCGGCAGGCGCATCTATAAAACAGTCGTCGCGGTTATCACGAGACTCGAGTATTTTCAAACCGACGTCTTTCCCGTGACAACAGGTAGTTTCATAAAATTCCCAACGGTTCTGAAAAATGTCATCGGGAAAAAAAAAACTATCGATGTAAATATTGTTTCCAACAAAAAAACTTTGGGTTTGTTGAATTGAAAATTACTTCAAATTTTCTCGTGATAAGATGACAACCCCCAGCTGTGTCGTTTTGGCTCGCAATGCATTTATATCGCGATCGGCTGGCGAATATTTTTACCAAACCTTATCTCGAAGCAAGTCCGATCGTCGGCGCGACCGGTCGGCAGGAGAGAATAGTCGGTGGCAAGGAAATAGACAGCCCGGATAGATAAGCGAGATAAAAGTGGGGATGGGGGCGCAGCGGCGGGGTGGGGTGGTGGTGGTTGGAAGTTATCTGAATCTCGCGCTGCGCGGGTACCGAAGCGCGGATGGTTTCAACGGGGTTGCTTCGTTGCTTCGGTACCATATAAATTTAAAGCGAGTTCACGGAGCGGGGGACGTGGATGGGGGCGGATGTAGCGCCGTGCCGAGGCGCCCCAAACCCCGGGCTTAGCGGGCACAAAGGCAAAGAACTATTCGTTAAAATTCACTTCACATATCCGTATATACGCCGCGTGCGCTTACTCCGAGACTGATGCTCGGTCCGAATCGTTCTTTTGCGTTTCTTTTACCGAATTTGCTGCATCTCTGTTCCCTATCGCTACGGATCTCGCGGGGGTGGTTTTTTTTTCCCGTTCGCTCCCCCGCTCACTCGATTCGATCGTTTTATCTGCCACGAGTTCGTACGTGGCTGCAATTCGTCCGTTTCGCGGACGCAGTCTTCGGTGAACGTAGAACCGATTGATGAGCGTGGCTTTCGCAAGTTGAAGTAATCGATTTATAATTTTTTTTTTTTGGTTTTCCGGTGGACTGAATGTTTTTTTGTCAATCAGCTGTACGTTGAATCATTATTCGGAGACACTCTACCTATTTCTATTTATCGCTCAATGATGATTCACGGTAGTTGATAACTTATTTTGGCTATTATCCGAAGTAATAAATATTTTTTATTATAAATATTATATTTTTGTTTGAACTATCATTCTATTTTGAGCTTTCAAAATTGTTTGGGATCATTCCGAAGATTATATCATCATTATTCGTTTGATTATAATTTTATTTTCGTTTTATTCATTAATCCAAATTTTTCTAGAGATTCTATTTTATTCAGCGATGTAATTTTTCCTGTAAATTTATTCGACCCGTATAATCAATGGGGAAGCTAGATTTCCGTGAAATCCGAATCAACATGTATCTCAAGAAGATATTCTTCATTTCGCTCGAGCGTGCGAAGGATAATTAATAACGAAACAAGGACTTTGAAGCGATTAAACAGAGGATAATTCGAAATCTCACAATCTCACAAATCTTGATATATACGGCCGAGACAGGCACATATTTAGGGTGAGGTCGTTATATACGGGAGGTGAGAAAGCTACATGTAGCGACGTGGCACGGAGTATCAGAGGGTGGAGCGAGCTCGGTGTGCATTTTAATGAACTGCCATCCTACCTTGTTTTCCAGCGGCGTGAACCTCTTTCGAGGGTGGTAAAGGAGCTTGGGGATTCGGTACCGGAGCGAGAGAGTTAGGCGGACGTCACGGCGCACCACCACCACTACCACCACCAGCACCAGCAGCAGCAGCAGCAGCAGCAGCATCAGTGCAGTAACGCAAGCAGCACCAGGACGTGGCGTCGGGGAGGAGCGGAGGCGGTGGCGGTGCAGTTGCAACGGCGGACCGGAACCGGAAATGGCCGTGAGGTGGCTTCTGCTGGCGCTCTTCGCCATCCACGCCACCGCTCTTCCTGATCTCATTAGGATAGGTGAGTATCTTCCACGTCTCTTCAACGAGAAAAAGAGCAAGATGGAACGAGAGAATGTGTGTGTGTTTGGAAAAAAGAGAAAGAGAGGAAGAGAGAGGGAGATAGAGCGTCGAGAAGGAGAGCTATGTGAGCATTCCAGTCTTTCCAACGACTTGTCTCTCCATCTTTCTCGAAGTTGCCCTTTTTTCCTTCTTATTTATTCCCTCGTTTCTTTGCGCCCTCTCAGTCTGTTTCTATTTTTCTCACTTCCTTCCCCATCCTCTTTTTTTTTTCTCCATTGATTCACCCCCGCGCTGACTGTAGCGAATTCACCAGCGAAAGGATAGAAATTCTATTCTCCGAGGACTAACCGGGGGAAGATTCGTTGCCGTCGCTTTCCAAGCCACAAGATTTTATCTCTCGTTTCCCCATTACGCTACGTTATGTATTTTTTTTTGTATGGAAGAATCACTGACGTTCGGGAATTTCAAACGCTTCGTCGGCACTTGGGGTACGTCAAATCCATCGAAATTCGGGGTGTAAATGAACGTTTTTTATTTTTCTATTGTATTGGATTGGTTTTTCCAACTAGTTTCTTCATATCGTTATACTATTAGTGTCTCTTTATTTTCTACTGCTTAAAACTCAAAAAGATTCACATAATAATTAGAGCGGGGGTAAATTAGGTACTCGAATATTAAAAACAAATCTTCTTATATCATGTGCGGTATCTTCTAAAAGGGATTGTCATTTGGAATACGAGAATATTTTGATTCGTAATTAAAAATAGCATGTTTAAAAAATATTCTGAAAATTATGGGAAAATAGAACATTCCCCTTTATTTCTTAAACTATTAAACCTAGAATTAAAAAAAAATAATGGAATATAACGCTTTACATGAAGCTCATAGAAAAAATATAACGGAAGTTATAGGTCTTATAGATTTCTAAAAAGTAATTATTAGAAACATAATGCGGAACCCTTTGCGCGCGAATCGAGCTCACATTTGCTCCATTTTTTCACTTGCGAACGACGAATTAAAAGGGCTTCCTACTGAGCACGAGTGAGTTAATTATAATCGAATCAAAAATTCCCCTCTGGAAAATCGTTCATCAGACGACGGTTTCGAAAAAAGTCTCGTTGTGCATTAACGCGCTTGCACGATTCTGTTTAACCCGATGCTCCTTTAATAGGATGGGAGTCTTGGAGGTGGAAAAAATAAATTGAATGTCGTTATCGTTGACGAGAGCTAATGTCGTCACCCACTAACCTCGTCGTTCTCAACGTCCTGTTGCGCCGCGACAAATTCCGCGCGATCGCGGAATTCAGGTTTTGCGTGACAGCTCGACCATTATAGAAATGTCGAAGCAGGTTCGCGAGGGTCCGGGAAAGTCGTCCCAGCTCTCAGTGACATCTGAGACGGTGGAATAGCGTGAGAAGGATAAAACTTTCGCTTCCGAGAGTGACAGATTTCGAGGCGAACGGGATTCACGGTGACAATGCATTTTGGATCTGAAAGAATTGTCGTCGCTTAAAAAACCACAAGGACACGAATTGACTGTTTTCCATTTTACTTTTCTGGATAAACCCTATATTTCTGATATATTTGGCTCTTGCAATGGTGACCGAGCTGTTCGCAAAGTAAAATTTCCCTAGAGAACGATAAGAATCAATTTTGTTGATTTTTTAAAATTATTTCCATTTTTGCAATCCAATTTCATTATTCAATCGTATTTATCATTTCCCAAATAAGAATATTATTCTCTTTCATTCTTTTGTGTATCAAGCTTTCTGATACTCACGATTTTTCATCGCATTATTTATTTTATTGTATCGAATTAATCTGTTGAAGTTTAAGTATTTTACTACATCGATTGTAAAATAACGGAGCAACGTGGTATAAAAAAAAATAATTTCCTAGTAATTATAGTTCAACTTAAACCAAATCCTTTAGTTTGTCGTTTGCGAGAAAGAAATTGGAATACTCTGTTCAGATTTTGTTCGTTTTTTTTTTATTTAACAGTGTAATAATAATTACGAAAACCCTGGAATTTTGGATTTCTTGCCAATTATGGGAAGTGGGGCGAGAGTGGCTTGATCAATTTTATCGGCTTGTCGATCTGGCACGAAACACCTGGCGCCCGTCGAGAAATAAAGCGCCAACACACATCCGGATTTGGTTTTGTCGTATTGTTGGGGGAATTAACGCCTGAATAATAATTAACGCAACAATATGTATGTGATATACGTGTAGATCGTGTGGTTTATTGATTCTCCGTAGAGCAATTGATTGCCTCAGAACCGATAATCCCCCCCCCCCCTTGCCCGAACGATGCGACCAGAAACGAGATTCTCGATAGCGATAGCGTTTAACCAGAGGCTCTGGTTGACTCAATGGTAAATCGAGTATGACACGTATCCAGTGTCTACAACCAAAGCGAGAATATACGATGGATAGTGAGAAAGAATATAACAATTGCTTTCAAAACCGAATCAGATAAGTCGAAATTTTAAAATTCATTTCCAAAACTACGAATTAAATATGGTTCTGCTGAATATGCTAAATAAATAATTATAAAAAGATAAATGTTTATGGCCTGTTCTATATTCAACTATGGCAATAATATTTACATTTGAATGAATTTTCGTTTTATTACTTATTGATGCCGACGCAATACAGAAAAAGGGCACTTTTAATATCAGGTATCATGGCTGTCTGAATGCTCTAATCACAGCTGCAACCGTAACTACTGCTCTCGTCTGCAGTACTTAATACCGGATATTCACAAAAATCAATTGAATAAAAATATTCATAACAATTTAAAAAAAAATTGAAATAGAAAGATAATTCTAAAAAATTATAATGCTCCCGAAATTGTTTTTAAAGCGTTTTACTGAACCAAAATTTTCTTTTATTTTCGTTCCACGATTTTTTTTCGCGCGCGCGTTTATTTTCCAGTTGTGGTTATTTTTCGATGCTTCGTATCATCGCTACGATTGAATCTTTTCAATAACAATGGAGTTTTGGTTCACTCATGGGTAAATTAATGGCTGCACATGGCGAGCCTCAATCATATAAATAGTTTTTGTACAGTTAGACTCGCTGGTCGTGACGTATGCAGCTCGGTTGATCATTGTTACACGCATAGTCGTATGGAGTTAATAAACCACAATGGATATTGAAACGATTGAGAGCGCTCGCTGCTATTGACATATACGATCCTCTCGCGATCTGTTCGACCCCACTCTCCAAAATGTCTGGGCAAACCATATTTGCGTCATATTAGCGAAGTTAATTTGCGGCTGATTGCGGAGTTTCGGATCGATATTACCACAGCTTCGCCCTTATGCTCGTACAAACTGATACAAATTCGTGGATGTGTGTATTTGCGTGTGTGTGTGTATGTGAGAGAGAGAGAGCGAAAGAGAAAGAGAAAGGGAGGGAGAGAGTTGGAGGTGCAATATACATCCACATCTGTCTGGATACTAGAATCCATATATGTTCTTTGTGTCCACGGGCTTACAAGTAATTACAGAATCGCGACGCTTGCCCTCGATATATTTCTCCATTAAATTTGGATAAATTGTCGAAGCAAGAAATGTCCGGATAAAAAAAATTTCATTTCATTAATTATTTTCATTTGCTATTCTGTTATTCTATTGATTACATTTATTTTATTTTCTGTTCTTCATTTCATCTTCTCTCGATATTCTCTCAATTTTAATTACGAAGTAAACAAAAGTTATCATCAACTTCGTTTGAAATATTTCCGTATCGAAAAAAAAATTAATCATCAATACGATAAACTCGAACCGATGGTTTCAGGGAGGAAAAAAAATTTGTTTTGCCTCATCGATGTGTAATTTTACTTCCGCGGTGTAAAAATAATTTTCAAAAGCTTTTTTTTTTCATTTTGCACGTATCGCGTAAATTAATTAGTAATCACGCCGGGTCGTTGAATTTTCCGGGATGAAGTGGCGAGATTGAAATCCTCATCATTCATTCAAACATGGACGGGGTGAAATCTATTGAATTATGCCGAGGTACGAGTTTTCAATCGGATGATGGAAGCATCGAGTTATACGTTTCCATCACTGGTTTTACGGCGCCAATATATAATATATTTCGCTGACGTCGGCGCAAGTCGTCGGACGAGAAACTGCAACGGTAACGACATGCCGGGCGGTTTATGGTCTTCCCGCGGTGATCTCTATCTTCCATCACAATCCGAGGTGCTCGTTGCATCTCTCAATTCACAGACGAACAGCTTTTCTTAAGATATACGTCGACATTTTTGCGCTTCATGCTGGACCATAAAAAATATTGCGCAATCTGGACAAATATTGCACATTCTTCTTCTGTTTTGATTTGCTCAATTTTCACGAATTTCTAAAAATTCTTTGCAACCCCGACTGACAAATTTGTTCAGTTCGCTGATTGATTGCGATGGCGATAATTGTAATGTAGATTTTTAAAAATCGTTTCCCTGTTTGCAGCCCGGAATTTCATTATTAAATGAAATTTGAATATGAAAATTTATATTCGAATGTACCGAAGGGTTAGTGGATTTTTTCTCAATTTTTTTGTTTTTTCATCTACTAGAGACGCACTCTAATTACTGGCTTATACCCAAATTGATATAAAATATTTATTATCAAACAATTTAAATTTCTCCTAAATAAATTACGATAATTACATTGAAAAACTTCCATCTTATATCGAATGATTGAACAAAAATGAATATTTCACTCAACTCGCTTTAATCGTTGTACTTTTAAATTAATCGTTCACGCGGTATTAATAATTCGTAGCTATCGGCACTTAGCATTGCCGTAACCCGTTGAACGCATTCAAACGTGACATGGGTAATGAATTTTCCATTGGCAACCGCCCACAAGCATAAACTTGACGCTGCGAGGGGGTTTATTTTCTGCGTCGAAATTCTATTCCGTAAAATATTTCACTTTAAGCCGACGGGTAATGAGGTCTTATAGAACGCGATGATAACAGTTTGGCCCCGAAGCTTAAAATGTAATATTCCGTTCGAGGGTCGAGTCATGCTCGAGGCACAAAACTTTAAGTGAGTACGAAATTAGAATTACCTTCGCAAAAAAAAATAAAAGAAGAAACGAAACTAGAGTCCGTCTTTAATTTTTATAGCAGAATGGTGGTTTTTACGGCCATACCGTCCTATGACCGATCTCTTTTGCTCTCTCTTTTTCTCTATCCTCTTTGACCATGGGTGGCTGTTTCGCAATAATAATAAAGATAAAGATAAAGATAATAATAATAATAATAATAATTCTTCGCCAAGATAATCAACCGACACCCACGAAGCCATCTCATAATGTTTTACATAATCGAATTAGCCCCGTAAATCGATTGTTATCCACGTGCGACGCATGCAGATCGTACGAATTGCGTGGTGGACCACACGCTCGGCCATTAATTCCCAAAGGTGTTTTAGGTATTCCGTGAACAGCCGGGGCAGTCCGCTCGTTGTGCCGCGATTCCACATCCGGAAGTAATGTCATTCACGGTTCACCGATGCATATTTAAGCACCTATGGCAAAAAGATCGATTCTACGAAACGTCAGTCAAAGGAATTTCTTTTTTTTTATATAAATGGAAAAAGAAATGTCGTCAATTTTTACGCTGAGTCAATGCTGCAATGCATACGAAATTCTTCTTTCCATCGGTCGGTCGGTTTGTTTCAACGGAAACGAAAATCTCTGACATTAATGTCCGAGCTGGCGACGAAGGATATGAAGCGAGAGGGGAGGACCATAGTTTCTTGACTGTAATTGGCAGATAACGCCACTGGTGTACCTCCGACCGAGAGACGCATAAATCCCTCAGTGACCTCGATTATAATTTGTGGTTGGGGGTTGCACAGCGAGCATCAGTGGCGCGCCAATGTTCCTAGCTCGACTACATATATATATATATGTATATAGACCCACATGCTCTCTCGTTGACCTCCCTCTCCCTCTGATTCGCTCTTTCTCTCTCCTTCCTCTCTCTCCCTCTCTCTTTCTCTCCCTCTCTCTCTATCTCTCTCTCTCTCTCACTCTATCTCTCTCTCTTCTCTCTCTCTCTCTCTCTCTCTCTCTCTCTCTCTCTCTCTCTCTCTCTCTCTCTCTCTCTCTCTCGCTCTCTCTCTCTCTCTATCTCTCTCTTTCACTCTCTCACACACACACTCTCTGTATTCTATGATGAATACCGGGCCAAACTCGATTTACGAGGTAAATTTTCCCATCTGGCCAGTTACGGGCCGTACGATCTAGAACACTTGCGAGCTGTTTCAGCCTCCGGCACGTCGAAATGGCGATAGCTAGTTTCCTCCTCTATCTCTCTACCGTACTAGATGCGATGAGCGACATCGCACACCTGCAATTCTCACTGAAATGCAGCTACACTCCGACTACTCGATACTACAACCGCGCCACCCACCCCAAAATCTTTTGCATCCCTCGGCTACCCATCACGTCGAACCGGTTGTCCAAAGCATCTCACAATGATCATGAAATATGTATACATATATTATTCATAGTTCAAATTTTATTTTACAATTTCATTGCACGAATTAATTGATGCCAATCGCAGACTCGATTTGCCATTGTCGAACGTTTTTTCGGTTGATATTCTACCGATGACATTGTCGTTACTGATATAGGGTGGCTGATAAAAGATGCTACCGAAAAAGAAGAGTGATAACCTTTTTCCTGTGTAATCAGTTAGTTTTATCTGTTCAAATTTCACAGACTGGTCTTTAGGTCTTGTTGAAAATCATAATTGGCATAATTAAACTCGAATTTGAATTGAACACCGCTATCATGCCTCCGAGTTAGTTTTCGTCTCGAGACAGTTTCGGCGCGTGTTTGACGGCACTCCTCCGAGCATAAGGACCATTATAAGGCTGGTTATCATTCTTGCCGAGCGTAATACAATAGCCGAGTGCAAGAGGCCCTCTTCTCATCGGGATTCTACAGTTCGGACCCAAATAACGATTGGTTCTGTAGCTTATACCATACAAGTGGATCCTCCCGTTTACCGTCGTCACCATCTCGTCACATGCGTTACCGACCGTGTAGACCATTAAAAATCAATGAAAAATAAATAAAAATGACTTATCTGTCAAATGAAATCAGTAAGAACAAATTGTGCGAATAAAAAGCAAAGTTATTTGTTTTTCTTAATGAATCGAAATTCGTCATTCACCCTGTATTGCTAAAATTTGAAGCACGATCGTAGATCCGTTGAAGCATGTACATCGAATCCCTTTTATTCTTTCGACAAACGACCGTGGCGCCGTGCAAACAATCGTCTCTGACCCGGAGGACACAGCCGGCAGTTTGAACCATGACGATGGATCTACGAGAGGGTCTGTGCGAACGTCTGTGTTTTCTGTGTCTCTGAGACAACACAGAGCCGGAGATTTGTTCGGTAGTGGAAGGCAGGACGGACGGAGCGAATAAGAGCTAGGGTGAAAAAGCAAGAGTCCCACACAGCCGAGAGGGCAGAATGCAAATGTACGAAGGACGATTTATCCTGGTGGAAAGACCCGGTGGCGCATGTACGTGTCGACGACAGGTACCGTAGGGCGAACCCCCGCACAGACGACATCACACACCCGGAGTCTTCACGACCTTTGGCCCGGGCCAGAGCTTCCTCCCCCCGCCCCCGCGTGCGTCCCGAACCGTCTTACCACTACCACCGTCACCGCCCCCTTTACCGGGAAAAGACTATTGAATCAACACTCCATGAACGAGGGAACGCTACGTGAGCGCACGGCTTCTCTTCACGGATCTTATTCTGTTTCTACTTTTCTCTTGTCGTCACGACTTATTCCGTTCCTTAAGTTTCACGTTCGTTTGTTCCCCCATCGCCGGTTTCGTCCTTCTTCGCATCGGCTACACGAACCACCGACCGAAACACCATCCAATTTGCGAATGTGCGATCGGAATCGCAAAATCAATTTTTGTATTTCGTGTCGTATTAGAATAAATTGCTATCTGAAATAAAACAAAATAAAAGTATAATGAAGGGAAAATTCTACTATCAATTTTTACGGGAATAAGTTTTTTTTAAAAATAAATACGATCGAAGCTGCCGATAACATGGTGAATGCGTTTCGCGATGCAAGGGATCTGTTACGTATCGTTAAAAAATCACGGTCGAGTGATGTATTTTGTTTTTTTTTCTCCTCCCTCGCTCGCGTATAACGAGTCGCCCAGGCCCACACTGCCGTCGAAGGCGGGTGAGTGGAGCATAACCCAACTTAGTACGTCGAACTTTTTGTGAATATTTCACAAAAATATTCGAAGGAAATGTGGAATTAACCATTTTCAATTGACGAGATGGGGCTAGCGATTAATTAGACATTCGGGCAGATTTCGTTGACTCGTACTACTTTTTATCCATCCTGGGTTCGTCTGAAATTCTTAATTTATAATAAAAATGATTTCCGATATTCCTTCATTCTTTTTACGTTGTCGTATTGTTATCAAGAGGTCCTGGAGATGGATCGATTGATGGTTTCTTAATAAGTGTCGTGAAACAAAAATTAAAAAAGGTGTATGGGTTATTTGCGGAGAGACAGCAAGCCGGTGAGAAATAAAATACGAACTTTTGTACGACGTGGCAGACTGTCGACCACATGTGCTGTATGCGGTGGAGTTGTATGTACACGTATATATATGTTTGTGTAGATATATATATACCGTTGATTTCCCAGGTGGACTGTTTCATCCGTCGGACGACAAGCAGGCAGTGGCTTTTCGCTACGCAGTCGAAAAGATCAATGCCAACAGAGACATCCTCCCGAGGTCGCGGCTCAGCGCCCAGATTGAGCAGATATCGCCCCAGGACAGTTTTCACGCTTCCAAGCGAGGTGAGTGCCTTTTACTTCACTAACGTCTATCAGTTGAAGCTTCCGAATGGGCTCTGTGCGCTACTTTCGATACACCCGGTATACACATAGATTTATAGATCTATAGAATTGCTATCGCTCGATAACATGCGACCGTAGCATCGTAAGAACGATCTTATATATCTCGTTTATTGTTGTAGATTCTGTGCAAATTTCAAGTACTTGCAAATTTTTCTCAAGTTTTTGCATTTCTTTTGTTTATTGTTTTTTTCGAAATTTTTTTCACTCCTATAATATTTTATACAATTGCAATCGATGAATTTGCTGTGGATATGCAACCATTTTTACCGAGTAATCGATTATCACGAATAATTATTCTCATACATTCACTTTTCATACATTCTTTGAATATTCGAAGAGCCATTAAAATTCGAAATCGAAATGAACGAACATTTTTCGCTGGACTCCATTACAATGTGGGAATGGTGGTGAAAAATAAAACGATTTCAATTTCCGGTAGCCTTCTGTTATGACCTCTCATGATTTCAATATGATTTGTATTTTCGCGTCTGAACCACGGGTTTGCAAATGAACATTTCGAATAATCAATCAAACCGACCTTTCATTTACGTTTTCATTCCGATCGAATATTTGCAATTAAAACGATTCAAAAATCCAGCAAACCGATATCAATTTACTGGAGGAATTTCCGGAGGCATTTTTTTATTCGCGTTGTGCAAAAAAAAATACACGTATTGCGGAAACGTTTTATCAAAGTACTGGAGTATTAAAAACAGGGATCGATAAAATCCCTTCGTCGCATGGCAACAGGTCCCTTTCCCTTTGAACAGCCTCTCCAGCTTCGGCACTCAATTCACGATTTTATGAATTTAAATTAGAAAAAAAAATTACTTTACTTAAATTACTTTTTACAAAAAATGGACGCATAATGCATCCACGCATCATTTATATTTTTCTCAATACAATCTTTCAGTGACTCGTTATGCAAATTGTTGTGAACGACAAAAGTTACAGCGACTCATGCATATATACACCGCGAATTGAAGATCTTACTTGCATGAATATTCATTAATTCGTTCTGCTACGTATAAAACCAAGGGCGAATCCGCTGGCGATAAACATAATACCGAAGTACCCTCTTTTCGGAACAATAAACGTCTTGGAGTGTGAAGAAAAAAAGAAACAAAAAACGACGGCAAGGTTGTACAGTCCACACACGACTCGCGTGAAGCTTCCACCCTCGTTATCATTATCCAGGACTGTTATATTCGCCAAACTGCTCGGACAACGACTCAACGGAAGCGTTGAAATTGAAAAGGCCGCATGGAATACTCGTGCAAATATAACGGAACTAATGCCGACCTAGCAAAGTGCAGCAACCTTAACTTTCATACTAGTTTTTTTTTTGTTTCTCATTTGCCAAACACGAAAATATAAATTTGGTTGTTAGTTAACAGGGTTTTTTGTCTTTTTTTCTGCTCTTCTTTTTCATACGTACGGCAATAAAAAAAAAAACCACGAAAAAATGATAATACACGCATACGTTTTCATCCTCCACTTTCGCTGGGATAATCCTATTTAATATCCACGGGCGGTACGCGAAATATTATTTCTCATATATGAGCAACGCCGCGCGCTACGGAAATATAAGGTAAAAAAAAAAAAGAAATTCAATATGCTTTCAATGTAGCTCTCGTTCCGCAGCAATGCATATTTCACACGAGACGACCTCGACGCCAATTAACTGGAGTTGACGTTATTCGATTGAAATGGTAATAAGGCGAAAAAAATTATTTCTACATCGAAGAAAATTGTTTCGCCCCGGTATATTATTATTGTACAGTAGAACCCCTCGAATCGGAACGTGCAAAAAAAAACCAACTGCGACATTTCTTCACTCTGGTGGTATAAACAAACGACATGAGACGAAAGTCAGTGCCGTGCGAAAATGCACCCCGACAGTTTTCATTACACGTTTGATGTTTTTCTGGTAAAATATTGCAGGCTAGAGACATTTCGAAATACGGTACTCCCAGTAGGCGTGGTTCAGATTTTTTCTGTAACCCCTGCAATCAAATTAGGAGACCCGATCTTTTCCCATTAGAGTGGTTCTGCTGCATCATAATCCTACACACTATACTATACATGTAGAGGGAAGAAAAAAATATTTTCAAATGTTCATCTCAGCCGCTGAGCAATCTCCTATTCTCCATTTTCGACCGACAATCGACAATACACGATTTGAAAACAAAAAAGTCGCCGTGTGAATAAAAAAAACAGACTGACACATTTTCCACACGTTGACACAAAAATCTCAATAACTTTTCGCCTCACTGTCCCATACCTTCCTCTACGAGGCAGCACGAAAAAAAAAAATGCCTCCGGGTACAAAATGACACAGGCAAGCGCAAGAGTTTCGTAACCAATGTAATTTACTGTTGGGAATTTTCTCGTCGTGTACCAGTGGCAGAAGTACGATGGCGCGCAACAACTACGTCTGCAACTACTGCTGCTGGGGAAACACGCGAAACGAACGTGAAAGCCAAAAACGTTCAGCTTCCACCACCGCCGCGGGTCCTCACCCTCCCACCCCGCCCCCACCACCTCTTCGCAACCGCCGTCCTCGGAAAATTACTTAGGATCGAGTTAGGGCGCGTCGGCTGCCTCGAAACCGCGAGTCAACCAAAACTCGTTTTACCGTGCTCTGGCTGGTGTACGTTGAGGGCTCAATGAGAGCGAAGGGTTGGGCAACCCCGTCGCAAGAGAGACCGACGAAGCTCGCTCTCTTCCGTTTTCTCCCTTGCAACGGGGAGTCATGAGGCAATACGTGCCCCGGCTGCGTATTTAACTTGGAAATGTTAATTCTACCGTGCCCTTCCAGCCAACCGAACCGGACTGCTGACTGCCTCGCGGGGACTTTGTTTGGGGTTGTCGCCGGAAAAGGCTTCACGAGTTACGTCATGAATTCAAATGCAGTTTCCATTATATCCACTGGTTCGGTGTGTGCCGTCTCGTTGTAATTACATAATTACACTGCCACACGTGAGGTTGTATATCGTAATCGCTTGAATCATCGATGTTGTGAGGTATTGTAATATACATCGCGTTCGGTGCAATCGAATGTTATTATCATTCGTAGGGATTGGATAAATTATGTGAAACATTTATATTCTTTGTCATTTAGATGCCCTTTGGAATTTTATTTTGACGGTGTTTTTCTTTTGCTTAAATACACGTAGAAATTGCACGACTGTATATAGTTTTAATATTGGAGATTGGCATGAACCGGAATAGACGTGGTGTCGGCTACTTATCTTATATACTGCACAGGTATGATACGGGTGGAATCCTCGCATGGTGCACTCATTCAATGCAAAATAGAATATCTGCGAGGATCTTGATACTTCTGTGACTTTGTTGGGGAAATTATTATAATTTGAAATTCAATAGGAGGTGTACGTGTAGAACAAGCAAGCGTTTTTACGTCTTTTCGCTACAGCGGTCGACGAAGGAGAGGGACTCTTTTCGATCCGTGGTGTCTCCGCGAATCATGGTCCATAATTCAGACGTATTCGGAAATCCCATTTACTGCAAATTCTTGAGTCCCGCGGTGCTGCGTTCTCGATGCGTATGGCGCGCATTTTCGATAGATGATGGGCCTGAATTATTTCAGTACCCTAAAACAGTCTTTTTTCACGTAGATATTTGGTTTTTATTTTTTACTCCGTATGCATGATCAATCGTGGAATGGGAGGCTGTGAGGCTCGACTATGATGGCTCTCATAATTGGATGCAATTATCGGTAAAATAAGATGCGGGAAAACTCGACCGAATTCAATCCCATTCGGTCCAATCCCATCGCTACGATTCAACAAACCATTACGGTCATCCGGCGTCGATTGATGATAATATGAATTTGATTGCCTGCGACATATGAACGGCTGCTGCATACAGTTCGTTAAAGCACTCATTCATGAATATATCTAAATTAGTTGCGCACGAAGTTCAATGGCCCGTCGCTAGTAGAAATCCAAGACGCGGATGAAGGCCGCTTTCTGTGTGATCCTGTCTAAACAACGATATAGCGACGCGCATCGTAATGGAATGGCGCGGTGTGATTTCAATAGCTCAGAAACACGATGACGGTGCATTTGCAACCCTCTCGTGAATGGTAAGCTCTCGTCCTTCGTATATATTCTGCCCCTGACCTAGCTCCCTCAGTGGCTCCGATGTCTCGTAAACGTTTACATCCTTAGCTGTGTTAATGAGGATCCAAGGCTCTAATGACGGCGACAACCTAAAGACGAAATAGACTCTAGCAGTGACCGCACTAAAATCTCATTACCACACGATTCGAAGGTGGGGAAAGGTCATAGAGAATTAGAAGCATTATCTATTGTCAATCTATTCTCAATTATGTGAATATCTTCAAAGGAGACAACAAAATGAATAAGAATTTACAAAAAATAAAAAATAATAATAATAATAATAATAAGAATAATAATAATAATAATAATAATAACAATCATAAAAATAATAATAATAATGATAATATTTCTATTATTCAATGATTTATTATGATAATTTTTTTAAAGATTTTTTCACTTGGAATTTCTTCACTTCCAGTTATCAAAAACTGTACGAATAAAATTGTGATTTTATCGATATGGTGATGATTGGAGAAATTAATATTAACACATGAGTACAACATACTTATCCGCTCGTGTTTGCCATCGTTATTCACTTAACCATCCACCAAATGTTGGTACTAAATTCGCATGCTCAGAGCTTCTACGAGCAAGAGGCCATGAGAGCTCGGAAATTGTTCCTTCCGCGCGTTTCCCAAGTCCACCTATTGGTGTTTATATCCAAAATTGGAAACTCGAAATGCCCGCGATAGGAGAGAAGCCGGCGGCGTACCGCATGCCGACTTTTGTGTCGTTATGCAGCGAGAACTCGTGGACCGGTACGGTAGATTCGAGTAGAAAGAGCATCGTTCTCCGGGTGTTTCGGCGTATCAGCCTCGTTCCAGCCGGTGCAACACCACCGGCAGTTGGACAAACTTTTGCATTGCCACGAGAGCTCCGGGTTCACGATTCCGCGCGGGATACACGCGCGGATTCTCCACCGAGAAATTAAATAAAGTTTCGGCAAATAAACATGGGTGGATAGAGCAGCACGGTTAACGAGTCCTCGTGCGAGAACAATGTAGCGACGAAGGAAAAAAAAATGTACTGCAACCGGAATTTTATTTTTTTTAAATTGAAAAACAAAAATAAATACAGAAACTGGAGATTTGAGGCTGACGAAAATTGTTTGGCATGGGGAGAATCGCGTGGTTCGGGGCGGATGATATTACTGCGGCATGGACCGGTCATCGAACCTGATTATTATCGCCGAGGGATATGTTTGGCGAGCGAATTGCCCGGTTTTCGTGACCCACATACGTCGGAATCGAGCGTACGTGACGCGTCGTATCAAATCGTCTCGAAACAAAACGTTTGCGGGAAAGCATATCGGCGTTGCAACGTTGCGCCACGGGTAAACAAAAGGTCGTGTGACCGGAAGCACACGAAGAGAATGAAAAAGCCCGAGGATCTTTTCTGAATCGTACAGGCGGGGAAGAGGGAGGAAGGGAAGGGACTCGAGCCAACTTCCACAACCTTTTTCCTGTTTATATTGCGCCGTGCGGAAACAACCGACAAAGTCAGCTTTTGCTTGGTGGACTTGGTCAGAACGAATTTTCATTTTCTAAATGCAGCTTATTTCTGCAAATCAGCGATAATTTTCGTATTTGGGCGAAGGTTGGACTTCGATCTCACGGGATTTCGCGTTTGGCAGATTGATTTGCGTGTCATTGTATCAAACCGGTGAATAAGAAACGAAATTATATTCCTGGTGGCTCGTAATGTCAAAATTTTCGAATCGAAGGATAACTTCTCTAAAGTTCACTAGATTAAAAACGTTTCGTGAAGGATTTTGCGTAACGTTTGGTAAACAATGCTCGTCCCAGCACGATATCCTACGCTATCCTTTGATATTTTAATAACTTTGGTTTTCTCTTTCGTGCCAAGCACGAAGACGTCAGCTTAAAATGACAGAGAAAACGAAAAGTTATCTCTGTCTTTCCCCTTCCAACGCCGGCATCCGGTTAATCCGGCTAATAATTACACCGAAATCAACGTCAAAACTCGCGGGAAAAACGGATGTACCGGAAGTTCCGAAAATAGTGAAAAGCGCAACACAACGTTCTCGAGAATGTAGCGTAGGTGTCATGCTTGGAAACGCGCCAACCAATAGAAATTCCAGATTAAAATTTAACCATTCTCAAAAAATTTTGCGTCGAAAGCGCAAAATCCTCGCCCATCCCAGATTCCATCAATAATTTTCACTTCCTCGGAGCGTGCTTCGCACACCCATTTTTTTTTTATTTTCTCCAACACACGAAGAATATATCTGCAAATCGGCAGACGTCGATTCGTTTGATCTACGTGTATCGCTTCGATCTTTCGGCAAACGGATTTATGGCTCGAACCGGCAATGAAAATACCGCAAAGAAGAAGAAGAAGAGCTATTGCGAACCGCGTCATCGGTACTTCGACGAAATTTAACGGGCCGACATTTCGGCGAGGCGAAATTTCCGAACGGTTATTCTCCAGTCGGCCTCTCGTCGACCGCCAAACGATTTTCATCGATATAGCAGATCGTGACCGTACCACACTGCTATACGTGAGGGTGGTATAAAACCGGTCCGACAGAAGAGCACCACACTTATTCCGTGATGCTGGAAGCTCGCCAGGGTTTTACTCGTAGCCGGGTCACGCGGTTCGTCGACCAATAATTTGCCGTACTCACTGGACCGCCCATACTCGAACCCTCTCTCATCTCGTGGAACTCGCGCGATATTAACTTGCGCCATTATGGTATATTTTAACACCTATACAGCACGTCTGTAACAATGGGTCAATGGCCGGAAACGGAATTTCAATTTTCACGCTGCGCTATATAATATAATAATAATCATATTGCATCATATATCTGCAGTTTGGAGACAAAATCGAATCAGTCAATTAAAAAAAAAATGGTGAAATCAAATTTGCAAGTTTTCCTGGAACTTTTCTATCGGTAGAATAAAATTTATTTCATCCACAATGTATATTTATTATTAATGGTCTCGCATCGGTAGGCAAAACCAGAGAAGTCTATGATTTGCAGGCTAACCCCAATGAATCCAACAGTGCGTCCTTTTATCCATAAGTTACAGACTATTTAATTTTCACCGGATGCTACCGCGAATAGTATCGAAAACTAAATGCAAGTATAATCTGATAATTAGTATTTTCGTAACCAATTTGTGGACTGTGATAGAGCGTTCGTAACGAAAAATCGTTATATTTCAAAAACTCCAGGGCCTTACTCGGTTTTGCCTTTAAACCACAGATATGATAACATAAAAAAATAAATAAAAGATGCGGTTTCGTTCGTCCTCTTCTTTCGAACGTCCGGATTTTCCATTCGGTATTCCTACAGCAGAAACCAGTCCGATGAACGCAAGATATGCAATTGCAATGGGGTATGAATAATCGAAGAAAAATGAACAAAGAATAAATGTCGTTTCGTGCGGCAGATGTCCCGCAACGAGAACTCAGGTGTGTCAGGTGTGTCTATTTGCCGCGGTATGTGCATAAGTAAAAGTAAGAAAGTTGGCCAGTGGTTTACTGCGAGTTGCGTACATTCGGCACTCGTGAATTCTAAACCGAAAGTTCACGTGTAACGCCTCATGTTACTTGGAGCTTGGACCTTGCAAACACAGCTGAAACACTAAAGTGAACAATGTTCGCTCACCCTCGTCCCGTTTCTCCTGACCGTGTCTCATACCCATGACTGTGGATGTGTCTCCACCCTTGCCTCTACCCCCACCCCTAAACTCCGGAAACTCTGCGTAACTTTGGAACAGCGGAGCAGCGTTGGGGAGCTTTTGGGGGTCTTCCGATATTCACCCTCAAAACTGTTTTGACAAGTCGGATTAAATTTATGAATTTACTAACAATGTGGAAATGGAAATATAATCACAGTATTACTGATTGGATGGTCCTAAATAATTAAGATACATATGTTAATGAAGTTCGGTTTTTCTTTTTTAGAAAAATGTTTTTGCATACCACGAATATTCTACGATTTTCGATTATTATTATTATTATTGTTATTATTGATCCTCAAATTTGAGAATGCATCATACGGTCCAGCGAAAATGTTACATCCGTCGGCTTCTATTTTGAATAGCCGGTAATCCCGAAATTATTAGATTTTTCACGATTTTCGTCAAATCAGTTACCACTGTTTCTGCTGAAGTTCCCGTACGAAAGCGTTTGCCATGAATAACGCAAATGCTTTTCACGTGTCGACGGAAAGCATTTCACATTGGCCAGCGGATGTGTAACGATCCGTTGAGTAGAGCAGCCTCCGCATGCGTGCATGGTGCGTACGTGTGTGTTCGTGTGTGTTCGTGGGTGCGGGTTCGTGTGTATGCGTGGAGAGAAAACAGTAGTGGAGTGGAGAGTGCAGAGCAGAGTACACTCGGAGTGGATGTACGGACGTCTCCGTAACTCGTCAGTTTTTGTGCCCCAGCGCTGGCGAGCAACCTTTCGAATGCTCTGTGTCTCGTATAAACTAAATGTCGAAAAAACCATTCCAAACGAGCGGAAGATTGTGTAAAAAAATATCCCAAACACATTTCATTGCACCAAAAACTACAGAAAAACATATTGTTCTCGTAAATTTCCATCAGATTGAAAAGGGATATCTAATTTGTATCCATCAAAAGTAACAAATTGTTCAATGGCTTCACCTCGTGTAATCGGTAACAAAAAGATTATCGACAGCTGCCAAAGTTACCCGAATAACATAAAGAAATATCGAATGTAAAATTTGAGCATCGTCTATGTCCGGGATATTTCAAACATTGTCAATAAATCTCAACACTGGATCACCTGCAAGTAGCGAATTGTTCGATTGCATCAGTTCAATTGCTTCTTAAACGTCGCTAGTTATTAATTTTGACGTAACATTGAAGAAAAAAATTTCACAGAATCACTTATAACAATGTACGTTTCCAAATCAGACCTTGATTCAGTTTTCCGCCGACTACAATTCTGCAGAATACCACAAGTTTTTTTTTTTTTAAAGTTTTTCTGCCGAGGTTTAAAAGATTTTTGAGTTTGTGACGTCGGTGGAAGGTCTCGGCTCGTTGCGATAGCCAAAAGCGGGCCGCTCATTCCGTATGCATTATCATGCTTTAGCCAGTTCCGTCCGATGCCCGGGGATGAGTTGCTCGGTGCAGTTCATACATGAAATTCGTGGTAATATAACCACATTTTTTCCGTGGCAGGAGATGAGCTACAGCGAAAACCCGACCACACGCCTCTGGGCTCTGGTACAGAAAGACGGGGAAAGAAAAATAGATAGGTTACGAACCTGCTGGATGCATAAAGACCGGCTTTCTCACCTTGTCCGACCGCGAACACGGCTTTTCTGCGCTAATTATTTACATACTTGTACGTAGACATGGTGTGGATATACCCTCATCACGCGCTTGCTTCGTGCGTCGATGTTAAATGCTCGCAGCGGATACAGAAACTCTACTGACTACAGAAAATCGTATGTGTAAAGAGAATAAATGTTTGACCGGAAAGGTCAGTCCGGCTGTCAGCATTTTGGATTCAGTTTCGCGTATTCGTTACGCGAATATATTTAAAAAGAATTTGCATAACTCTTTCGCTTGCGTGGTTCAAAGTTACTGCGCAAAATAATTAATTTTTCTCGCGAAGTATTTTGCATTGAAATTTAACCTGTAGGTAATTGGAAAAAAATTCGAAACCTTCTATTTTCAATTAGGAAATTAATTTTTCCTGCACCGACAAGAGCCGTAGTGTGCAAAGTTGAGGTTTTACTTGAGAATCGTATAACCACGAGAAATCTTCAGGGTACAATGCGGGTTCTCGAATAAAAACCGGTGGAAGGCTTAAGTAGTATGGCCCGAGTATAGTCAGACGTGGTGCTCGCACTTCCAGTTTAGCCGAAACGTCGGCGCCCAAACGACCATAGTTATTCCGATTTCGGTACTCGTGACAATCCTCACGAAAATTCTCCAAATGTCAGAGAGTACGACACCTTCACGACAAAATATTCAAGTACAATGACAAAATTAATTACTACTGAATTGATAATAAGCCGTACGCGGAGTAACTATATTCGTGATGAAATTAAAAATAAACCTGCCCAGCGAATCCTGAACCAGCCGGAGCTTTTCATAGAATTCACTTGCAGCTCTGACGCTCTAATAATATAAAAGGGCGGCTTAACCAACGACGACGTATCGATTACGTAGAAGCGGAACAAAATCAATTTTGTTTCTAATTCGTTTTTTTTTCACCCTTTTCCGCCCTACCATCACTATTGCACGTAATTCTATATTTCAACGAGGAGTTTTTCACCGAGTGACAGCAAAGGATTATTTTTCTCATTACCCGTAAAAGCTGCTCTGACATTGTACAGCTTCTGCGAATCACTTCGATCAACAATGGGATTGTGCTTTACCTTTATTATGGAAGAATTTCATTTTCGTAAAAGGCCGTGATACACACACGACCTCGTATCACCCTGCGGATAATTATAAATGAAAGCGGGAAAAACATTTTTTTTTCTTTTCACCACTACGTTTCTTTTCATCGTGTACCTTTCGCGAGTGATTCGAATGGGATTTATTTTCTACCAATAACCACGACGAAGCACGGCCAGTAGCAAGAAATTACCACATTTTCTAGTAAATGCGCTACCCCGTAGTGCATTCAAAGGCAGTCGCAATCCTTTTCCATAAAAAAATTAAAATAAAAACATATTTCTGTATACAAATGGATCGACGAAGTCGAAGCACAAAACATTTTACTTTTAATTTTTAATGATAACGTCAACGTGAATGTTACAAAAATACTTTACGGAATAAGAAGTTATCAAAGAGAATAACAAAACCATAAATTATCCGAGATAATTTTTTTTTGCAAACATTATATTAGGTATTTCATTCTACGGAGATGGGATTTAATTTAACTAGAGACTAAAATTCGCTGTATTCTTCGTCCATCAGCTCGCAATACGACTAATCAAAATCACTGACCGTGATGTAACGTAGACTTGCATAATAATGAAGCTCATGTTACATTGCCCCGGTTCTGTTGTGTTGGTACAAGCATCCTTCCGGTTTTGTAAGCGTTGCCCCCGTGTTCTCGAATAATCCGGTGAAACCCAACCCGCAAGTACCTGAATATTGAAACGAATCAGTTAGTCCGGTAGTTTGCCCAACCATCCCGTAACTTGCGATCAAGACCATCGACTTAATAATAGATAATCCCACTAGGAACCATGCCACAGCATGGACTTCAATGCACGGTCAGAAAGCACAACACAGATGCGTAATCTTTATGCATCTACGAACAATCAAGAGGCTAATTATGATGAAATTATGGTCGATGGATAGCATTTTTATTGACAGTCTAATTTCCTGAGTCAGTCGGACTCTCCAACCAGTCTGCTTCGAAAATCAGTTTCGACTTTGAAAACTACTTTGATTAATGGTTGAAACGTTGAAAATATCATGGACGGCGATAGTTCGGAATATCCTGGCAAGCTTCGTTGCAACGTTGTAGCAAAACGGGAACTTTACCGGACTCGTGTTACGTGATTCGCTCGGTAGCGTCCAATTTCCACACAAACTTGCCTTATCAGAACTTGATTTCCCGTTCGAATATTCTACCTACGGTATGGACCGTTGTACCATTCTCTCGACGTATTAATACATTTACGGAATAAAATCAAACGGCCAACCAGAGACTGAAGCTCGAATCGCACGAATCACTGATTCAGATGCACCTCTCCGACTTTGTGCGAATCGAACAATAAAAAAATGGAAATAAATGAACACACAGATATACGTCAGGAGATCAAGATCTCAATGATTGGACGAGTTATCGAATAAGGCAACGGCTTCAATACAGTAATACCTAGTGTATTGATCGGCTCAAAAACGAACGGTAATGTCCGGCTTGCAACATGCATTGCAGTCGAGTTCTTTGTGAAAATTCCATTTATGACGTATTCCTATATGTTTCCATCGCGTATTTTCCTATCTCTCGTTGTGCATTGGATTTTTTTAAATTACAACGCTGTCGTTATTATCCACCTTTGTCACTCGAGTCCGGCTGACGGCAATGGGGTATCCGTCATAATCCCCATAGGGCCAAAAAATGCACAAAGAGTGAACAGAACAATAAAAAAATCGACTAGTGCGATTACGAAAAATGCATCATTTGATAGCCGGAAATGGGTTTTCCGTTATAGCCTCAATAACAATAAATTGAATGCCCTTCGATTTCACGTTCCGTAATGTGATTGAGAATTTCCTAACAAGAAAGCTTGTCCTAATAAGTTATAGAAAAGCTTGTTTTCCCAACCGGGTTTGTATGTTGAGAGGCCTACCTAAATATATATCTAAATGGTCCTGTGTAACTGAGTCAAAATAAACCCTTTTCCATTAAGAACCCCATGAGCTTCTCTATTTTGGGATAATATGAAAACCCTAAAAATACAAAAACCAAATCCAAGCATATGGGCTCCCTAATGGAAAAACCCAGTACTTAGCCCAGAACTTTCCTACATTAAAAACATATCGTACAACTCGATCAATTCCGTTTATTTTTTTTCTCGTTCTCGTCGTTAACGCATTATGAAAACATTGTTGCAATGTTTGAAGCTTCCACCCAACCGATTGTTGAAGGACTTAACGTGCTACAGACTATTCAACAAAAATACATTTCCCCCAGTTTTATATCCACACTGGCAGCGCGTTGCATTTTCTTTTTGTTTTTTTTTTCGTCACCCACCGAGTCTCCATGCGCTCCCTCATTGAAACCCAACACGCACGAGAGACAATAGCCTCGCTCGTCATTCCCTTATCTCGCGTTTGTAACGTATTTTCCCGTATACGCGTGAATAAATCACAATCGCGAAGCTTACGTAGATTCGTTGAAGCGCCAAAGCAGCAACGGCAACGTCATCAGCGTCAACTCGTTCTCGCGGACGCAAAAGGGATAAACGTACGAAAGAAAAAAACCCTGAGTCGGGCTTCGCGAGTTATGCCCAGCAGCGACGAAAGATGGCGTTAATCCCTCGAGCCCAACCCAAACCCTCCTCTGCCCCTCGCGCTTATTCCGTTCTACAGCGAGGTTGTTAATTTTTCCTCAGGGAGTTTCGGTACAGATATCCGTGCGAGAAATTTGCATTCTTGCGGAATTTTTATCGTCGCCCAAGTGCGCGCGTCGCGCGGCATTGTGCGACACCGGAAGAGGTGAGAGAAGAAAGTTGGCCGCGGGGAAAGGTGTGGCAAGCGGGGCGGTGGGTAGGCGGAGGGTGAGGGGGTTGGTGGCGATGGGTGGCGGTTGAGGCTTGCGGAAGTCCGCGGGCTTCGCTTCCCAGCGTAACAGCGGCAGACCGCGAGGGGATCCGAGCTTCCAAGCGCGATTTCATTCGCGGCTGTACGCCCCATATATGCCGTTTCGTATTCTCTCGGCGACTTCTACAGCCGTCGCCGACGCGCCATCGTTACCCGCTTCTGGTTACCGCGCGGGTTCTCTCTGGTGCATCGATTTTTCATTAAGCTCTCTCTGCTGCCCGAGCTTCTCTCCACCTCTCTCCATCTACCTCTCTCTCTTTCTCCCGCCCTCTTTCTCTCGCCTTCTCCGTCGCTCTCGAGCGTCGAGCCACGGCTGTTGCGGTTATACCGCGACGAGCGTCGTCGCCCACTGGCGCAAAGCTTTGCATATATGCTTATGCGCGTTGCCCACTAGAGGCGTTCATTTCGACTACCGACTGTCCGCGATGCGTAACCCATGCATGGCCGAGAACGTTCTCTGGCATAAAGAAAAAAATTGACAAATGAAAAAAAAAAAGAATGCGGAGGACGCCATTTAAAGGTTTACGAGCGCAGGATGTCCCGGGATTTGTAGTCGATTGTCGACGATTTTTTTGATTCTTTTGTTTCGATTTTCGACCCATCGGACTCTGCGAGAAATTTTCGTTCCGAACGAATCGACAGTGTGATTGGATTATACACGGTATTGTTCGTTGGATACGTTAACGACGATTTATCGCACCAAGATGGAGCAATCTTTTTTCCTTTTTTTTTTTGCGTACCGATTTTGTGTAATTTTTTTTTATGGTTCGTTGTGCGGAATATTTTTCGATTCTTTATGAATTCGGGGAAACTTGAGCTACTTGTATCGCAGTAAAAAGCTACGAATTGTGATAGTAAAAATGGGATGTAGGAGATGACAGTCAGATTACCTGGAAGGTATTCAAAGTATCGAGGTGATGTTTGAGAATATCGAATCAAGAGATCTCACTCGATAAGACCAGAGACGAAATGAAAGTCGCTCGACGGTTTACAATCCCGAAAAAAATAAATTCCAAAAAACTTTTTACAAATAAAGTTATCCGGTAGTTGTTGAAACTTTTGCACCTCTCAAAAAAGCTCCCAGAGAGTAAAATTCATCGAAAGCAAATCCTTTGAAAAAACACACACACACCCGCAAACATACACGGTCTTTCCAACATTTTCTACAGAAATGAGAAAACGCACGAGAGTATAATGATCCAAGTTTCTGCACGAAACACATATATTTTTTACTTTCTTTCCGGATCGCAACCAGCAACGCCTCGCATTTTTTATAGTTGGCAAATGTGACAAGTTGTTTCTTCTTTTCCATCCGCCTCATGGCCTTGGCCACGCCATGCCACGGAGCCACTCCAACTTTATGCCGCTTTTCCATTACAGTTATTTCGAAAGCGCGTAGAGCGAGGGCTCACGGTTCACCCTCGTCTGGCGCAAGCTCACCCTTCGCTTCGCCTCGTTCTCTTCAATCCCAGACTGTAATGCTTATACACTATCCGCTCGGTTCTTTTTGTCCCTTGGTTTTTTTTTTCGTTTTCTACATTTTACGTTAGCCAACGTCATTATAACTCTTTCACACTCCACACATTTTCTACCTTATTAACTCGTCTCTGCGGGGTCACGTGACCGTAAAGTATATTTACACGGCTTTCACCTGTGTTACTTATGAAAAGAAAAAAATCTTTTTTGCAAATAAAACAAAAATGTATACTATGAAACGCAAAGTTGAAGTTTGCACAGACACAAATGGAATTGCAGCCGGTTAATTATAAATGTCAATGGCCGAGAAAACTCTCGTCGGCACGGCGATTCAACGGGGATCAATTTATCGTCCAATTAAGCATATTAAACTCAAGCGCAAACCCGTCACCGCGTCTTCGTCTTGGCGTTCGAGATTTCCGTACGTGTCGGGGTCGCGGACGTTGCGCCAAGATGGTCGAAGACACTCGAAATCGACTCGCGGGTCTATCGACCGAGGAGAAATTAATGACAAACGGTGCAGCTGTACGTCCGCGTCGAGGCGAAGATGGGTTCCCACAGGTCGTGAGACGAGGCAATACCCCGCGTGACTGCTATCTGGTAATGCGAATCGAGGATCCTACCCTCTCGGTAATTGTTTGGTCCAAAGGGTCGTCTGGCTATATATATATGTACGGGTCCATACATATACATCCTTCTCCTAGGCTGTTACACCGACGTTGACTGTCGCGCACATACCGTTTGTCGACTCTCGATACAATCCGCGAGACAGGACCCATCAGCTATCACGCTCAACATCGTCCTCGCACTCTTGTCTGTGAACGTGCCGGGGCGCGCAAACCTCACTCGGTAATGTCGTAAACGGCACCGCCAATGGACGAACCATTCTGTCGACACTGACAGACCCACTGTACATACCGTCTATGTTCGGCACTTCATCCGAGCTGGTATTTCGGCGTTCCTGATTCCGAGTGAACTCCATAGATCTCCGCAACATAGCACCCACGGATTCACCGCTGGATTGCAGCTAACGCTGCTAACCTTGTTTGACCGAGCGTATAGACTCCGGGCTTAATTATGCAACATACCCGCGGAACCGTTGGCGCTATCGGCGTTGTCACATCGGGAAATTGTGACGGATCTGATGTTTAAAATCGTTGAAAATATCAACGACGATTAATTTACTCAGTTTCATCAATAATTCCGCATGTTTTTGACGTTCAAAGGGAGAGAATCCGGAACGTCGAGTTGTTTTTGTTTTTGGTGTCGAATGGCGGTTTGTTTGATGTCGGTAACGAGTGGAAAAACTTTGAAAGGAAAGAAAGGCTTGTTTATTTTCATATTTATTAGCCACTGATTCTACACTGCTTCAATAGCAGTGGAATTCATTTTTCCACTTTTTCAATTTTTTTATAATGTATCCTTAATTTATTGTTATGACCAGATATTTATGAATATTTTACAAAGGATCGCTTCAGGTGCAAAAGGTGATATCTCTACTTTTTTGCAATGCGTTTTTTCGCATTTACTGAAAATTTTAAGAGGACTGAGTACGTAGCTAGTCACAGAACATGAAAATTGGTGATAGGTCTCTTTCGATTCAACAAAATCGTGCAAGGTTCCATCTTCAGGGTACTGATATACAAAAGGGACTATTCGCAACATTAGGGTCTATGGGAAATAGATGTGCAAATACAAATTTATTATTTCCAGTTACCAAATCCTTCGTTCAACGGTTATCAATGACGAACAGCTGATAAATCTTGATATTTTATCGTCGACGAAACACCATTAATAACGGTAGTACGACCGAGAGACGCGACTACTGTTAATCTCGCGAAAGCCAATTAAGGGTGTAGTTTCTCGATTTATATTCATCGTTAAAATTGGACATCAAGCAACGCGTATATTACTCATATTGCAACGCAGATTGTTACGATTCTACGGTGAATTACAGAAATCTCGAGAGCCACGTACACCGCACGTGGCTTAGGGTTGCGCTAGGTGAAGTTTGTGTTACCCTAATTATACTGTATCGCGTATGCATACGCGGTACCGCGTACGGCAGATTACTGTACGATCCGTTTGTTCGTAACTGAACGTACGTTGAGGCACACAGAGGGAGAGTGAGAGAGAGGGAGAGATTCCAAACCTCAGCATCTACGTTTCCGGTGTAACTGGGCAATATTTCATTGCCGTATCAGCTTATACTGTCAGTTACGTCACGACTGTAAATCCTCGGCGTGTACGGCCTTTAACTCAGTAGCAAAGTATGAAAATGTAGACCAGTTTATTTGTCTGGATAAAGATTGTGCATGAATCAAAAATTAAGAACAAGAAAAGAATTTAAAAAATAAAAAAAAAGGTTTAGAAATTATTTGCAAGCGTTTAACGTGCGCTCGCGAGGAGAAAGCGTCAATGTCACTGAAACGTCAGCTTTCGAGACAGCAGCTCCTACCACAATTTAAAGTCCATTTATCCGACGGACTCCGACTTGGAAAAACTTTTTCAACGAAAGCTAGAACGTTAATTTATTTTTCTGGTTATTTTTTTCTTGCTTCCTTCCCGGAATGGAAGAGAAATTATTCCGACGGGAAAGAGGTGTCACTTTTGCCGACGGCTAGTCCGGTTGATGACTATCGAACAATTTCGGATTCAAGCAAATAAGTTAATTAAAAAAATACAATTCGGTTGATATTGCGATAAAATTTTTATGAAATATGTCGCATTGAATTACATTAATTTTATTGAAATAATCCAATTTCATGACATAAATTTCCTTGAACTAATAAAATATTATCAAATACGTTCCACAATAATAATTAATCTGTGTTCAACAAATCTGGTTAAAATGTTCTACCCAATCAATTGCAAATATTTGCGAGAACGCAATCGGAGGTTGAGGATTTATGGCGCTTTCACGTGTTCGATCGAATGTAGGCTAGGATCAATTGACAAAACGAGATAGCGAGTTAGACCGGAGTGAACCAAAGGAATGCAATTTCTAACGATCGACTGTTGGCTTTGTCTTTGAACGAGAGAGAAATCCTGTAGCGCGCGTGATGTGCGACGGTAGTGCTGATGTCCACGACTGCTCATAATGGTTTACCCCGTGTGCAAGCTCCGTTGGAGAGCGGCGTAGGACGATACTGAAAACCAGAAACGGGAGACCACCAACGATTGATCTTTGTGAACGACGCTGTTGAGCCACATACGTCGTCGGTTTCAACACTGCTACGTTTTACCCCAACCAATGCCGACAAATGCAACTGGACCACTGGACCTGCGACAAAGCTTTGCTTCAAACAAAAAGCTCGACAAACGCGTCCCTCAATTGTGAACACATTTTTTGGATTTCCTTGTTTCGAACTTTCTACGGTAGCTTTCCTGTGACCTGTACGATTTAATACCCGAATTTCTGCACTACCGACTTCTATCGAATGTAATCATCGAGCTTAATTCTGTGTTTGCTTATCACTGAAACAATTCTACAGTTTCCAGCCCGGGGATAAAAGTTACTTCGATCGAAGTTTGATCTCTTTGAACTCTATGACTATGCAGTAGCTCAATTGAAAGCCTTATCGAGGTGTGAACATTTGAACCTCTTTTTTTTTGTTCAATAAAGAATAACAACGAAATAAAAAATGGCAATCATGCGGAGATTAGAAGTCAGTCATTGAATGACTTATTTCCCTGATTGTATCTGTTCGTGGAGAAAATTGAATCGTTCGATACATTAAAATATTTATTTAATTTCTTCATTTATTATGTACTATTCTTTTTGGTTCCCGTTTCAAAGCATCATTTATCTACATCAAATCGATATGATTTCCTCGAATCCCAAGTATACCACGATGGACCGTCATTCACGAGTACGAAAGATATTTAATATCGCATCGGGCTCGTTGCGGACTTTCCACGCCCTGAAAATCAACCTCCCAACTCAACTTCCCACCGCGCCAGAGTGTACGAGAACAACACGCACCGAGGGCGACTCCACAGTTTGCTTTTTGCCTCCCTTATCTCAATCTACTTTGGCGGAATAAGCCCGGTGGCTCAGGTATCCGTCCGAGGACCGGGAATTGTACCACGGATCCGGAGAAATCGTCGTCATTTCGCGGACCCGTCCCACATGTACACAACCGTACTCAAACTATATAAGTTCAACGTGTATACAACTATATGTGTGCGTGTGTGTGTGTGTGTGTGTGTGTGTGTGTGTGTGTGTGTGTGTGTGTGTGTGTGTGTGTGTGTGTGTGTGTGTGTGTGTGTGTGTGTGTACATGTTGGATCGGCGGCTGTAGCCGCTCGTCCGATGCAAATACGACCGAGCACGGGGATCCGGGTTCACTCGGCCGTGCACAGGGAGGACTCGACGTATTTGCATACCGCAGATTTAGCCCCCTGGTCCGTGATCCGATCGAACACCGTTCAAAAACAGCACGACCTCGTTCGGCCTACGTCGCACGATTTGCCTGTTAGGTTCCCGATGAATGTATCCAGCTTCACGTACACACAATCCCGGGGCAAAACGGAACACCTAACCAACAAAAACGCCTCCAAATGCCGCTACCAAGCGCGCGAATATTTTGCTTGTCACTTTGAAAAGGGGAAATTCTCAACGATCTTTCGAGACGCGGGAAAAGGAAGAACGGGCGGGGGTAGAATAAACTGCATTTCAGATAAAAAATTGCAATTACGCTGAGCATGTGAGGACGAGTCTCTATCTGTTCCGGCTTTTATCGGCGATGGTCGTGAATTATTGAATTGTTTAGAAATAGTTCTCACATTCAATTTGCTGATAATTATTATCAATTATTGTATCATTGAATATTATTAATTATTAGTCGAAGTACCTGGCGCTGTCGTAGCGTCGAGCAGAGTGAAGAGGTTTCATTTGTGAGGTTGAGGATATTTTTTTCGTTATCCCGAGTTGAGCGTGATTTTTCTCTTATTTAAAAGGTCAAATGTGCAAAATTCCATCAAGCTTAGAATAAAATTCTAGAATTGTATGAAAAAGAAACCCACAGATGATCTTCTTTATATACATAAAATTATTATCAAATGTCGTTCTTTATTTTTTCGAAATCTGATTCATATTTTTATTCTTCCGAGCATGCCGTTTTGTCCCGCTGCCGTGGGAAACCCGGCTGGATGGTTCTATACTGCTGAGCCATTTTGCCCCGGGATTATCTGTACGGTAACACTATTTATTCGGTCTTCCGGCGATGAAATACACAGATGCGTACCGTATGGTATGGTATATACATATATATATAAGTTAACATTTGATATCGCGAACGTTCTGCTATCGCATATCCGTCATTGCGCGTTTTCCCGTCGGCGACAACACCGCGCTCTTGCCAATCCCAGAATATCGAAAAACCAGTCGGCCATCGGGCATCATTACACGCATCATCGAATCAACCACGATTCCTATAAACGCGTGTGTTGCCCGACGGCCTCGCAAAACCGGCAATTAATCTCATCTTCATTCAAATATGAATATATTTGGGAAAAAATCGTTTATCACCGAGCCATATGGGTACGTTGACGTGTAACTCGCAGTCAACGATCCGTCGATGAATCGTTGAACGCAGTAGGGACAAACAATGATAGAACGAAAGAAAAAAAAATCAACGACATGATCAACGATCGTTCGCATAATTGGAGCCGAGTGAAATTGATAGCGCCTGTGTCGGGCGTTCCGAGCACTCTTATCATTCTCTGTATTTTCCATAACAAAAGAAAGAAAAAAAAGACAAAAACAATAAACGTTCCGAAGGTTTTTATAACCCATTTTGAGCTTTTCATTGCATCGTACAATTAGCATAGGGTGAGTAATAAAAAATTACGTTTGTTTGTTTTAATTTTACTTCTTGAATTTCCAGTTTCTACGGCCACCGCCAATTTTGTTTTTGCTTTGTCTTTTCCAGAACGAGCCTATCGTCCGGTAATATTAAAGTTAATCTTAATTGCGAAAATTCGATAAGCAGCGGTAGAGCCATCGTGTGCGATGCCAAGGCCAGCAGCGGGACATTGACTCGGAGCTTGCTTGTTGAGAAATCTCCCATTTTGTACTCGTAAATGCGGTCGTCGTGTAGAGGGGGGGGGGGGGGGGGGCATTACGAGGCAAGCCGGAGATCTCGGTTTTGCGCGGCTAAATCGACTTCACGGTTGGAATTCGCGAGGGGACACGAAGAGTACAAAGACATTATCCTGAACTGCGTGCAACACGACCAGACACGACACGAAAACGCACGGAGGCGAGCACTTTTGCAATTTTGTTAAAAAATATAGTTCAACGCGAGAGGGTACAATATCTGGGAGGATGGGCGAGTGGGGAGGAAGGGGAACGATAATGTCCGGCAATGGTAGGTAAGGTGATCATAAAATGGACGCTGTACCGGCACATAACGACAAATTATGTCGGATAGCAGCAGGGCCAAAGTCGTCCCGTGGTTACACGATCGTTGCTTGAACTTCATGTCGTAGTACATAATACACCGAGCTATAACGGATAAAACGGCGAAACGGCAGAACGGTTTTGATGTTGGCTATGAAGCAACGTGCACTTCACTTCGGTAAGGTTCTTCCTGTGCTATATTCTTTATTTTTCATTTGTTACTCACGTTTGTTTCGAGCGATACAAAGAGAATAAAAACCGATGCTTGACCGCGAAATACGATTTGGATTTTTCGGTACGCCGATTTTTACGCGTATCATTTTGAATCTGCCCGGGAAATGTCGTGGATTGGAAAGATGTTGACTTTGGGTTCGTCGTTGGGGCTGGATGGTGGGTTTATCGGTGGGTGTTGGGTCGACGTCGATAGGCGAAAAATTATGAGGGTAGATGAATTTTATGAGCCGAATGAATTTGGGTAACAACTATTCATGGGTTTATGGGACTGGAAGATAGAGGACATTTTTGGTTTTTGAATGCGTCGTTCCGTGCAAAAGAGACGGGAAGTCTTTCGTCATTTTCGTCAAAATTCAATGCTGATGTAACGCAAATCTCTAGGAAAAGATTATATTTTATAGTAACGGAATTAAAATATTCACTTAGGTTCATCTCTAAAAAATGAATATTAATTATTCGGGTATAACGACTTGACGTTAGTTTTTCAGAGTCGATGTAATATAAAAAGAAAGTACTATATTACAAGTACAAGTATTGAAAGGATGTAAAAAAATATCGGCTGTATTTCTATTAGAAATACAAATATACTTATGACAGATAAATATATTTTCGTCCATCTCACCGGACACAATATATTTCACAACGATGGAATAAAAATATTCAGAGTCGCCGAAACCTCAAAATTTGATACTCGGATCAATAATAACTTCTCGAGATAAAATCTCTTCACGCAGGTTATACCCAGCAGACACAATAAATTCTATATAACGTGACGTATTATTATATCCATTGTAAGAGAGAAACGTGGTGAAATGTAATTCAAGTAGACAGACATCTTCCAAGTCGTGACTATATTTAATATTCTCGTACTTGTTGCAAGATATAAAATGCATAAGATCTCAATATACCCGCCTACGGGCACACCGAGTTTATGCGAGTACGTGGATAACCATCGATTCGCGTTTCGAATACCGTCTTCGAACATTGAAGTAAACCGAAGGCAGACGAAGTCGGTGCGGGGTTGGTACGTACAACAAAGTTTCTTCGCCTTTATCGATAACCGCGTGAGAAACGGCGAAACGAGAAAGAGGAATGAAGAGAAACGGAGGGAGAGAGATAGAGCGAGGGCAAGGGAGGGGAGGGGGGGGGGGGCACGGCGGAGCTTCAGACGACAACGACGATGAGGCTCGCTTTATCATCGAGGAATCCTAGAACGATTATTATTCGAACTTCGGCTTCACGTCGAAGGCGACAAGGGGCAAAGCTATGGAGCAGAGGGGTGAGACGCGATAGAAATTCGATTATCCATAACTATGGCAAGTAATAACTTGAAACGGCAGGTGGGGAGGCTGAACAGATTCTCCGTCGTAGCACAAATTTTCTCGCACTCTACATTCCAAGTCAGACCAGCTCATTGTTGCACCGACGTAATTATTCAAAAATTGTGATTAAACGATCTTGTCATAACTATACGAATAATAATTGAATTAGGGATTGCAATAATATTATAGATAAATAAAAATTATTTAAGATTATGATAATAAAAATCAATCGATTATTGAATTTCCAAGTAGTTGCATGAACGAAAAAAGTGACAGAAGTAAAAAACTTATTTTTTTCTTGATGCCGCCAAAAATGTATTTCTTTCTCTGTCATAATATAAATAACATCAAAATTGCTTTTCAAGTATTGATAATTTCGTTCCACAATGGTAATGGTAATAATTGAAGGTGCAAAGTTCATGTGTGGGACAGAGCCTGAAGAATGAGATTGGATTCACTTTTTTTCGTTTCAATTTTATCAGACCCCATTCGAATAACCGAAATCGACCGCAATTAGTGATTCTCCGGCTTCTAATGAGTCTAAAAAATTAGTCGTTAATCCGTGCTAACATTTTGAAAAAAAGTTTAAGGACGAACGAATGTTTTTCCGGTCGACCGAAAAAAGAAAAAGAAACTTGCTGACTCGTCGCAATCCCTTTTCTCTTATCTAAAACGGCGATGCACGATGAGTCTCGGCCCGGAGCCACGCTTCATTTCACGAGTACGACCGTGATGTGCTCGACGAACTGTGCGAAACGTTTACTGCACATCACCGCTTGGTACATGCGAAAAGACTTTTGTCGTCGTCGTCGACGTCGTCGTCGTCGTCATCGTCGCGCAAATTGCTCCCGCTGATTGAACGAAGTTTACGATTCGTGCCTGTCGTACATAATAATAATAATTCGTCGGGAAACGATCTTACGAATGCGTTCAACATTATTACACAATCTTGCGCCCCATCGTCATAAGTTACGACCGTCAATCTCGTCCTCAGAAATTATGCAGCAAGATAAACTCGTAATGGTTTGTAACGAAATTCGAAAATTTATTATTTCTCGCCTTGAAGCAACGTCATTAAATGGGTACTTATCCGTGAGACAGCGTGTTCATTGTAAACAACGTAAGCGCCATGTCGACAATTTTTATGAGCCGGTAATAATGCATAATTTGAAGAAAAAAAAGAAAACTAGTGAGAATGTTACGCCTGCTGTACCTGCTGCAATTGTGGCTCAGCATTACTCTTCCACTTTTGTGACTGTGATAACAATGCCACGTACAATCTTGGTACTGCTATAAAGCTTCGTAATAAAGTGTGAGTGAGAGCGAGGGAGGTAACAAGATTTATTCTTGACGATAAATATTTGTCGGAAATGACATGAAGATCAGATATCGTTTTCGACTTTTCCCGAAACTCAAATATAATCCAAGCCCTTGTTCTTTCTTATAAGATATCCTCCCGTGAAGTAATGGTCCACGTATTGCTCAACTATCTCACAATCTTTGATCGGATCCGATTTTTTTTAAACTGCGAAATATTCAAAGCGACAATTTAAAAACAAAGAAAAAATCAAAACAAACAGCTTCCTTCCTCCCCGAAAAATAATGAAAAACATGATCTACAGAAGAGAAACCCGAACGATATTCAACATCGAATATCCATGAATGTACGTAAAAAAATGTCTCAATAAAAAAAAATGCATCGTCTCCAGGAACATCATTGTACGCCATAATTTGCATTTTCACTGCGTTCATTCCCGTTTCTCCTCATCCACAAGTGGACGAGCTTCGTCTTCGGTGACCCGAATAGCCCCACCGTTCCCGTCGCATTGTTTTGTATTACATAAACCAGCAGCAAGACCGTGAACCGGTACTCGGGTAGCGTACTCCCTCCGTCCGTGGTATAAAATAAATAATAAACTCGGAAAGTAGCCTCGGTGTCTGACAGCTAAGTAGAAATGAGCCAGCAAACGGGCATGGAAGCTCGGCGTACCTCGCGAAGCTGCGGATTTTCCGAGCAGCAGACGTGGAAACACCCGCAGCACCCCAAAGGCAACGTTGGTGCCGGTATCGCACGAGAGAGAATATCGCGGAAAACGCACGGCACGTTGAGACGAGGTTCTCGAGAAGCTTCGAGGAAGCGAGACAGAGAAAGAAAGAGACGGAGAGAGGGAGAGAAATGCTCGTTATTCCCATTTTCCGGAACGCAACCCTCAGCCAACCAACCCCCTTGACTCGTTGGTCCGCTTCCACCGGATAGTAACCGTTTACATCGCTCGTACCAGCCACCGTCAGAAACCGGAAACACCGAGGCCACTGTGTGCATCCCCGCGGTTGCGTTTTCTTCCGTTTATACCCGCGAAACGTCGCGTTTCTTCTTCGTTTTCACAATCTTCTTTCCCATATACTCGCGATAGCTTATGGCCGACAGTCTGACAGACACGAGGATTTCACGGTCTCGAAAAGCCGAAAGCCTCTTAGCTACGCCCGAACTCCAATACGAAGCTACGGAACGAAAGAATATCCTTCGTTGATACGGTTTTCTTCTCGCGGTACGCCCGCCGTTGCTCTCGGATAAATTATTTGCGGGAATCGATTTTTATGGTTTCGCGTCGGAGGACATTTTCTCGTTACCAGCGAATTTGTTGAGATGTACTGTGCGAGTCATGAATGAGTCGCGATGCGAAAGAAAACTTGGTTTTGGAACATGAAAAAATACATTCTTTTCTAACGTCATAATAAAATTGTTATTAGTATTATCTATGTCTTATTATTATGTACTATGACATGATATAAAATGATAGCATATATTATTCTTGGTGTTTCTATTATCGTTATTATTATTTTCGTCGCCACTACAATACTAATATTAATTATTAATACTGATGTATAATCGAAATGGAAAATTATTATTATTATTTCTTGTTTGATATTTCCCATGGGCGATCCCAGTCGTGGTCTTTTGTTACAACACGTTATCTCCGAAATTTTTATGAAAGTGCGATTGAAAAAGTTTTTTTTTTAATTACTCGCTTCAATTGTTCCGACTAATTTTACTGAATGGAATAACGCTGTCCGACGATGTGACATCTTGCGTTCTCCAAGTCTTGTGGAAATTAACCGCGTGGAACGCACCGAATTCACGTACGTAAAATGAGAAGTTTCGCAGCAATTAATAAGGAAACTTTTCTCATGGTCGCTCAATGTTAAACTGGCCACTGGCCCCTGGCCAAATTTAAATGCTGCGTCGAAGCAAATCTGCATTATGAATTATCCACTTCCGTGTTTGCGCGACGACGAGAAGAAATAACGACCAAGCATAAAATCAAATTGTGCTTGCTTAGCTCGTTCTTGGTTCGACTTTGCGATTCTGAAGCGGAAGTAGCGACCATGATGACCCTAAATTTGATTCAAATTTTCTCATGCGTCTCCAACCAAGGCTCGTGCAGATTTCGTCGGTTCTGCACGACCACAACCGAGAGATTTAACCGTAAAAAAAAAGCAAACGAATAATAATAATGCGTAACAGGTCCGCAATTTCAATTGCTCAGAATTTCACTGGGTATCATGCGATGGCGGTTCTGATAACGTCGATCGGATTGGATAATTCCAATGGAACGATTGATTCACTTTGCAGACCGGTCGAACCGTCGAAACCCGATTTCATTCAACGTAGATAGCAAAATCAAGCGAGTTGAGTGCCCCACCATTATCACAAAGCTATGTGCGAACGTAATCCACGAGAGATTATTTTAATTCGTTTTTCGGGATTACCGAAGCTTTTACCATTTAACGTAATACTATTATCATGCGAAGCTTCGGGCACGGAAGATGCTGATGAATAGATTATTTCGTGTACTCAAACCGACAAAAAGATCGAATCCATTCTTTCATCCTTTTTTGTCGCCTGATTGAATAATTTTGAAATGGCGCAATCGTGAGAGTTCGTCATTGAGTCCTGACAATGAAAGCCTATGAATAGCATCCAATCGACTCGTTTTTCAGTCGTACTGAATCAAATGGAGTACATTTTTTTTGTTTCTTTAAATTTTCAAAAAATTACAGTGGTTTGAATGATGGTTTTTTTTTCATTCACTAAAATGTTCAACCACGTATGAAGGATTGAAAAGAATTAATACAGATTTGCAATTGTAGGCTCGCGATATGATTTCGACGATTTCCTATCAATGCCAATTGTTCGTAGCATTAAATTTCCACGTGGAATTTAGTGGCACTCGTTCCAGATATTTTTATTATCATTATCATTATTATTATTATTATTATTATTATTATTATTATTATTATTATTATTATTATTATTATTATTATTATTATTATTATTATTATTATTATTATTATTATTATTATTATTATTATTATTATTATTATTATTATTATTATTATTATTATTATTATTATTATTATTATTATTATTATTATTATTATTATTATTATTATTATTATTATTATTATTATTATTATTATTATTATTATTATTATTATTATTATTATTATTATTATTATTATTATTATTATTATTATTATTATTATTATTATTATTATTATTATTATTATTATTATTATTATTATTATTATTATTATTATTTTTTTTTTTTTTTACTCATTATTATTATTGTTATGCTATCGTACTTTTTTACCGCCGAAAGTCTTGATGCCAGCTAGCGAGCTTGATCCTTGTTAGAAATCGTGAATAAAACATATCTCGAACCGTGTATGTGGCGGAGTTACGCCCGTGTGGTCTTGGCTACCGTGCAGAGGCTGCGGCAGGGGGGGGGGGGGGAGGGACTAGTTGGAGCGGCAGGCCGAAAACGCGCGGACCTCGTGCGGTCCGACCATAGCAAAAATGTTCCACTGCCAGAACGGAAGCCCCCGTGATATACAGCGTTTTATGTCCGTGACAAGAGTGGGTGTCTGCCGCGCGAGAGTTACTCTCGTCGTAAATTGTGCGAGCCTCCGAAACCCTGGGCGGGCAAGAAAGAAGGAAAGGAGCGTCGCGGGCAAAGGGACGCGGCAAAGACGCATGTGCTCGCGAAAATGAGGTAAAGTCCGGTTTGGTCAAGCACCGCAGTCATCATTTTTGTTCAAAGTCTTCTTCGTATAACCGCTTTGTAACACATTTCCCTTAAACCGCACGTACGACGGAAATTCTGGCAAACGTGATTTTCTTATTTTCAACTTAAAGCTTTAGCCGCCATCTTAACAGCCTGTAATTAGGAATGGATCGAGAAATGTATCGATTTGAAGGGCCGAGTAAAAAAAAAATGTGGAACCGACGAGATTTGATTTATTTTGAATCGATTCAATTGAATGTAATTATGCAATATTTATGAAATATAACAATTTTTTCCAAAGGATACTGATAGTTTAATAATTATAATCAAAGATAACAATTTTTTTCACTGACAAGCTGAATTGTTTCGCTTTAAATATTTGCAAAAACATGTTTCGAATATTTATTCAAATACTCTTATACGATAGAGTAGTATTTCGAAAGTAATTCGAACGTGTTTGGAACACATTAGAGCTTATGATTAATTTTTTTATCACGTGTAATTTATTTTAGTCTGTTTTACTATTCAAGTATAACCATTCCACTAATCATTTGTTCCTACATGGAGTTTTCCGTTCCAACCCTTGGCTATTCGATGAAAATACTGCTCTCGAAAACAATGAAAACAAGCTCACGCATGGATTTGCGATCCGTGCTCGTTTTTCACCATCATATCCTGAAACAATGGAAAGTAGTTGGTTCTCATGTTTTATAATGATAACCCGGTGTGTGGTTGAAAGTTGGAAACCACTTCTCTTAATTAAGTCGCATTAAAATGTCGCTTCTGAGTAATAATCGTGCCACGGTAATTTGCTCTCTGCGCCGGGTTGGACGCTTAGAGTAATTACAAGTCCCGTTATTATTATTCTTTTATTTTTTTTTCATTTCACGTTATATACAAGTGAGAAACGAGATGACTCCGATACTATTTTTATAAAAGAGCTGCGGTGTTGTATTCCATTCGAATTGCGCAAATGCTTCTGCATCAAAAATTCACTACCAACAAAAAAAAAGAGAAAAAAACGGTTTGTATTTTTTACATTGTTGCTAATAATTTACATAAATATTCTGAGTGGCAAAAATGTTTACAAATGCATTTGGAAATAAAGGGTTTAAGCTATTCCATCGCAACCCATTCGTTTTAATCGTGTTTTCATCGTTCCAATGTAATCATCATCATATGGAGTGACGTTAGTTATTATCGAACACAATCTAACGAGTCCAGGCTATCAATTTACGTTATCCGCGATAACGCGTTTATTGTGCATTTTCAAATTTTCAACACCGATTTCGACCGAATTTTCGAAAATATCGAAGAATCGTTCGTCCCGTTATAATACTAATCTGCGTCGGATGAGTTTGGCTTTATCGTTCGCATCGCTTTTCAACGATATATGCGATATTCACGCCAGAACGTCCGATAATCCCATCGATTATCGGCCTAATATAATTTGTACCGACTACTTGCATGCTTTACGGAAAATATCGGTTAGTCGTCGATATTATCTCGACACCAGGCTCAAACTACGCTAATAAAAGGGAATACACTCTGCAATTACTCACTCTCCTTGGTACTTTTTAATTTTTTCGCAAGTATGAATTATCGGTAATAATGGAGTTGCATTGTTCGAAGTTCTTTCTGTTCAGCAATTTTGTATTAACGGCCAACAGGTGCGTAATTACTGCGTCGATATTGGATAAACCGTAGGACATGTAATTATTATGACTCGCTCGAGGCGGCGATATACAATGACCCAGCAGCGGCAGACACGATAAAGCGTTGATAGACTTGTCGAGCGCAAACGTGATCGACGGTTAATGACAGAATTAAATTGAGTTTCGGACATTACGGAAAATAATTAGCGTTGTTTAACCGTGGCACAATGGACGATGCGCGATGATGGAAAAGTACCCCCTTAACAACTACTGCTGGGAGCAGCGAAGGTCGAATTAAATATTTATTGCACGATATTGCGATGCTGACGATCCCGCGATATAAAAATCCAGGGATCAATATTAAACTCTCCGGGTTCTTCATTAAAATCGTTATTCCAAGCGAAATATTCTATAACGCATAAAAAAAGTAAATCTATAATGTCGTTGACTGATGTTCTTTATTTTGACTTTATATTGTCTCTCATTTATTCATTCCACTCTCAAAAAGTCTTCCGAAACTCGTCTCGGATCTATTTTTGATTTTGTTATATTGCCGGATGTTTCTCCGGCATGTCGCTTGTAAAATCCGCGATGTTTCTCATCCGGTACAAATTGCGATTTTTCGCTCGGGTCCGCTCGCTACACCCTATCCACCATTCCCATGCGAAGTTTCATCGAGCTCCGGGGTCTTCTACGAGAAATATTTGTTCCGAGCTTTTTGCAGATGTCGCTCGTAAGGAAGAAATGAAAACGTGCGAGAAATACGAAGCAGGTTTTTCCCTTAAATTCGCTTGCATCTTCACATTGATTAAAAACGCCTTTCCAGGATGGGGAAAAACCTGATGACAAGGAAAAAGAAATAATACATAATAATAAATAATATCGAGAAAATGGTTGAATATTATTATTATCGTGGATGTTGTTGTTAATAATAACAATAATAATAATAATAATTTTTTTCGATATTATTTTTAATTATTTATTATCATTAGTATTATTGTAAATCATAATAATAATGATAATAAATCTGTAGTAGTTAAATATAAGAAATATGGTTTTTGAAGAGCCCATAATAAATGCTATGAATCAATTATTATCATTTCACTATTATTAGTATCAATATTGATGATGACAAATAATAATAATATTATTTTCCTATCTACAGGAAGAAATATAATAATGGAAAACAATCGAATTTCGTCTCCTGCATCTGATAATTAACATGCAATATTGGAAACAAATCAAGATGTTTGTCTTTGCGTCTGTTTGCAGTATGCCATTTGCTGAGTACAGGAGTAGCTGCGATATTTGGTCCACAAAGTGCTCACACGGCTTCGCACGTGCAAAGCATCTGCGACACCATGGAAATCCCGCATCTCGAGACCCGATGGGACTACAGACTAAGGCGAGAGAGTTGTCTCGTCAACCTCTATCCACATCCCACGACGTTGTCCAAGGTATGTAAATTCGTCGGTGGTCTCTTTGATAGTGTTTCGTGGTCTCAACCCTCTTTTCACCCCTGCTACCGCAATCTTCCGTTTACTCTAACGCTCCCTCTCCCTTCTCTCGCTTTACCACCCTCCCCGCTTTCAACTACCCCTCCTACTTACTCCTTCTCGTATTTTACGTACCTCTGCGTCGCGTATCAGTTACGATATTGCATTCCCGATCCTCGTCCATAACCTTGAATCGATGCTGTTATACGATTCTATTCTTGCTAATAATCCTAAGAAGCAAAACTGAGATCCCTAATTATAATACGATTGTTCTTGCGAACATGTTTGGTTATAATACATTTCTCAGCAAGAACTCACAAGCAGATCGCTAAAACTGTCCCTCAACCTCTAACTCCGCCTTGTTACACTCTGACACATCGATTACACGCTCCCTCACAATATTACGTCATTACTGCTATAAATGGCCACCCTCACAAGGCTGCAACATCGATTGTATACTCCCTTGAGATATTAACTCATTACTGTTATGAATCGCTACAAGACAGCCCCCCCCCTCCGCCCTTCTTCGAGCACGCGTCAGTGCCCTCAAAGCTCTAGAAAAAATGTAGCCACTCGTTCCATTGTGCACCAATTTAGTGATTTATTTTTTCAATACTTATTCGCTGATTCCCATTGAAATTCTATGTTATTTTATCCGTACAGGTGCATTTGAGCAGATCGTAAATATATCTCCAAGTCCATACATTATTTATGAACCTCAACATATCGCCTTCACGCGATACGTCGCGAGAGCGCGTTTCACATGTGAGAAAGAGAAAAAAAATCGTTGGTACGTGCTGGAGCTAGAGAAGTACAACCTGACGCAGTTTGTCCAAGTTACCGGAGAAATCGCGACACCATTTTCCTCTGCACTTCCTTCCTGCCCACGACGCACGAGCTTGCAAGAAATTCTCGTACATTTTTTTTTCTCCAACTTCTCGCGAATTCCGAATGGCATTCCTGGTTGTACTAGCGACCGGGTGTTTCCGCGGGCTTCCGGCGAACGGCGGGAAATTTCAGCGCAATAACGAGTTAAGGAGAATCGTTATATTCTCGTCAAGCACATCTCGAAGGAAGGATCTTATACAAGAATGTCGTATATATACGACCATCTCATCCTGGGAAACGTACTTCACCTCAGTTCGTTCGAAAGTGTCCACACTTGAGGATATTTTACGAGTTCTATAACTCGTAGCCACTTAGACGTGTTTAATGTGTGCTTGGTGCTGGTACTTCTCGTCTTGATTTTGAACGGAAGACGAATTAATCCGTCGCAATGTTACCGACTCGTACCAGTCTTCAGTGACGTTTGCAGACAAGTTTTTCGACCGTGCGGAATGTAAAAAAAGTCGTTTTTCGAGTGGTACTTTTTATTTTTATTAACACAGATTTTTTATTCTTATATATTGTCTCTAAACTCGTTTATTAATAGCAGATACGTATTTTTTTTATAAAGATTCTTTCAATCGTTCCATTGATTTTCCGTAGAAGGTTGTATATTAGGGTTCATTATTACTTCTTTTTTTCTTCGAAGAAGAGATTTTCAAAATACCATCGTCGTTTTTCTATCGATGCTCGTATATTATAGGCAGATTTGATGATGGATAATGATTTCTTCTTCTTTTTTATTCCTAACAATTTTAGCACCCTGTCAAACATTTTCTGCAGACGCTTGTATATTGGTGGCAAACTTTTGTTCCTGTTCAAATTTGTTTTTCTCTTCTTCTCACTTTGATCGCGTATTTATTACGTATTTATTACGTATTTCATTATATTGAAGCTCTTCCAAAATATGGTTTGCGTGAGCATTCGCAGCATTGATTCCCCAAACAGTTCGACATTTTTGCTCGAACGAATTTCCAGAATCCGTCTGCGGCACTCCTCCGAATGTAGTAGTCAAATGGAAAAGCCCGAAGAAATCCGAGTGGATTGCAAAAATGCTCGAAGCTCGAAAAAGAAGTCGAGCAAATTCGTGCGAGATATTCGACGGAAGTCGCTTTTACCACGCGTTTTTCTCGTTTTTCTCCTTTCTTACGCGTTTTTTTTTGCCTGCGGAAGTATGCTTTGCAGCTCCATCCGACCTGGCGATCAAAGGAATCGTCGGTGCGTGTCCATGACGACGTAGTCAACCGATCACCGTGACTCCGCGATGCCCGTTGCTGCAGCCATCGGATGAGATGTACATCAGCTCGAAACTAGGAAGAAAACGGGAGTATCCACAGTAAACTGGCGAACGTTCGTACTCGCCAGATCTACAATTTTTCTCATACCGAACTGTCGTTGTGACAGTATAACGCTGTACTAACCGCGACGTCCCGGTGAACATGGCAGATTTCTCTGACTCCGGTTATTTTCCATCAGCCTTTGACCCTTTGCCGCGTCCATCGCGTCAACGCAAGCTCAAATATTCAGGACACTTTTTTCTCATCTCCCTCTTCAATTTCACTCCTCAATGTTTTACTCGCTGCACTTTTTCCGAGTTGCACTTGCTGTTTCACGTATCTTTTACTTTGGCATTTCAACGTACTTCCGATCGAAAAAACCACGAAACTCTCGATGCAGCGAATCCTCCAAGCGAAGCGGTCGTGTTTTTCAACGATTTACGGTAGAAGCGCATTCGAGGGTGGACGAGCGGGGTTGGGGGTGGGTAAAAAAAGCTGCGTCGGTAAAAGAGATTTCTAGAGTGTTTTTCCGATCTGGCGGAATTGTACGTAGGGGCATGAAAAACTGTATTTACAGACATCTCGTTTCTCGACCAGCGAAGCTTTGAGAGCCACCACGATTGATGGAAACACGTTTAATTTATTTATTTATGGGGTTTTTTAAAATTTTCTTTCAGAGCTGTGGAAACGAGGCGACCGCTCACTCGATTCATTTTCCACCTGATTAATATTAAATGAGAACGTAAACGAGGGAATATGGTTTATGCAGCGCGGACCAATAATTCAAAATCCCATCCCTCCCCCCCTCCTCCTCATTTTATATGTCATGGAGTCCATTATCAATGCTGGTAATGGGAAATCATGGTATCACACGATCGAATGAACCACATTTAGCGAGAATGGGTTAAGTTTTTAAGTATAATGCTCTGCTAAATCAGCTAACGGCTAATTGATAAAATGTCAAAATAATAAGCCCCACCAATGAATCGCAATTGATCGATTTTCACCAATTTTCCTACATTTCTCAATTTTCTTGTATTTATATTTTTGTCACGCATTATTGGATTAAAATTTGTCACAATTCTCCCCGCAGGAATAGAATCACAATAGATTTTTTCTTTTCACTGCTTCTACATTTGCCAAATTCCTTGTAACTATGTTTTTGTTCTTCACACATTTTTGGATAAAATTCATTCGTGAGTTCTATTTTGACCCGATATCCGGCAATTTTCTATTTGAGCCTTTCATTGACTTCGATACGTGGTAGATCATCGTGACCTGAATCCAGTAAAATTCTTAGAACGTCCAGAGATAATAATAGTTCGATGGTCTCAATATACATATACACATTTGTGTGTCGTGTATTTTTTATTTGCATCGAATCGAGACTCGTTGTGGCCTCGTTGGCGCCACCCTCCACCCTCCTCGTTGCCCATCGACTTTCCCGAATAATGAAGCTCCCACGGGCTGTGTGAACCCCGGCGCTCGCGCCATCGTTCCTCGAGCGGAGCATGTTCCTTCCATACTCACCTCGGATACCTCCCAGCACGTCGCAATCCGTTAAATCAGCCACCGCGTTTCCCGCGGAATTCAATTTATATCCGACCGAGAAGGAGCTGGGCAGCCCGGCTGCATCGCGAACCGCCCTTCCGAGACCCGCCGGCGATGGCTGTAGGTATATAGCGAAGGGTATTCCTCATCCACCCGGCAAAGAGATACCAACGCCTTTCTCACACCGCCCCGTGATTAGTCTCCTCGAACATTACTTCTTCAACCCCTCCAACGGTTCTCACATCGCCGTACAAAAGTGGGGCTGTGTTAACAAATCGTAACGAATGTCATTTCACACTTTATTGCTGACTTACAGCCAGTGGGAATAAAATTCTCACCTAGATATACGTTTCAGAAAAGAATCTTTTCTTCTTCATTGTGAACGATACACCGTTCGCTCGTCATTTCGAAAATTGACTCCTTGAAACTTCGATGGGAGTTCGTTATTATTTTTTTTAATGGTTAACATTGTTTGAAAGTACGACATGGTGATATATATTTTTTTTTGCCTTTGGCTTTACGTTGCGGCCCTTTGAGAGCACTTTGAACACAATAATCGAATTTATTTGCTCTTTACTCGCTCGTCCTCGTTTGGACGTTGATGTATAGGGGTTTTTTTTAAGCCTCCGTAGTCCAGGAGGTTCTTGACCTCGTCGAGGTTCTCTCTGAAGAATTTTTCTTGGCAGTTGGGGGATCGAACGACGCGAATTCACGGGGAAAATCGATATTCAATAATCGCGTTGGAGTGGCTTGCGCATGGTTATCGCAGGAAAGTGATGAGTCGTGGTGCGAGGTTGGTTGAAAGGAGATGGACAGGGTTACAGAGAGAGAAAGAGAGAGAAAGAGAGAGAGAGATAGAGATAGAGAGAGAGAGAGAGAGAGAGAGAGAGAGAGAGGGAGATAGTAGGAGATAGTGAGGAAGAGGGAAGAAGAAAGAGTGAGCAAGCATGAGAGCGAGAGAAAGAGAGAGAGAGAATGAGTTAGCCTCTCCGTCAATAACATCAGTGGTCACTGCAGTAGATGAGAGGAGTTCATGATATTGGAAATATTCTCATTGGTGGCTAGTGGACTCAAAAATCGTTATGTGCCTTCTCATCTACGTTCACATATGGATACCATTTTCTATCACACGGCACACTACATCATTTTTTTTTTCTACCAAACATAAAATATCGAACCAGGCCCACGCATGTCAGGATTAATATTAATCTTTAAATCGTTTCGTCGTTTGCTCAGGTTTTTTATTTTCATCTGAATCTGTAGGATCCAGTGCAGGGGGAAATACGGGCTGAAGCAACTGTAGGATTATAATGAATTTCGTTGTTTTAAGATTGACGGTGAATAAGTGATAATTTTTTGCATCGAAAAAATATTAAAAAATATCAAATAAATATGAGGCTAAAAAATAAACTAAATCAATGAACATAGAAATATGGAATTTGTGATGAGGTTGTGAATAAAATGATCGTTCAAACAAGCGGCTGTAGTTTATGAGCTCGTGGTTCTGACCATTCAAGAGAAAAATACGAAAAACAGTAGATAAGTTCTCCACGCTGGAAATGTTCGTTAACAGTGAAAGGTATACTGCGTCTTTGGATAACGATATAGATATTTAGAGCGGTATAGATATTCTATTGCACTTTCGTTGCGCAAACTCGACGATCTTAGGAGTGACGAAAAATACATTATTAATGAGTACATTAGCGCCTCGATATAAAGCGAGTAGAAAAGTGGCCGAGTACCGAGCTTTCGGACTTGGGCTCATTGGAGATAGTTATCCCACTTCATGCAGATTGCTTGAAGAAAATTCTGGGCGAGGAAAAGTCGAGGAAGAGGGAAAGAGAGAGAGAGAGAGAGAAAGAGAGAGAGTAAGGCGGGGGGGGGGGGGGGGGGCGAAAAAACTGCATTGAACGTAGATTTCACATTCCCTGCAATCTCAAGAGTTGAATCCTTCACAAGAATCTTCATCATTTTCCACAGTATATTTTTAGATATCCTTAAGACATCTAAGCCCAATTCCGATTGAAGTTATCAACGCTAAGGACCCTTTCAACATCGATCATTGAGATTTCAGTATTAGCCCGAAGCGTGACATCCTGCAACGCGACACGAAACTCTCCTTAAAAGTAGTGCATTGAGCTGACATGGTGGACAAATAGCACGCCGTGGAAATTTCATCTGCAGCACCAAATGTAAATCTCTCAGTCAAAAACTGGACACACAGTGACCATCGATCATGGCGAAAAGAAAAAACAGAACGAGAAAAAAAAAATGCGTAGCACAACCCGTGAAATCTAAAAAGGGTTGAGCCGAGGTGTTGCCAGAGATGAATGAGAGCCTTTCCACTATTGTCGATCCTCAACTAGATTTTCCTTTTTTTTTCTCTCGTTCCAGTAGGCACCCAAAATATAGGTGCGAAAATCCTCGACAATCTATCCGGCTAACGCGAAGCCGAAACATCGACGAGTCTACTCGACATTTCGCGTGCGCAGCGTAACGCGCAGTGCACCACACTGTCCAGGCGACAATCTGAATACGTGGCATGTCGCCAATTTTGATTTTAACGCGTTGTACGTTCTGGGAATAATAATAATAAAAAAATGAGAGATATAAAATGAAAAAAAAAAAAGAAGTTTGTCGTCGCTGCATTGCCTACCATTTATAGAAGCGAAGTCCAAAAACTGGTTCGTACTGTTCTAGCTGCACCTCGACATGGTCCGTGCTCCGTGTGGAATTTTCATCTATTATTCACAGTCTTATGCTGCGCGTACCTGAACCCACATGGTTTTTTAACGTCCGTCATGAATTACGTAAACGTCGATATCGACCCCTACTCGTCTACAATATCGTCCGAATTCACTCATAATGCGTGAAAAAATGCATGTGTACATTTATTTTATCTTGACCAATCAAGAATTTGGGATTAAAATCTACATTGTATCGAAATTTAAATAGAATTTTGTTATTCAATGTCGCACATATATAATCAAATTTTCCCTCGAAACTGAATACAAACACTGTATCATTATTGTAAAAAATCGTAAGATATCTAAATTCGCATTAATCATAGCGTGAATTGCGTTGAAATTGTTGCATCGCAAGGAATAAGAAAGGTACTTGTGCACAATAAGTACAATGAACAAAAATTGGTGCTCCAACGACCTTTTCTCTCGTTTCTTTCGTTTTGCGACAAGTCGGATGCATTACAAACCCCAGCCTCGTATTCTTTACGGCTCCGGCAGAGGAGGAAAACTTTTAAACTGCGTTCGAGCTGTACAGCTCGCTGCTCTGGTTAGCGACCCGGTGCTTGAACGAGCCTCGCGCAGGCCAGTACAACCGGAACACACGGCAAACTGTAATTGACGAGAAACATTCTCAGGACCGAGTTTACCCGCGTCGAGGTTTCCGACCGAAGCCTCGAGTTTAACTCTTCCGCGTCTGTCGCTGTGGAGAGTGGCGTGTTCGCTTTGCCACTGTTGGTTACAAACATCTTGCCAGTCGCAAAGTTGTGCCGATTAACGTCACAACTCGCAAATACATTTTTTTCCTCCCCGTTACTTTTCTTGGCCACGTTGTGTACTTTCGAAGCACTTATATCGCTGGAAAATTGTCGAATAAGAAGGAAGAATGATGAAAACCATGATCCACGTGAATAGAATTTTTTCTCCATTGGCGAACTTAAATATTTGTGTTTCTTCTACTTAATGTTTCATGAGCGAAAGGACCAACTTTTTTATGATTGTACAGTTAACAAGTTTAATTGCCACGATCCACACGAATTTATGTACCGAATACCCGAGTATACTCATAAAGGTTATACGAAAATCAGAGCCATCAACTGAAGTGTCTTCAAGCTTAGAGTCATTGCGTAGAATAATTCACACGAATTATTTATCCGTTAAGTTAGTTCGGTTTCCGTAGAACGTCCAATCGGGGATTTAATTAAGACGGGAGTGCTTAAGAGTGGAATATCTGAGTGAAGAACAGTTGGATACAAGATAAACAGTTTGGTGAGATTGCCCATTTGGTAATTGGCATAGTCTGAGTTAGGATGACGACGCGGACGACAGAGAAAAAACTTGTATATAGGTATAGCGAGTGGAGCTCGTTCGTCAAGCCTCGAAGGACGGATGGTAAACGAAAAGCTCGAAGCGTTTTTCCTTGACTTTCGCGTCGTTCTAGTTTCCCGAAGGAATTCACGGTAAAATGTCCGATGGCAATGAAGTAACGACAAGATTGAGTTGCCTGAGACACGTTACGTTGAAATGACGATGAAAAGGTTTTTTTTCGAAGTAAACAATAACGAAGCGATGAAATATCAGTAGATGGTTTTATTCCTGCAAGAAATGTGCAAAAGCGCCTGCTCGTGAAACATTGATGAAAATGAAATCAAGTAGATGATGAATGACCTACTTAATGAATGAAATACGGAAATAAAAGAATAACAGGTACAGCTTGACTTAAGAATTTTTGAAAATCCTTATTCAAAAACATGAGAGAAAAGAATAGAATGAAAAGGATGACTAACGAGGGGGAAGACGAAAAAAAAAGCTTATTTAAGCCTCGTTAGTGAAGCAGCGTAATAAATTATGCAGGCGCGTCTAACACTCTCTCGAATACAGGAATACACAAATGCACACGAGCCGTTCTTGCTGCCCCAGACGCAGCTGGTTGCGAATGTCCTGGAATAGTTTATTCTTCGAAACAAGAAAAAAAAACGGAAACTGCAAACTCTCGCATTTTACAACTCGACGAAAAAATGAGCTGTTGCAGAAATTTTTCCATTCTCCCGGATCTCTCAGCGACTCAAAAGTCCGCGTTACTCGTATTGTACGGTTAATTGCTCGGATCTCGTTAACGAGGCCGAGCTGTCGAAGAAACGAATGCGCGATGAAGTACCTGACTGAATTTGAGACCATCAAGGCTGTGAACAAATAAAACACGGCCATGAGTCACGCCTTGAGAGAACAATTGATTATGCAAATTAATTGATTAAAATTGAGGAATTAAACTGGAATTATGTTTAAACACTGTTGGGATTTCTGAAAATCATGGTAAGCAAGAGAAAATTTGATGGACGGCTTTTCAGTTGGGAATCCTAATTTTATGAAGTTGAACCTTTCACCGAGTGAGACCTGAGGGAGTCTTTATTACGAAGGAAACTTGACAGCAACATTCTTGACGGGTTTCTCGTAACATCCTCACGAATAAAATTCATAACGCAAAAAAAAAACCATTTTTTCTTTACATAGTTGCAACACGTTAACATGATGTTATTGTTCCCCCAAAGGTTACACGTCTCGCTTCTACCCCCCCCCCCCCCCTTCCTCAAACTATCGAAAATGAAAAAAACTGCAATAACGAAATTTCATTCCTCGACTGTTCGTCGAGTCTAAAAAATTTTATAACGACATTAACACCCGGAGTTTATTCTTCATGATTTCCCACGGAGCCCCATTAATCACAGAATTGTAGGTACATCGAATTTCACAAACAATGAGTGCGATTCGAAAAAACGTGGAAAGAAAAAAAAACGAACGAACGAACGAATGGTAAAAAGTGAAGAACGATGGAAGCTGATGGCACGGGGCGTATGAGAAAGTACGAAGAGGGAAAGAGAGAATGAGAGGGAGGGACGGAGATAAAAACAGCGCGAGGAGAGTGAGGGAGTGGAAGAACGAGGGTATAAGGTACTCAGTCACATACGTGCCTGAAATGGTAACGGTGCAACAATGATAAATTCCACATCGCACGCTCGCGCGGTGCACCGAGCGCAGGTACTCGGCCGTCGTGTCGCTGCATATACAGGTACAGACATGTGTGGATATATACATATATATATACGTATATATAAATAGGTACACGAGGTTGGCTCGAATTCCGCCGATACTGTGATAAAGGCAGTCGCGGAGAGAAGAGGCGAGGATAGAAGAGAAGAAGTGGTGATGCAAGAGAGCGAGGTAGAACCGCGTGGAAGAGCGGTAGGTAGTACAACCGGGAAAGCTCTGGACTAGTGAGCGAGGAATCGCGCGTGCTCGTGCGGTGGAGTCTGAAATATTTCCGCACAATTTACATTGCCCGCAAGGGTGAGCTTTCCACCTCTGCATCCGCTTCTACTTTCCCCCATATTCCTCTCTATTTCGCCTTCGTAACGTTCATTCTCTTTCGCTCTGTCCCACCCTCGCGGTCTCGCGGTTCTCCTCGCGCCCTCATCACGTCGTGGGAATACGTAATGCAAGCTCGCAAAGAGAGTACGCGATGGGGCAAGAGAGGTGAACTGCGTAGGCTCGTGGTCTGGTTCTCTCGGTATTTATGAATTTGGGTAACATCCGAAACTCCAACCTCGTTTTCAATGTCTTCAATATTTTGCGGTAATGAAACGAATGTACGTGCTGTTAATTCTTTCGAACGTGGGATATTAGCATTTTGTAGAGACCTGTGTGTACGAAGATTGGCTGAATTAGCTAAATAAATGTATAAATAAATAGATTGAAATGTTATTTTATTTTATTTCCGATGGATTATCATTATTTAGTGTTCTTTAAAAAGTTCACATGTCTAAAAAATGTATATGATTTTAATGTCCATTGTCACATTCACTTTGTCACGTGTATTAACGGTTAAAGAATATCTTTCAATATTATCAAATTAGTTCGGTAGCAAGTCTGACATGGATCATGAAAATATTCATGGCGCCGATAATAATCTCTTAAACTGCAATAATGATGTAAATTCACGCCTATTCTAGATCCGCTATATACCCATGTATTCGAATGTAATGGGGACCTCATCCGTCACTCATGAAATTTGCATGCATAAGCGATTCTGCATTTGAGATCTCGTTCGTGGGTAATGGGCATCATTGAGGGAAATGGCCGCCAGGGGCTTTTCAGCCAGCGAGTGGGATCTCGGACTGATTGTCAGGACACGAGATTGACGGAGTAACCCTGAAAACCCGAGATCCCCCCCCCCCCCCCCGCCCCCCCCTTTACCGCAAATCATATGCACACGGATCGTTTTCGCAATGCACATTTCTCACGACGGTCTTGAGTGAGTGCGAGACCGTGTAGCTGTGCACGTCGACCCACGCGTGTATGACTTACGGAATTTTGTCACCGTTGTCGGATTAAAGCGTGAGAATACTACTGACAGCGTGGTAAACTTGTCACCTGTTATAAAGCTCGAAAAGTTGGCTGGCTTCACACGTTACGAACGTTGAAATATTCACAGGAAATGCAGGTTGACACGAGGACGCACATTGCAACACACGAATCACTCTACGGTGAAAAGGGGGAGGGGAGAAGCGCGCGGGAAGTGATGGGGAGCGTGAGAGAAAGAAGCGAGAAAAACAAATTTACGCGACCCCGGAGCGAGCGACGGGCGGCGTTTGTGGCAAGAAAGAGCTTCGGGTGAGGCAACATTGAATTGGAATTCAGTGCGGCACGATTGCGTTCTCACGTAAGGCTCGTTCTATAAAGTATTCCGGAAAAAGTAGTGGGCGACTGGGGGCACAAAGGGGCGGGGGTGGTTCTACGTCCTCGCGTATATGCTTGTGCTTCACTCCACGCTATTTTCACTTCCGCCGGCACTGTCGGTTACGTAACTCTTGAGGACGACGAGAATTCTTCGGATCCGAAAATAAAGCACAGCGTGAGAGAGGGTCAAATGATTTTTCGTGCAGAAAGTGAAAACTCGCGGTGGAAAACAAAAAGGAAACCTTTAAATTGAATGTCGAGTCCTTTTGTTCGTCATTTTTTTGTGCCAGTCTTTGAAAAATAGAATATATTGTCATTCTGTCGGCAGATGTTTTTTTTTCTTATTTCATATTCTTATTTTGATTAAACAAACAATACATTTTTCTTACTCGATCGAAGAATCGATTTGCCAAGTGTGAAAATCTTATTCGTCGAAATTTTTATTTTTCATTATTGGAATACGAATTATGTGGTGACATTATGAAACATCGTTTGATTGATCATTCGTCATAATTATGTGTTTCAGGCATACGTGGATTTGGTTAAAGCATGGGGATGGAAAAGTTTCACCATAATATACGAGAACAACGAAGGATTGGTGAGGTTGCAGGAGTTGCTGAAAGCTCACGGTCAGACCGAGCTTCCGATTGCCGTCAGACAGCTCGGCGATGGCGACGACTATCGGTAAATATACATCACTGTCCCACGGATTATCTTAAAACTCTCAAACCTTCGCAACAATCTCTCATCTCGTTTAATCCCCAGACGATTACAATGGCTCCAAAAACAAAACAAAAAACCCAACAAAAATCCAATTCACTTGCCAACATTTTTCACAATTTTTCTTATCATCCAAAGTAATCCATCAATAATAAATCACTCTCCAAAAACGTCATAATCAACCAAACAATAAAACGCGTTGCATCATCCTATCCCCTCTAAAAAATAATTTTCAATAGTTTCGTGGACGCTATTTTGTTCGGTCATGAAGCGTGGCAGTCACGTCGTCTCACAATGTGACAAAAATTTGAAACCGGTAACATGAGCTTCAACGAGATCGGACGTTACACTGTTGAACCACCGTAGCGTGTCTACGGCCGATTTAATCGAGCATACGCCCGGTTTTCATTCAGCCATGGTATATAATACACAAACAGTACGTGACCGCGTATATGGTTGCACGGTAACCATATTCCACAAAGATATTTGATCTCGAGAGACAATCCCTCCCGTTTGTGCCGCGCTTCTATCTCCGCCGTCCAGTTGGTACTCGACTCGGGCTCGCACATTTGTCTCGAGCATCCCCGGCAACGTCGGAGCTTCGATTCTCCAGTTACCACCGCCCGACCCTGTACCCCCCCCCCCCCCTCCCACCGGGCCCAGCCACTCGTTCCTGTTATCCTGTCCGACGTGAGAAAGTTACCCACTTCCCCCGTTCGCTTGCATTATTCAGTATGCTCTTCGCATGGCACTGACTTATCGGATGAAGCGATTGGTATTTGAATAAGTATTGTCGTGTGTACGCTACCGTGCCAGATCGCTTCGTCACTGCTACCCACCGTGTACTGTTTTCGCCGTGGATTTACTCCGTTTCGCCGGCGAAAGAACGAACGGACGAATTGTATCGTGAATTTGCACTTCGAACAGTCGTCGGAATTATTCGTCTCCGTCGATCCATCGGTTTTTGGAATCTTTTTTTCTTTTTTGGTTCTTTTTGTATCGCTATCGATTTTTTGGTATACAATGGGTTATTTAATATTCATGAGACAGATGAATGCAGGATTTATGCTGTTTGAGAATTTCTACAACTTTTTTTGTGTAAAAAAAATTAATGATAGTTTAGATATTATTTCCGAAGGGATGCACAATATTTGTTGAATGATACCGTTGCGATCTGCGGTTTGGTAAGAGCGATCGCGTGTAAGTCGTTTCGAGGGACGGACGATGTAAGTAGTACGACTTTCTTGTGATCAGACATTTTAGCAAAGCATTCGTAAGCGTCTCATACAGTGTCCAAGTAGTTTCCAGTATTAATTAATTTATACCGAAGATTGTAAAATCAATTCATTCGCGTAAAAGAATACATAATCGACGGCTATTAATCCATATTCCGAAAGCGCTATACCCGGAATAAAAAGCTCTCAAAGATGCCTTTGAATATGTGAAAATCGCAAAGTTCTACTTTCGATCACTTCTAAGCATATGAAGAAGGCGCATCGTTAGTTCGTGATCGTACAGGCCGCTGAAAAAGTTTCGATCGCGTCTGTGGAGTATTCGACTTTCATTTGGAGAACGCGAGGAGAACGTGGAAGCTGCAAACGGTTCAGCCTGGGTCGCTGGTGCTGCCTCGAAGCTCCAAAAGACGGGAAGGAAAGAAAATGATGGAACATAAAAAAAAAGTCTAGCTCGCCGCCAGCAACGATCTCGGGGGAGGGAGGAGAGGGAGGCGGTAATTTTCCCAGAAGCGGCTCTCCTCCCCTCCGGTACCTTCAATAGGGCTTATGACCCGACGTGCAACTCGCCCTCTCAGAAGTACTCAGAAATTTCGCCGATGAAGGATCAATACATATATCTGTCTCAAGTGAGCTGGAATTGTATACTCGAATCTGCAAAGACAATTGCTTCGTCTTTTTTCTTTTTTTTTTGCTCCTCATTCCTTATCGGGTATCGAACTAACGAATATATATGCGGTGCCACGTATAAAAGCCCCTAACTTCGATAAATTGACTCCATGCTGCTTTAAAGACGTAAATCAGTTTCATTGAAGTTTCACGACGCAGGTTCGAAGTAAAAACATTATATAAAATCTATGTATAAACTATATGTGGAATTCAGCATATTTGGTTTGAATATAGACTAATTGTCTATTTATTTACTTGGAATCGTTCCATCTAAACGTATTTTTGATTCAAATATTAACCTGACAAAAAAATAATACGATTTCGTTATGAATGAATTACGACGAAAATTTTCATTGAAATATTTATATGAATAAATAAATAATCGTACGATGAAAAATTTGTTTACCAATATTGGTATTCAAAGTGAAACCTTTCGAAAACTTGACTCGTGAAGTCACGTAATCGAGCAAATTAAAAGCAGCAGAGGGAGAGCGAGTAATCCGAGCCCACGTACAAGCCGAACACATACACGGTGCGCAAATTTATGCTATATATTCGACACAATTAAACAGACCCCGGTTGGGGCTAATAGATTATGGAACATGCTGCTGAGCCAGATTAAAATTTGTACATAAAACACAATGTAGAGGGGATACCGTCCGAAAGGGGAGAGGCAGGTTCCATCGAGGTTCAGAGAATATTATCATTTGTAATGTACGTTAACGCTCTTTCATTCGATAGAATTAATGAGGCCATTAGCTCAAACGAGAGCCGGTGCGTGGGCATTTATTATTTATCGCGAAAATTATCAAGCTCACTCACTATCACGAATAATTGGACAATTAAATCCGAATGTGTACCATGACAATTAAAAGACTCGATCACTGATAAATACGTCAAACGTAAGCTATCAACGTTGTTGAAATTTTAATGATACATCGTGATGCGGATGTTCGTTCATGAATAAATTTTGGCTATCAACTTTTGGCAGCAATAAGCACTGTGAATTTAATTAAATATATTCATTATTGTAGCTAGAATTTGGAACTGAAAAAAATTTTAACGGCCTACTTCGTATCCGATAGGGTTCCTGACAAAAGGCCCGAGCTCGGAGCCGCTATTGGAGATGTCGAACGTGGATATTTTTGGATTGATATACTCTTAAACACTATTATATTCATAACGATATTATTATTATTATTATTGTTATTATTATATTATTATTATCATTATTATTATTGTTATTATTTTTATTATTTTTGGTAATTATTTACTTCCACCGTTTTTCCGACTTTTAAACTTTTAAAAAATTTTATTATTTATTTTTATTATTATTATTATTATTCACGTAACCTCTGGCATGGAGCTTGATTACGGCTGGAGATATTGCTTGAGATATATTGGCCATATGCATGACTGCTGTCTAGATATCAGCTTACGGAATCATATACGTCAGTAGTCAAAGGCTAGGTTGTCATTTGACTACTGGAAATTCGAACGTTACACGGTATATATATCTTCATAGATGTACACATGTATATACATACGCGCATACGGGCATTTGCAGTTGTTGAACGTATTAACCCAGTCGGTACATCTCAGGTACATCCAAGATACAATGATGAAGTTACGCACAGTGCTAGCTTTCACAATTGATTTCACTGATATGTCTGGAAACCTAAAATAACCTAAAACCTGCAGAAATCAATTTTTAACTTCCAAAATAAATTTGAAAAAAGGTAAACAAAGAAGAGGTGAAGTTGTTTTAAGAAGTATGACCACATTGAGACCGAAAAGATTACTATCACGAAATCCCACTCGATGCAATCGAAATAATTAATTATTAAGAAACAAAAAAAAAAACTATATTTTTGCGTAAAATATGAAAAAAGTGCGATATCTCGTCATTTAAAATAAAATATAGATGTAAATTAATATTGACCACGATGATCTTTTCCCACCGAGATTTTTACCATCTGCAAAGTTTCGTTCGCAAACCAGAATCTTCGCGGAATTTCCATCCAAGCCCAAATGAACCAAGAAAACTGGAAACAAGAAGACAAACCGGACGAGCGTGAAAACTCCTCGAGCCTTTCACGTCTGGGTTGCGAAGTCCGACTACTTTTGCCAATAGCAGACATTGAAGAAAAGAAGAAAAAAAAATTTTTAAATAAAAAAAAAGCCAGTTCAAGTATCCTCGGTCTTTGGTATCCGTTCTCGCGGTCCAAAGTGTTTCGCGAACAAGTCGACGCGCCTTTTCCCGTTACAGGCGGCAGACCGGAGAACGCGGCAAGGCTGTGTAGTAACCTAGAGGCTTCTTCGCGGAGTTGCGGTGTACCAGGCTGTAGCTACATCGTGAAAAACCTTTCTCGTTTGCTACAGTGATTACTTTGTGGCAGTGTGAAGAGTTCGTTAAGACTTACTTCTGCATAGTACGCTAGCATAGACGCAATCACGAGTTCCGAGTAAAATTTTCCGACGGTGCATGTTATATCCGTTGAGGAGCGATGAAGAGCTTGGAACGTACGAAAGATGGGAAGTGAGAGTGGCGAAAGTCGTTCAAGACCTTGCGGACAACCATCAGGATAAATGAAAAAAAAAAAGAAACGAAAAAAAAAATGCTGGTGGAAGATGCAGGAGACGCCAGAAACATTGGACTTTGGGGCGTAACGCAGACTCGAATTGCACCCACCAACGTGCAGTTAGACGAATGACTTTGGATGTTTACCACGGTCTGTCCGTTACTGGCCACGGGACCATCGCCATTACCATTTACCCCTTTCCAAACCTTCGCTTCTGTACCATCGCCTCGGACTTTCGCTGTACCCCGATGTACTGGCAATAAATTTTCTTGTCACTGGACCATCCGGAATGATCAATGAAACCGACCCGTGACTAATGGTCGAACGTGCTAAAAGGATTCCCGAATCATTGGACCAACGTAACGCTACGCAAAATCCGTTGCACTCTCGAGACACGAAGTGGTTTTTCGTCGCCGAGTATTGTAGAATTCTTTCTGTTTTTCGTTCTGCAATTGCGTCGTCAATCAGTGATCTCGGAAATCGTATCCGGAATCTATCTGGACCGTGACTGCGTTGAAATTTTGAATCGAGCGATTGAAAAATAAATTTATTGATTACGGATAAACGTGTTGAAATGACGGAGATATTGTGACGGTAAAAAGAAAAATGACGATCGGAGATTTATCAGATTGTCGGAACCTCTCGATTTAGCTCGAATAACTGAAAACGACGTGTATACAGCGGGCAATCATTTTCACGTGGGCTCGCCAGGTTATTTCTCTTCTCCCATACGCCGTCTCTGCTTCCCACGTTTTACGTTTCCAAGCACGTTCTCAGCGGCCAACTAGTCCCACCCATCGAGAATGTATAATACGGTCTCCGGAAAAGCTCCCGGCACACATCATAACGAGCGTAAGCTTCTCTTTTGATAACACCATAGCAACGGCGATTTCCTCCCATCAATCCCCACCACCCACGGAAAGAATGTATTTTTCTGTACTCACCCGTTTTCCGTTGTGATCTATTCGAATGAGGGTAAAAATATAAATAAAAACAAAAATCATCCCTGCAAGGGTGTCCGTGAAGGCGTGAAGCTAGAAAATAAATGTTGATTTGCTGCTGAATGGGGTAGCACGGAGCAGAAAAAAAAATATATGTATACGCGTCCTCGAGTTTCCTTCTCATCTCCGAGCCTCGTAGTTCTCGTTCTTTTCATCCTGTTCACAAAAGCGAAAGAAGACGCGAGTGGGAGGAGAAGAAAACGCGAGACGAGCTAGAAAAGAGCGATTTTTCTTGACGATTCCCTCGTAGCATCGTCGTGTCTCTTTCCACTGCCGGGTGGCAGCACCCTATTCACCATTCCAACACATACTTTCTCGGTCTAGTTCTGACCCATCCTTCTCTTCGTCTCGGATTCTCTCTTCCACGGAATAAAGGCGAAAGGATTCTCATTGAGCCCTGCCTCACCCCGTTACCGTCCTGCGTCTTTCTTCTTCGATGTATAACGCTCCGGCGCGTTATGTGCAACCGGCCAATAAAAATACACCTCGCCTTCGATACCATCGACAATTGCTATCAACGTGTCGTACGATGGGGTGACAGCTCAAAGACCGCATGAAAATGAAAAACACAATAATACAGTGGTATTTCAGGCAATCACTGCAGTTTCGATGCCGCCATACATCAATCTTCGCTCAATCTAGAACGATAACCAGTCGTGAATAAAATATTTTTCGGTTAGTCGTACAGGCAAAAAAAAGTTTCCCTCTTAATGTTGGCTTTTCCACGTGGGAATACGTAACAAGTACTTGTTTAAAATCTGAAGAACTTGACGTGAAGAAGCGTAGTCGGAAACCGAATGAAATGTAAATGACGTTAACGACTTGCTAGAAAAATAGTGAAAAGTCGCTCCGACCGCTCGCAGTTAAGTGAATTTCCGTGGGTCATTTATTATAAATGAATTATGTGCTCGGATCTCCGAGGAAGAGTAATGGAATACCTCACGAGGTAGCTCATTGCATGAAAGAGCATTTTAAAGCCAGTTTTGAGGTTTGATCGTGCTGTATTATGCCACAATCGGCAATCCTAACTAGCTGAGAGCAAGGGGGGGGGGGGAGGGCTTGCAATCTCACAGATACGAATGATAACTCGCACACGGGGCATGTATATTCAACGAAGCGGAGAGTGGCTACTACTCGTCTGCAAAGGGTACGTTGAACGTAAATTCTTCGCCCATAGGCGCGGCCGCGCGAAGGGCTTTTATGTACTTGCAGCAGCAACGGCAACAGCAGCAGCAGGAGCAGGATCAGTGGTAGTAGTAACGGTAGGAGCTCGGGAATGTTCTCGCAAGTGCGCCTATAGCAGTCAGCATGAAAAGTGGTCTCTGGGGGTTGGAGAAAGGCCGGAGGGAGAAAGGCGTGGTGGTTCTACAAACGCCGACTCTACTGAGGTGTGAGTTACAGCTCGTCGGACAGCTCGTTGGGTTGTGTTCGAATTTACCGAGTGGCAAGTACGTGCACCTTTGCCAGTACAACTCTCGGTCCCTCCGGGATGTGGATATACGCGAAAAAAAATAAAATAAAAGTCTTCGTACATCCGGTTCACCGGAAAACTTCGCTCTATTATCGCGCATCGGTCTTCCTGCAACTTTCTCTTTCGTTTTCTCGTACGATCTTCTTACTATTCACGTTTATCGATGTATTCTTGAAACGCCACGCATAAAATATAACTAAAGCTGTTCGGGATTTGAAGGAGTTGAAGGAGTGACGTGAGAATGGAAAAATTGTTCGAAGGCGTAGCATGGGTTGCACAGCACGAGGTGAGACTGGAAAAATGGAGAATGAGACGAGACGTAACGTGAAGACGATAGTGCTGTAACAGTTGGTAAATGAAATTGTAACGTTTTCCCAGTGGAGCTGTTGGAACTCTGGCCCTGCAGGTGGGCGACAAGAGGGGGAGGGGGTGGTTGCATTCGAAGTGCCACTGAGAAATGCATGAAAAGCCTTTGAAGATGCGGGGGACATGAATGCGACGGCCCTGGGAACACTCCTTCCGGCGGAGTACGCGTAGAATTTCACCTCGCTACGGTCCGGCTGACTATTGCGCCGGACGTACTACTGTGAATAGCGAGAATTGGGTCTCGAGAGACGGGAACTACGTAAAAAGGCGGACTTAAGGAAAAAAATGAAATAAAATGAATGAGAATAAAGTTAGTGAAGTAGTAAAGCTTTCATCGTAGCGTCGAGCCGATGTAATATTTATGAAGTATTCAATATTTATAATCTCGCATAATATGAATTCTTGTGTCGGATCGCATTTATTTCTCATCTTTTCACAAATCTGTTTCATCAACCTCGCAAAGATAATACCGAATGAATAATGAATGTTATGCCCTCCGATATACAATCGTTCGTTAATTCGAAGATTAATCTCTTGAGTCATTACCTCACAAGCAAGAAATTCATCGGCAATCCAATAAAATATAATTCGACAGTCCGTGCACCAATATCGGTGACAATTCTCCGACCTCCCGATGCCAAATGAATGAGTGGCCGATTTGATTTCCAGTTTGATCCAGTTTATGTAGTTAAGCGGTCCACACGGATTGACTCCATCCACATATCCAGCATTTTGAGTCATTAATGTCAATCCAACCTCCACTTCTACTCATCGATACTATTCGCTATCTCCGGTCCAGCCGGAAGTCCTTAATTGTAGAGGGATTCTCGAAAATCCGGAGCTTGCCTTCTTCACGTTATACATGCACCCCCTCTCCCCTTCATCGCCTCCCTCTGCCCATCGATAATAATTCTGTGGCCACCAGATGCTCAAGCGTCGAAGACTGCGAGCTTCTTGAAACGACTCTCTTTCAATATACGCTCCTTAATTATGGTCCAAGGCTGTTTTCTACCCCGCCAATATCGAAAGCTTTGCCGATGGTGGCACAGCAGCAGCAACTTCACCACCGTGCCTTATTCCACGTAGCGAGGGTCGAACGAAGTTCGGGAGGGGGGCACGCCAACGTCTATTGATTGCCAGCCAATTTCGCTTTAACGAGTTCCTGATAGCTTCGCGAAAGGACCTGCTGATTTAGTGAGCGGGAGGAAGGACGAGGAGGGAGCGGAACGCGATGCCGCGGTTCGTTCGACGGGGCTGCGGCAGAGCGAACGAAGATCCGTGGAAAATTCAACGAACGTGATTTAGAAACTGGTAGATCTTTCACGATTGAACGAACGTACGCTACTTCCAAAGTGTGCTTTTACCCTCGCATTGTGGCTCTATCTATCAATAGCTGACTCTCGTATCCCTCCCTTGATAATAATTCTTTCGGAACGCATAACTCAAGCCGCAGATTTATAATTCCCGACAATTTTTTTCCTACGATTCGGGATAGTTTGTCTGTATGACAAATCGATGAGCAGTCAGCGTTAACTACCACTATTTTCTTTACCTTGTTTTCCAACGAATCCGATGCCTGCTGAGTCCACGAAGCACGTACACGGACCGCAAACGATGATGCGAATATTATAGCTTGAATGAAATTATATATGTATATCAATTAATAGTTCCAGCGAGGATAATTAATGTTTTGTCGGCTACGGTATACAGTCATAACAATCGGATTCGCTTAATGGAGCAACGTTGCATAGCGAGTACTGTAATAACGCTGAATTTGGTTCAGTAATTCAGTTGGGAATAGTGAAAACGACGGAGACAGTTTCGGGTTGTGGTTTAGTCCGTGGAAGCTTGGTGTAAAGAGACGGTGCAATTATTTAACTCTGAATTGCACAAAGGTTATCGTAACAAAGTCGAAGTGCAGTCTGCAATGGGACACGAAATCCGGCACGGATGAATGCATATGGAGGATTCCCGTAACGTTGGGGTGCAAAACTTGATAGCGTTGGTAGTGTATTGAGGGTTTTTACAATTAGCCTGACCATCGCAAGTCTTTTATAATGCTAAAATTAGAAGAATTGTTCGCAGTATAATATATTGATATATCTAACATACCTATATATAAATAATAATATATAATTGATCAAGAAATATAATAAATAATTTCATAATGATACAAATATATAAATAAAAGTATTTATATGTATTATTGTGGTATTATTTATTATATTCAACTATCAATAAATTAAATATTAATATTCGTTATTATTTTATCTTCAAAATAATTAATATATTATTAATATTCATATGTAATAAGACGCCATGAAGTTATAAACGGCAAAAACTTCACTCACGCGAATAATCCTATCACGGTTTCATACAGACGTCCGCTAGCGCCTTGAGCTCGGATGTGGCAAAGTTTTCCATCAGCGAAATGGAATGAGATAACGCAAGCATAGCCGATAGAAGGCAAGAAAGTGCGAGAGTTTGAAATTTCGTGTCGTTCAATGTGCACGCGTGTGTTGCCGGAAGACGAATCGGTGTAAGCTATATTTTATCCTCGAGTTATGCGTCTCGGCGAGTAAGAGAGGAGGTTACGCGAGCAATGTCGTCTTTCTTGCCGTTGCCGGAGTTTCCGCCGTCGGGCAAGATCAATAACGCAGTAGATATATATAACTAGTATGTAACTATTTTGCACAGCGATGTTTTAAGCGGTACAGTAATTGGCTACAGAGAAAAACATTACTAACCAGACGTTGGTATCCTTCGGACTTTATCTCGCCAATACGTTTAATCGGCCATTTACCGCGTCGTGGCCAATCACTGTTGGACCATCGAAAATCCGGCTGGTTATCTTGTAACAGGAAATTTCAAACTGACTGATGCCCCCAAGTCTCTCATTCCAGGATGAGACATTGCCCACATACATGGCACAGTGCATGGCTCAGCCCCGAAGCTCCTTTAATATCCCGACGGTGTGTATATTGCGGCACGTATATTCCACGGTTATGCATATATAATTGTACAATGTGCCAGCGCACGTACGGATAACCGTCATTTGTGTCTGCTGTGCGCGTCGTATCACGGCGATAACCGAGTGGCCCGTGTTGTGTAACTTTGTAAAATATCGAATTAACACCACATGACAACAGAGTTTAAATTGATTGCAAGCACATCCCGCGATCATCCAATTATTCAACGACTACACGGGAATGTAACAATGCTTACGTTCATGTTCGCCAACTACTCCATGCCATGAGGAGCTTGAATCGGTATTGCGGATAGCTAACGACTTTTTGTTGAATTCATATTATATTGTTTTTCATAGAAAAACAAAATTTGGTTATTTCTGTGAAATAAAATTATTATTATTATTATTATTATTATTATTATTATTATTATTATTATTATTATTATTATTAATTTGGATGTTTTAAGCACGATTTCAGTACCTGGTTGATACAAATCTTTGAGGTTTATCTTCTGAATTCTAATCTCCAATGATGCGTTGCAATTGAGAAATTTTAATTAATTTTTTTTCGATGTCGTTTTTTGAGAAAAACCGGAACCTACAGAATCTGTAGAGCTAAAATGGTTCAACCAACAATGGAGAAAGTGCATCGAAGAGAATTACCGAAAGTCCCGGAGTTCCGGCGAGACTTATCTTTGTGTGTATGTGTGTGTGCGTCTAGCCGTATGTTCTCGCAATCTGGCCGCGCAGAGTAGGTGACTGGCTCGTATAATACGGGTTAGAGCTTCGGCGGGGGAAAGGGTTTCCGGCAGTATTTAATCGAATAAACTACGCGAGACTCTCGGTTCTCGGGGGATTTTCGAAGCTGTTTCTACGGCTTGCCGGTTTTCTCTCACTCTCAAACGCTATTTCGGAAAGGCAGAAAGCTCATTATCCCGTCTACGCCGGTGAAGAACGAAGGTGGAAAAACGAAAACCGAACGTTTGTTCGAAGTAGCTTCGTTGGGGAACATCCGAACGTACGTTCGATGCGAAATTGTCTCAAGGACTTTGTTCGGTGAACATTTTCTTTTGAGTCATCGGAAACAATTGAAGCAATTGTGGATGAGACGTTCGGTTAACAGCTTCGAAAGCTCAGAAATAGAAGTGAAGAGCAGAGATGAAAATGGGAAGTGACGCAAACAGTGGAACAGACTGGATTACTATGTAAGTATGGTGCTGATGTCTGACACTGAAAGCACTGTATTATTTATTCTGTGGGTTTTTATCACACCGTATGATCACGGGAGAACGAAAAAACGATTCGTTATTTTGTTACTTCGAACGGTCAAAGATATAACTGACCTTAAACCTTCTGGCGCAGATTCCTTTTCCGAATTCTGAAAGTTTCGTCGCTTTGTGAAACTCGAGCGAACAACTTTTGCTCAAACTACCACCGCGTACCTGCAAAACAGAAGTTTGCAAACGAGTTTCGTGTGTTTTCGCATGATCAGAAGCGATCGGTGACACCTGACGAAGTTCTTGCAATATAAGTTGTTCCTCCAAAGAGGACGTAGCTGCGTTCTACTAACATAATCTTCATCCGATTTTTTTTTTCAACTAACGATCCCCTGATCAAAGTGAAATATACGATTTCGTAATTCAACGAATTTCAAATAAAGATAATAATTTGTACTCGAAGTCGTCCGATAAATATTTGATGAATCAATTTTTCTCCAAAATAATCACCGCGGTCCTGCATTTGGCGACCATAAATTGTCTGCCATAACTTTTTCCAACGACGTTGCAAATACTGAGCGAAGCTTCGGCGACTCGAACTCGAGAATTTCATCGCGTCGAGATATTTGATATTCCGACGTGAAAGCGTAGACTCTACATGGACCGACGGACGTTGAGGTACCGGCGTTGAAGCTGCGAACAGTGGCTCTCACGAACGTTTTACCCCGAAGATGGTATTGCTGGTATGCAACCGAACGGCACGAAAGCATCAGGTGGAGCCTGGATATTTCTGCGATTCGTGGAGAGAAATCTTAGAGGCGGACGTATCGGATCGGTTTCAAGCTGAAGACGCAAAAGCGCGAACGCTTTCACGGTAGATACCGGGTTAGCACTTTCCGAGCAGCACGGATATTTCATGGAATGTATGGAACAGAAGCCGGAGAATCGTATTTCAGAGTCGAGGAATCCGAAAACAGCAATCTGGAACACTTGTGATATCGACGTCCGATACATATATGTATTCATATAATATCTATGAATATATCTGTTGTTTGGAAGCAAAAACGAATAAGTCAATTTTTTCGAAAAATTAGATTAAATCGGATTCTTGTAATTTAGATTGTAGTCATTATTTTTAAACGCAGAGCTGCCAAAAATTGCCCACACAGGAAGAAAGAAACGATATTAACCTAACCAAATATGTACATTTTGTCGGACAAATAGAATACGTCCACCGTTATTTTGTTAGAAAAATAAAACAACGAGCTTTCCCGGAGCTTTTCTATCGATACAATAAAATTTCTTTATTTGACAATGTATGTCGATTATTAATTGTCTCGCATCGGTAGGTTAAACCAGATAAATTTATTATTTGTAGGCAAAACGGAATAAGACTAACAGTTTTTTTTCATCCATGAGTGACAGACTATTTAAATTTTTGCGAAGGCTATCTCGAATACTATCAAAAACTACGTGTAACCTGCTAATTATTATTTCAAAAATCGATCCGTCCGCTGTGATAGAGCTTTCGTAATGAAATATTGTTATTCTTAGAAAACCTCTCTTTACAGGTTTATTCGTTTTTGCCTCCAAATCACAGATGTATAAAATGAAATCTGCAGGATATCTGAAAAAGTAAAAACAAAAAAAACTTTTCGAGTAATGGAGAAGGGCTGAAATAATATTGTAAAAATCTATATGTTCATGTATCAACCGATCGTTAGTGTAGGAACGCGAATGGTAATGAATTTCCGTTGCCACCCTGCGCGCAATGGCTTCGGCCGTCCAGTCACTCACTCACGATTCCAATTAATTCCAAGGCTCAACGAATCGAGAGATTCTCAGCCCGAACGGATTCAATTAGAGTGTCGCGCAGGTTGCCTCGAAGTCCGCACGGCGAACGAGTTTAGTCTGTTAAATGCTGATTAACAGAACAGGCATTTGATTGCAACTTGATCTAGAAGCTTTGATACGAGCATCAGAGCCATCCACGTTGTCGAGACCCGAGGCTCGGTAAATCGGGTATAAAAAAGCTCAAAAATAGGGTTTTGGACGAGCACGAAGGTGTTAGGAGTTTTGCGATTTGTTAACAACGTCATCAAACTGTTTGGAACGTCCCGAACTGTGCAAATGATTTGTTGTCGAATTCACAACGATTCATGTAAAAATAGAATTCATAACGAATTTATTTTTGATGAATATATCGATGCAACAGTTTGTCGGTGTAAGCATGCACATGTGTGCGTGAATATTACGCGATAGTCGTTGCTTCGTATACGTAAGCATTGACGTTTTTTAAATCCATCATATTCGGATATTTTTTTACGGGAGCGCATACCCACCGGGGAAACGTCGCCGTGTCTAGTTGGGGGTGTATTTTTATTTCATACGTTTATTCCACTGTGCTCGATACGTTCGGATATCCGGTTCGAAAAATATCGCGGCGAAACGTCCAGAAAAGCATTACGGCAATTCCATACGAGCCAAAATGGAAAATAAACGTGTAGTCCTGGCACACACACACGATTTCCCATTTCGCTTTTAACGTTCTTGTTTGTACAAATGTTGTTACATTTGTAACATCTATCTATTTTCATGGAAATTGCACATTTTTTTTGCTTCGCCACGTAATGAAAAATATCGAATATAAACTCCAGAGGTATCGAAATGATCTTTGAGCTCCGGATTCGTGTAAAATCGAGAAAAAAACGCATCATGAAAAAAAGTACATTTGCAAATTTTTTTTGCTTCGCCACTTAATGAAAAATATCGAATATAAACTCCAGAGATATCGAAATGATCTTTGAGCTCCGGATTCGTGTAAAATCGAGAAAAAAACGTATCATGAAAAAAAGCAAGCGATACTTTGGCGGTCCGATTTACATGCAACTTTTGTGACATCGTATCAGTTGCGCAAAAGTTCGGTCTGTCCACCGAGTTTCGAAATACTTTGTGTATCGATATTACTTTCGGTCGGTATTTTCAATGATACGCGAGCCCGGTTGACGATTACAATGGTGAAAAGCGATTTCGCGCGAACTTCAAAGAGACCTTCGACACTTTAACGGGTCGCTTCGAATGCTTTGATACAGATCCGTTCTATAGCGATGGAATTCTATTTGGGCGATGCCCCGAAGCAGCCGAGTTTCTCGTAGAACGTAATAGCGATCGCGGATACACAAAAGAGAAATGGAGCTCTGAAATACGCGAGAGAAAAGAAAAAAAAACGGTATAGAAGAGGACTCTTGTAACGAAAGAAAAAAACGAACTCCGTAGACTGCAGATTGGCTACAGGTTGTAGCAATTGTTTCGCGGGAATCGCAATCGACTGAAGTGAGAACGGTGAGAACGAACGGGAAATATACTAGGATGCCTTTGTTTTTTACGCGCCTCGTCAGTTAACTCCAGTTCGTCCACCTAACTAAAATCAAAAAATATTAAATAAAATCATTTTATAGATATATGTGTACAAAATTATCAATATAAATATATAGTAATCACACATTCGCTATTATAATTAATTGTTGTTCATATGATTATTAATTTCAATTGTTCAAGAAAAAGTTATTTATCTGTGTATTATATGCATATGAACGATTAATCTTGGGAGACATTAAAATACACGAGAATCAGCATAAAAGCTTTGAACATAGTACCTACTTTTCTTATCATGAAAACTTGTCGAGATGGAAAATACGAACCGTCATAATTGTCATAGCTCAATTAACCAGAAGTGAGAATGACGATGATGGATATAAAGTCGACGGTCAAGCATTAACAATAATTTCGATGGAAAATAATCACGACGAAAATTAACGGAGAATTCTCTCTTGTTTCACGTTCAACTATTCAACAACTAGAAACGGAAGAAAGAAGAAAACGATAAGCAGAAAATCTTATCAGAACGGCAACGATTTTTTTTCCATTTCTCCACCATTTTTTTAGATTTTTACGCGAGTTCAATAAAAAATTCAATCTTCTATAATTGGTAAAACGGAAGAAATCGTTTCAAATCGTCTATGCGGCAACGTTTACACATTCACCGTAGGGCGCGTATATCGATATAATTGCATGTTTTAAAAAAATAAATAAAAAATTACGAACCAATAAATTCTAAGGTTCACGCGGGCGAAATCGCGGGTACAGCTAGTATATAATAAAAGAGGAATAACCTACGTATGCTCCCTAACTCGTTCAGTAGAATAGAGAACCGAAGGCCTTCAGCCGCAGGCCCGACAGTGGTCATTCTTCACGAGATTTCCGCTTCGAACAACATTGTAACACAATGCTTGCACGTTGGTACGTGTGTGTATGTGTGGATAAATCCGCTTACAGTTTTCTCGTAATAGCTCGGGTCGGTGGTCAGAAATAAAAGAGGTTGGCGAGCTCGCGACGTACGGCGTTAACATTTTGTACGCATCGGGCGATTCCCGGCAAAGCGTTGAGAACAATAAAACGTAAATTTCGTTTATTCTCGTGAGCAAGGTATACAGAATTCTAATGCGGAAATGTCATCGGGCGGAATAAAGGAAATCGAATTGCGAAATAACGTTTTGCGGAAACGTTGTTTCGAATGTAAAGGTTTGCAAAATAACATGCTTGCAACGAAAATTTGAAATGGTTCATCACGAATAATTGCAACATTGTCTTTCATCGTGCAAAATCTGCAGGTGAAAGAAAGCAGAAAAAAAAACAATCTCGTGGAACTTTAATGTTTGTGTTTGAGAGAAATTCATTAGCTGCTGGATGTCGTAAATTAACTCTGACGGGGCGACGAGTGGTACATTTTTTCCCCCCACTATAGCATCGCCTACCGGTGGCGACCCGGGTAAATCTCTTTCGTCGGAACTTGTCCAACTTTCAATCGATACCTCGACTCGAGAGAATTGAAATTAGTTATCGATACCGGTGCATTTGTTTATTTGGTTCTTACATTTTTGTGATTTTTATTTTTTTGTGCGACGAAAGAATTGATGAGCAGATGGGGGATAAAAAAATCTACGGCAATATGCAAACATTCAGATTCTACTCTTCGTTCGTCCGAACGAACCACGTGACGCGTGAAGAGCAAACGCTATTACCAGTGGGTATTCTGGAAACCATACAGAAAACACGACCGTGTTGACTCGTATCTTTGCTACCCTCGCGTATTTGTTCACTGCAACGATGCTACTTTTTTTTATGCGTTTTTCAAATTTTCATTTCGAGCCAAACATTGGTTTAACATTTTTTTTCTTTTTTCTGGATTCGAAGGTATGACATGACCGATTGTATAATGGTCAGTGTCGCAGTTATCATTCGAATAAAAAATATCTCTACTAATTAGCCATAAATTAGCCATAAAATCAAAATTTCAGTCACAACGAAAAACTATTCATTGTTAACCAATTACAATGGTTACCTTGAAAAGTAATAATTACATTGCAGAACATAATTATCAGATTAATTGCAGATATATCGATACGTTGCCACGAGCGAAAAGACAAATTAATAATTATATCGAAACAATATTCCATCCATCTAAAATTTATATATGCCGATATTTTCCAGTATACTGACGTCGGAAATATATATGCAAAGAGACTCGAAAGCGGTTTAATTAGAGGCAAAACTGTTGGAAACAAAAATAATTTGACTCGACACTTTTCACGACACGCATCGCAGATCTCACCTCCGTGCTGTTCGTTCAGACTTTCCTTTTGCGTCCCCCGACGTGCTATGTTTATTTCCCTCGACTATTTGGCCACGGTCCTGCGACCATTTCGTTACAGCTTAAAGAAGCCCATGTGTGAGTACGTGGATCCGAAGCAACGTGGTTCGCAGGTCAACCGTGACGACGTTACACATTCGTGTGTGTGTCTCCGACTGAGCCGCGCGTTTCTGTAATTTCAGTTTCTAAATATTACGACGAGGTCACGAAGCGAGAGACGAGCGAGCGCGCAGGGTTTTAATGTGGCCACGGCTTCGGTGCTTTGTAAATATATATATATGTATCTATGTGTAGATATGTATGCGTGTACGGATATTCGTCAGGAAAACGAGAAAAAGAGGCAACGAGAGTAGAAGAGTGAGATACGGAAATAGTGCCCCGAGTCGTTGAATTAACAGCGGGGTTTTATTTTTACGAGTATCAAGTTGGCATCTGCAGCTCCAATTCGATCCGACTCCTGCCGATAAAAGTCTTATCGGTAATTGAAAAAAAATATCTTCGTGAATAGAAAGACATGCCTTTTCTTCCTTAAACATTTATTCTACATATATTGACACGGTATTCGTCTTGAGCTACTCCGTTCAACAGTTATTTCCTTCGTACTTCCCACATTCCACAGCAGTTTTTTTTTTCAAATCGTCAATGATATTACAGAAAGCTCAATCATTGTATGAAACGATCAGATATTTTTACACGCTTTTTCGACTCAAGATCAAGAAATAAAAAACCCGTTAACGTCATCGTTGGCGAATTACGTGATTCAAATGTCATGTGTAGTTCAAGTACGTCGAGCGACCTTTATAGAGAGTTCATGCAATATTTGCTGACTCGGTATTTCATCAAGTAACACGTTTCTTCCACATCCGACAACCTCTCGCGTTTTCTTCTCAGCTTACTGACGCACACACACGCACACGCACACAGTCAAACACGCATACGACAAGCCGGCATTACAGCTCTTCCGACGCTGGGCAATGCAGCCCCTATTGCGAGCTCGCACCCTTGTCGTTCTCGGATGAGGCTCTCGCAGTCAAACCCTTCCAGAAAGCAAATAAGTCCCCCTCAACCTTAGCACACTCAACCCTATACATATTCCGTGCATACCGAACTATACCGACCTACTCGAGGCGAACTCGGGAAGAAAACGCGAGGGAGAGTTTTCGACGTCCGGCCTATCGCGTCTCTCAACATCCGGTCCGCACGTTTTTTTTTTCTCTTCCGTCCAACCGCAGCGTAAATGCCGCTGGCAATATTTTTCTTAAATGCGAAACCCGTAGCTTAATCTTCAATAGCGATCCCCTCGAAGTTCACTGGCTCTCGCCATTCCCAGCCATTTATTCTACTCGAGCCGGGACGGCCGTGGCTGCGCCTGAGATAATACCCTCCTCGGGAATTATGGATGACGTCGGACTTGAAGCTTAATAACGCGTCACGATTATGGTTTTATTGCCATCGTAGATCATCCTCAACTCCACGCGGGATAAATGCATGGCCTTCGGATGATATTCGCGGTAAGCTTATGCTGTTGTTTATTTCTATTCATGATACTTGTGTACGGTACACTCCATGCAAGATCGTCCGCTCGAATAATCATCACAAGTCGTTGTTCTCTTTTTCCAACGAAGAAAGTCAATTTTAATGATAAAAAGATTCTAAATATATTTTACAATCAAATATAATCACGCGAAGCTATGTCACGTGATTCAAATTTGAAGCTTATGGATTTCGGGGGAACTGCAATGGATGATAGAATATTATCCCACTTAAATGAATAATAGAAGAAAAAATCTGTAGATACGACTGTGAACCAACGACTCAATTCGATGTAAAATTCGTTGTATAAATCTATATTGTTGTTATATTTACTCACGAAGAATCGCGAGATCGTGACACGGTTTCCCAAAACCTCGAGACTCGTTGCCATTGAACAAAAGCTTCCTCGATGGGATCGCTTCGAATAACTCGCAGTTGGTTCACGGAACAAAAGACAGGGTGAGAATCGTGGGAGCAAAAGAGTAACGAGGAAAATATATGCGTTGAAAGCGGAACCGGCGGAAGAATTGAACTATTTTCCGGATGAAAAACAAACCGTCGCGTTTCACTCTCGTTCCACGGTTGATCGACCATTTCCTCCTAGTTACGCCGCAAAGTGTTCTTTAATGCGGAACAATGAGAGTAACACCGGAGCGCGCTGTGATTGCCCTCCCCTCTTCCCGAAGCTTTCATTCGTATCACTCTCGGGTCACGAGTGCCACCGGGAATTGTCCCACAGAATTCGTTTTGCATAATTTCAAAACTCTCGAGCGTTTCAACATCAACGATTGTTTTGCAGGCACAATTATCCGGGTTTGCGATTATTGAAATTATAATCGCGAATGAGGCGCATTCTGGGTTTTAGTTCTTCTATTATTTCAGCAGCTTCGGCTCAACAATTGTGTTTGCATATTGTTCAAATATAGTGTAGTATTATACGCTATTGAAACATCGGAGAGGAAGGAATATCATAATAACAGCATAATATTCCCTCGCCAAATACGATATTGCGATAATTTATTCCGGAAATTTGATCCTTCAAGCTTGCCTCATTAGGAGCAAATCAAAATACAATATTATCATACTGGAAATGTTGGATACATCACGAAACAAACGAGGCGAAACACAAACCTCCATTATCATTCAATCAACTTTCGAACAATAATTCGATATGATATAAATCTGCGATATCCGAGGTTATTTTCAAAATTCCAAAGTAGGTAGCTAGATAAAAAAATGTTCTTCGTTCTCATTTTGTCGTTGGAAATAATGCAATTTAAGAGTCCACCGTCCATACGGCAGCATTGTAGGGCGTACGTTTGAGAATAAGTGAGGCGGATTATAATGAGCTTGATGACGAACGAATTCGAAGTACCCGTGAACGTCAAACTATATGGGGAATTGATATTCATGAGGGGTTCTTAAAGTTTCCACGGTTCCGAGAAAGGCGCGTCTTTCCCCAGCTCGACCTGAATTCGACCGTCTGCTCGACAAGTTTCTCGTCACAGACGGAGAGAGTGAGTCGAGGCTGAGAGCCAGGGACCCTGGAAGTTGAGCGGGGGCGGCGGGGCGAGGCAGGGTGCAGGGGCGAAAGCTCCTTCCTGCCTCCTATTCGAGTTCTCGCATATTGACTTGCAAATTACGTGTAAATGTGTACAAATCCATTAGGCGAAAGAGCAGGACGAGGAATATTTCGACCGGCATCTGTCTCCGAACCAAGCGAGACCGGGTTACGGTCCTCTTAGTTATTAATTTTCTCGACGTGCATCGACGATGGACCACCCGCTGCTGTCAGGTCGGTCTGAGCAGTTGTGTCATATATTCACTTCTATATGTACAACTAATGCATCGGTCCTTCGGCGTCGCACATCCGCTCTCGTTCATTTCCGTCTCCGCAGTTTGCTTCCGGTATCCGTACTTGGGATAAGATCGTATCAAGGTCAGCAATATGCACGTCATCGCATGTTCCAGAACGAATAAAACAGTTTTTGATTTATAATTTCTATCGACGAAAAAATAGATACATTCCTGATTTTTATTATTCCATTAGACTTTGATTGTTATCTATTAGTGTAACATATGTAACATATAGTATTACATGGAGTGTAACATTTATTGTTACAACTCTATAAATGTTGGACATGTACACAACGCCGTCTATCATAGTCACATCGAATAAAACCCAAAACTAACAACAAGCTCTCTTTAGGTACTCACGTAATGAATATTTCTTTTAGGATCAGTTTTTTTTTCAAACGGCAAAACAAATCGAATTATCACACGGTTTAGGACCTTTATTACGCGATTCGACGGTCGATGTACAGCCATTGTAACCACGATTGAATGGCGGTCAACGGTTGCAATGACGTAACGAGACGTGTGATTCCCGCAAGGGGTTGCAACCGCACGCGTGCGACCAGTAGTTACGGCCTGTGTTGGTCAGCCAACGGCCCGAGACTCCGATGCGAATTGGATGCAGGGCTGACTATTCACACCAAGCGTGAATCCGTTGACGAGTAGTAACTCCACAGGCATATATGTCTCATATATATGTATATACGGAAGCTTTTCGCATATATATATATTGACGTCATTGAGGACTCAGCCGGATCGAAGCCAATGCCAAGTAAACGTGGCTTTGTAGCGCGCTCAGTACTAACCAATAATTATTGAGCACCTCTCTAATTGGTCGTAAGAACTCTGCCATCTGTCGGATACTCGTCTCAAGTGAAAACGTGAACGAGAGGTTATGGAAAGTCTCGATAGTTGATAGTGATAGCTCTGAGGTAAAGTGTATCTAAGTAACACTTGAAATCGACTCTTCCCGAGGGTGCTATACGAAGCTTCGCCCGATCGCATCCTCACCCTCCCGTCTCTCGCGTTTACTTCCTCAACGTTCCCCCATATATGTATGTATATGATACCGCCGTGTATATACGTTCCGTGCACGCAAGCAGAGCTTTCGAGGTTCATGTAACGAAAAGCCTCGGTGGTATAGCTGTGCACTATATCAGCAGGAGTACAGCACGGAACGATAGCAGCCAACCGGGCATGGTTAGCAACCCCGGTAGAAAATCTATAGTGTTACATTCGGGTAAATCTAGTGCTGCTAACCGGGGCCAAGACACTGTTGCAACACCTATCTGTCGTAACAGAGCCTTCGCACTGTCCGCTTCACACCGGATCCCACGATATACACTTGATAAATGGAAATTCGAGTATGCTTCGAAAACATTGTCAAATTAGGATCGTTACCGCGTCCTTTGGTGAATAAATAATGAGCGAGCTTGCATGGCTGTGTATGATCTACATCAATGAGCTGCGAAAATCTGAGTTGAGATTATTTCACGTTGATGTGGTAAATGAATTAATTATTTATTTATTTTCTTATTTTTTCAAGTAGTCTTTACGTCTCCGGCTTCGGAATCGCATTTTGTTCTACGCAATATACCGGTTAAATGGAAAATCGAGCCCACGTATAGCAGCCTCGATTAAACGGAAGGCACTGGATGCTACAGTTCATTTGGGAAAATCCTCTCCTTGTTCCATTACACAAAATTGCACGCTGCGCCAACGTCCATATATCGGCTGACGCCCTAGGACAAAAAGCGATATATTCGCGTGGCCGAATTGCATTCGAACGGTTCGAGCCCCGCGCACACATCACGGGGATGCAGCGAGGGTGGTCCGCCTGCATGCGCAGATCCCGATGAAAGTAGCTAACTCTTCGAGCCATTGAACAACCTCCACTCACATCGAAACGTTGAATAGAGTTGTACGCGCACTCACAACCTGCAGGAAAGTACGTACGAACTGTACGCTCTTTCCACTTCGTTTTCCCTCTCACTCTCGCTCTCTTTCTCTCTCTCTCTTCATTTTGACCATGTTTTTATTTTTTTTTCTATCCTCGTTCATTGAACGGCGATCGATGAGAGTGCAGAATTCAGAGGGCGTATTTTTACCTTTTCAGTAAAATCCGCGTATCACAAAGCTCGAAAAAGCTCAACGCTAAAACGTTTGATTTCTTTCGATTCGACATTCGTTTGTCCGGGCTCGGATTATATCGTCGCGGTATAACGAAGTACAACGCATCTTCGATCGGAATTCTCTACCGAAACTGGTCCTCATTGCCATGAAAACAAATTTTCATTCAAACTTCAAAAAGGTTAAGAAATAATTAAAAATACGTGAATTAAAAAATTCCTGTTCCAACAACTTCCGAAATGTTTTGGTTACGTTTGATTATCCAGAGCTGCCAATCATTTTTCAACCAGATGTGGTTTTTCTCGCCCCAATGAATTCTTTCGATTGTCGAAACTGCTACGATTTTTTTCCGGAGACAAATCGTAATCAACGTAAGTGCGAGGAAATTGTCAATTACCAAAGGCTTGGCCGGTGGATAAATTCACAGTCCGCTCTCTCGTTGTTGAATATAAATAATGAGGGGTAGGAGGTTGGGGTGTGAAAGAAAGGGTCGTGAAAAAAGGTGGAGCCGAGCGTGTGGTGTGTTCTCGAACGGATGGCCTAGGTTACGGTGCCGATGGGGATGGAAAACGTGATGGCGTCGGATATCCGTCACGGCTTGAATGATTAACCGTCAGGCGGATATCGAAGGATCGTCTCTCACCTCGGCCTCGAGCACCGTTGCTCGTTCCTTCTCCGTCCACCTCCGTCGTCGTCGTCGTCGTCGTCACGTTTCTCGTTCACTCGCAGCGCGAGAGAATTTCTTTTCTCACAACGGCCAACACATTGCGAATCCGTCGACAACCATGGTGGCTCTGGCAAGCCATTCCAGCACGAGGATGACGCTTCGAGCTCCGCCACCTCGTTCCGGGCTCAATCAAGCTTGCACCGTGCTTGCCGTCATCGATGACACGCTTGCCTATGTAGACAGACTAATATAATCCGACATCGGCACTCATGTAAATTTTCAATTTTTTTATTCCGATCCATCTGGCATGAAGTAAATTGCACTCTTCATTCATGAATTCACGATTTACACGATCAAATCGTTTGATATCGGTAAAGAAGCGTCCGAGGATTTCCGCAGAACGAATGAGACTCTTTTTGGGTGATTTTGGCTTTAAATGATAGATGAATGTATCGATAAATTATTCTTATCAATTATTATACTCTATTATTATTAGTACCATCCCGTGAACAGGGAATCGACAATTATGTTCTAAACGTGATCGTGGTGGAGAGTTTTGTTTTCGTCAGGAATTTACCAAATTGTGTTGCTAAATTGATCTAATCTCGAATTGCTTGTTCTCGATTTGATTGTCATGATCCACTGCCACCCATCGTCCCTTCGGGCCCTTAATTATCCCTCTACAAGTTTAACCGAATGAAAATACATTAAAGAATAGCCGCAACTCGGTTTGTGAGGACCAGAAAATACATCAAAGTCCCCACTAACGGCTATTAAACCATACTACTACTTGAAAAATTTCAATAAATTATTATTAGCAGCCGCAATAATTAAGAACCGTAATCATCTTCCCACACTCGTCGTTAAAGTTAACTCAGCGTCAAGTAGTGAGGATTCAACACTCGAAATGAGTGATGTTACTCGCTGAAGTCGATAAATAACGGTTCAGCGAAGCCACGTCCCTGAGTGCGAGTTATTTCGCGACCAAAAATTTTCAACGAGATTTCCCAGCTTACTTGCGTAAAGGCCGTCACATTGGATAAATTATGCATTTCCATGGGACATGAAATATTCCAGCAGTGGGATGGGGGGGGGGGGGTGGAGGGAAGGAAAGAGACGGAATACGGTGGGTGGTGAGACGAGTGAGACGAAAGATCGACGCGGTAGGGAAAGAGAAGACCCGACGAGCTCGGAGTTGCCGCCGGAGGCGAAGATTTAGTTAGGAGTGAGGGTGCGGAGTGGGTAGAATTTTTTCCAGCTGTATAACGAGATTGGCATCAAGGTAAGAATCGGATGGGGAAAGACTGAAAGATATGAAATGTTGATAAGACGTATGCGGAATAGATGAGGCTTTTGCGTGGGTAGATGTGGATAATGGATCGAGTCTGGGACATTTTTTAACCATATGTGAGGATAAGAAACATAGCTAACCTTTGTTTCAATAAGAATTCTTGTTGGTGGACATGGGAGGTGTACCTAAGTGAAATGAAAAAGATACGGGGTATGTAAAGAATGTAAATAGGTCGGTTTATATTCGAAACTGGATATATGGACTGGTATACTGTGTACAGACTGTATATGATTGATAGTCAATTGATCTTCAATCAATCGAACGGTATTCAGTATTTATCGTTGATATATTATATTTATGTGGATACAACCTCAATGCCGCCTACATCAAATTTATAAGTAATTCATTGACAATAGCTCTTATCCTATTATTATTATTATTATTATTTTTATAAAAATGTATCGATAAAATGTACCCTCTACACCTCTCTAGAGGATATCGATGGTATATCAATATTCTATACATATTTTCTCCGTTGGGTATGCAGTACTGAAATACATTGTACGAAATATATTCATAAATCTGAGACATCTCCGTGACGGTCCCTATGCCTTTAGATGTTTTAGGAGACTTGAGACCTAATCTCAGAATTCAACGCCCCTCGAGTAGAATCATAAATCAGCATTATAAGCAATCCATATCATACTTTTGTCGCCTACTGTATACACATTTAAAGAAAGTTTATCACGCGTGATGGTACCGCAAAAATATCGATAAATAAATACGGGATAATGTCTGGGGCGTTAATTGACAAAAGAATTGTTTTCATACGAAGCACCGCTCGAATTATATTTCTTTTAAATGCATGCTCGAACTAACGCGATTCAGTCGAGTTTGAGGATGAGAGAATTGCGTACGAGTCGCGATAAACTGGCGGCTGGGTTTCATTATCTGAAACCAGCGTGGATAAGGAAAACGTCGGGATCGAGGGTGCAGCGAATAAGCCCGACCGCGTGGGTAAGAGGACGAAGGCCTTGCTCGGGGGATGCTGCGAATCGTCGAACGCAAGTAGAAATTCACGAAGAAGAAGAAGACTCGAAGACTCGATAAAACTTGCCGAACGACCTCAGGGAACAGCGTAGATCTATCTTTCGTCTATTGTTCCAGCGTTGAAAACGCGCGAGGCCCAACTTCTTCCAGAAACATGTCCCTTTATCTCGTTGCTTCTTTTTCCATTTTTTTTTCCAACCGTATCTCACCGCCTCGAACCGTCCCCTGTTCGATGCTTGCCGACCCGACCGTCCGGGTCTTAAATTCGGTCGGTAAAAGATTTTACACGTTTTTCGAGGTGGTTCCAGAGCTCAAAGTTGCATGAAGTTCCTCTCCCCAACCCCAACCCTCTCAAAACTACCAACCCAAGTTTCTATCCTCAACGAAAGTGCATAACGATTTATTTTTTTTCTTCTCATCTTGTTATTTTTCAGACCGTTGCTGAAGCAGATAAAAAATTCGGCCGAATCTCACATCGTCCTGGATTGTTCGACGGAACGAATTCACAGCGTTCTCAAACAAGCACAGCAAATCGGAATGATGAGCGACTATCACAGCTATCTCATCACGTCGTTGGTAAATATACGAAATCGTCTACTTTTTATATTGTTATTGTATGTATCGATTATTTCGATTTCGGCGGATCATCGATTAATGAAAATAGATTGAATAGGCCTGCATAATGAGCCATTGGGCTCATTCGATTCGCAATTGAATCAACGTCGGTTCTTTCGGATAATCACCGCGATCGCATTGCGATATTACACGTGACCCAAATTGCTAACCTTCGATTTCTCATCGCATCCCTTAATTCCACGGTCCGATATTGCTCGAAATTCCGCCGGAAATATTCGACAATAGTCGTAGTCATTACGGGTATTGATACTACAGTACGGATAATTAGTTCCACTACGTAAGGCACGCTGTTAATATCCACTGCAAATTCCATAATTCCAATTGTCAATACTCAATTTCAGTTATCGCGGCTTACTCGGAATATTCACTATTCTGGCGGACTTCATCGTCCCCTGCATGATCACTTGTGCGATTGACGAGAAAAAAAGAACGAAAGAAAGAAATAATTCCACACATGTCCATTCCGATATTCATGTATGCCATCGCCGAATATACATCCGACGTGTAGCACAAACCGACTGAATCAAATAAAAAAAGGTCATTTTTGTTGAATCACCGACGACCAGCGAACTTGTAATTAACAAAACCGGCAATCAGCAATAATGACCCAAAAACGTTTGCAACGCGACCAACGATTCGAATCGAAAAATCAACGTTACGATTGTCAAACAACGGCAATGCGTCAACGAAAATCGTCGATTGTACAAACAAATACGAAAATACGTTGGTAAATTTTTCGCTCTCGTCACGGTTGATCTCACCGAGTATTGTTCGTTTCTGTATAAACGTTTCGGAACCTTCTGCGCCTTGGGATTCGCGTATAAATCGTTCGCCCTCCCGTAACGAATCGAATCAAGTGGAACCAATTTATTTTCATTTATTTTCGGCGTGACTCGTGCGTGCCAGACCGGTCAAAGGACGAAAACCCGTGTCCACTGGTACGAAGTGATCCATCAACCACTGAACTTTCCGCGCGCAGCTCGACGCAATTTACCCGGCGATACGAGTTTTCGCATTCTCGCCCCAACCTCTCGTACCGAAGTGCGTCTCGCCCTCACGCCAGCCTGTGTGATGTCCTATCAAGCCTATGTTCCGGCAGCGCTAATGGATCTTTTGCAGCGTCAGTTATTATCGAATTTTCCTCACTTCCATAACTCGCCCTTTTCATTTAGTCAAATTAATTTTGTTACCAATGTTCACCTCGTTTCCATCACTACCTCCGTCCAGGCTTGTACTTTTTCACTTTTATTTTTTTTTTTAGTTTTCTTCTTTAACTATTTTCCATTTCTCGGTCCATCCATCAATTCATCAAGCTCTCGTCGTGAGTCGTACAGTATATGGCTGAAAGGTAATACTTTTCGTCCATTAGTTTCATTCTTCAACCAGATTCGGTGGAATAACGGAACAACAATGGCTTTCACAAAATTCAGCCTATTGTTGTAACAAATTTTGTTCTATTCGATCCTAAATTTCGCAACAATAACTTTCGAACAGAATCCATGAATGCATTTTTTTATTTTCTCACTACAGAGCTTACAACGGCTCCTTGTGAAGTGATTAGCTTGACTCGAGCGCATGGTAGACGTGCTTGGAATTTCTCCGAGGTCCGCCAAAGCCCCTTCTTCATCGCCATTCCATCGTCATACCGCTTCTAACGATCTGACGAAGGCATGTTGCGTATGAAAAAAGTCGTCCAATATTTGCTGCACAGTAATATGATGTACCGTTAATATTGGAACGTCGACAGGCCGCAATATGCCGAGCCGGACAACAGCTTATTGTGTGACGTTCGACAGAGACGTACGTCTGCAATACCGCGATTTCGTTCTTCCAAGATGTTTTTCCACATGTTACGGAAAATCCAGACCCTCTTGATCCATAAATATTTCGTCGTCCTTGTGGATACAGTAATGATATTATTCACGTAACGAAATCCGTCATATCGTCGTACGAAAATTTTTCATAAAGTACTTGAGACTCTTTTGAACGATAACACATGAGAGATGTCCTGCATTCTTCAAGCATTCAACGTTATACAGAGCTTTATGAGTAACCGTTCGTGTTCAATCTGATGTGGAAATAATTTATTTACATTATTAACCTGATCATTATTCAATATATAATATTGTAATATGAATGTAATATTGCATTGATATGAAACAATGCTGTATTGGTAGAATATATAATATCAATATAAATTATATAATTATTAACATTATATTTACGATTGATCTGGTTATTTATTAGATTACAACAACAATTAATCTATCTATTGGTATATGATGGGTCTGGTTTCGTAACCCACAGAAGATTCTCAACAATGTCGAATTGGTTTCATTCTGATCGTTTCCTCGATCCTCGTGTTTCTCGATGTCTCGTCAAATTATAGAATCAGACCAAATTATTGTACGAATATCTCCGGGATAGACGAGGCATCTAACTGCTTTTATTTCCTCTTTTCTTCATCTTTCCATCAAGACCACGCCCATTGCAATTTCCAGTGACAGCATGTAGAACGTCATTTTCCTGCCTGAGTTCTGGAAAAAGCAACCGAATGAGTCTCGAAAAACCGGTAAATCCAGTTGAACAGGAAGTAACGCGTTCGTAGGTATTCAACTCCGGGAGAATTCATTGAGAGTGGCAGTCGCCCATCTAGTCCCGTCCCTTCGTGACACAAAAAATCCGACCCATGTAACTTGCAGCCTCGTAAAATTTCCCCCGAAGCAGAAAATCTTGTTGGACCATCGAATGTATACAACTCCAGACCATGGCGGACGGGAAGTCTCTCTTGTCAGCCGAAAACGCGATAACCGTTACTTCGTATGCGCGAGGAAACCATTTCTGACCCCTCTCGGGCAACCCATTTTCCATCAACCGGGATATCCGGTCGCTCACTAGTTTCCCTTTTGCAGGATCTCAACAGCGTTGACCTGGAAGAATTCAAGTACGGCGGGACCAATATCACTGCCTTCCGATTGGTCGATCCGGAGAAACCCGAGGTTCAAAAAGTCGTTCAAGATTGGGTGTACGGTGAACAAAGATACGGCAGACATCTCGACATGGGCCAGAACAAGGTGAGTCGGGCGAACATGTATAATCTACCAATGTCGCGGTTATCGGATTACCGAACCTCTAACTTCGTACATTCGCGTTACAATGAATTCTTAATCGCACAAGCTTCTACCGCAAATCGACAAACGATCCAAAATATTATTTTTAGTTTTGATTCGTGAAAGAAGAATACATTCTTTTTCTTACATCTGTTTAACATTTGTTTAATATCGCAGGTGAAAAACTTTTTCTCTGGTTTTGATTTCTTTTGAGATCGTTAAACGACTGGATCCCGGTATAATAGAGCTTCGGTGATTGCGAGCTTATGGCCATAATTTACCTCGTGGGACTCGAGAGAGCGGGAGGGAGAGGAAGAGAGGCTGAGTACTCGCTATGGCTCGGCACGTACTCAGTTGAATAGAGAACCGCTCACTTAATATAATAGAAATGAGCATGGTTCTATCCAATTATTCACCAAGAGTCATACTCGAAAGATAAAAATATTGTAAAATTTCAACATTTACACACCACAATATCCTAATTCGTCTCGGTATATAATCACATGGATGCGTATATTTTGCATAGACACTCGTCTGTATGCAAACGCCAGAAGATATTTCGCTTCAGTTGAGTGGTATACTTGAGTGAGCACACTTTAACCCCCGGCACTTCAAATTTCCATATCTCTTCGACGTGCTCTTCACCCACGCGTGTTTACTACGTAGCCAACATGAGTATAGATTTTACATTACTTTGATAATTGAATAACATAATTATGAAGCAAAATTAAAAAATTTAATGTCAATCAATAATACACAGAATTACAAATGACATTAAGTCGCTCGATATGAGAGGAAGGTTTCAATATTCAGGAAATATTGTACAGAATCCACGAGAATGTACCATCGTCTACGAGCATTGACAACAGACTTCGAGTCTTCCATTAGAGTCTGTCTATTAGATGAAGGGCTCTGCTTTCGTCGCGCAGCGATGATGCATTATAGGCAAGCGTTAATACCAGTCTACATAATGCAGCTACAAGTTCACGTTACGACTCTGAGTGCCAATTGCCTTTGACTTTCTGCCTTGAATTTGTCTCACTCTTGGATGTTGAAGTTAAGGAGGAACTGGTGATGATAGGATACGCGGGGCTCGAAGTTACACGGCGGAAAATTACTTCAGCAGCTCGCTCATTCTCGTACCTTTCGTCGTACCCAGCCCTTTGTGGAATGCCTTTTGGTGGGATCGCATCCCCAACATTTGGTGGAGGGTTCAGGCGCCACCTCAAGCATAACTGATGATTGCTTCGTGTTCTTTGGGGTTATTAGTCGTAGGTGAATTGGCTGACGGTACAAATTAAACGAGTATGGTGTAGTCTTCAGGTCTGGCATGGATAAATTAAACCAAAGTTGCTGAAAATTGAATATACTCCAGCCAAGAGATCTTCGTTAAATTCCATTTGATACAAATTCTAATTTTTTTATCAAACCCTGGTATATGTTTTTCTCAAACGACTTTCTTCGAAATCGCGTTGATTTTATTTTGCTCACAGATCCTCCAAATGTATCGACGTAAGCTCGGGTACAAAACAGTTCCAGGTTTTTGTCTTCTTGCCTAGTCGTAGTCCGCTCTTTCTCGGCCAATCCGAAAATGTTTTGGCTGCATCGAGTACCAATTACGAGCACGTAACGCTCACTACGATTGCCCTTTTCCACTCGCGGCGACGAATGGCGACGCGTTGACGTATCCTCACCGCTCTGTCTCCGCGGGTCTTGAAGAAGCTCTCACGAAACAAATTCGACGATAACGATTAATCGCCCGTGGCACAGCGTGCCAAGCATTCGTACCGTTACAGATCTACACACTCCGTTACCATGATTACAAATGATATCCTCGAGTAGTCGTGATAAAAAGACAACGGTACGGTTCGTCCGTATGTATGGGGTGTTTCGTCCCAAATCACCGGGTCTTCTATCAAAAGACTCTTCTATCCACCGGTGTGGGCTATGATTTGTTTTTTAGTATCTTTTGGATCTTACGACCTTGCTAATTTTCTTTAGATTTTTTGGATCGCCTTTTCCCCTCACCCGACCCGATTTTTTGATTTTTCTATTGTTCAATTTTTTAATTCTATGAAATATTTTTTTTTAGAAACTCTATCGCAATCGAGGACTTTTTTATGAAGTCGGATTTATATTCCTAATATTTTTCTATTTTTCTTGAATATTCACAAGATTTGAGCTTCTCCGGAATTTTAATATATGATAATGGTTTCCTATCTGAAAATCAAAGAAAAATGAAATCTCTGTCCCGAAAAATCAATATTCCGATTAGATCGATAGACAACCGATTTTTTTATTTCTTTTCATAAAAAATGATAAAAAATCATCAAAAAGTCGATCGTCTATCGAAAATAATCGCAATACTGATTTTTTGCAGGATAGATTTTATTTCGCTTTATATGAAGATGGGAAATCATTATCGCATGTTAAAATTTTGGGAAAACTCGGACCTTTTCAGAATAAAAAAAAATATTTGAAAAATATCAGGAACATGAGCCTCACTCGAATTTTATTTTGAAAAATTCTTATTCTATTCATAAAGGACTGGCAAAAAAATCCATCCAGGCAAAACGTGGCACAATAGGTCAGAAGGGGGGGGGGGGAGGATTTAAAAAATCTGAAAAAAACTTCAAACAAATCATCGGCCACATCAGGGGATAGGAAGGTTTCAATCTGGGGATTTGGGACGCAACGTCCCATACATCTTTCTTAACTTTTTATCGTTCTCGTGACTCGCTGGAAAATTCCGGCGTTCGAGCGACCAAACGTGAAAGTCGATTAATCGTCCAAATTAAGTGAACTGATTTCCGTAACTATATCAAATTGAGTTACCGACTCGGCTATCCCCTCGGCCCCACCGTCTTTCCGGCAAAGACAAACGATGGCAGTCGCGCAGCGAAACGGCGAAGCTCGCGACGAGAGACTGGGTCTCTCAGCACCGCGGGTCCTGAGGCGCTTGTCGTGCGGAATCCTTCCACTCTCGGACGGATGTTAATTGCCTGTACCGGAGATTCAGTTACGGAGTTGCCGTAGCAGCGGGCTTCCCTAAATGAACGAACGATTAAGACCGACGAATCCGGTTTTCGCTGCGGGTGACGTAAACACTCCCGGCGCTATAACGTTCAACCAACATTTTCGTCTTGATCGCTTCTTTTTCGTTCGCGAAATTTCATCGTAAAAACCTCGTCGTCACCGTGATTTGCACGACGTTGTTTTTTTTTTTTTTTACAATCCATTTTCGTTTCGAAGCAAAAGTCGTTGGTAGACGATGCCGACGAATATTGATACACGCTCCGATTGCAATCTCGTCGTCAACGTCGATTGGCAATGCAACGCCGAAATGGAAATTTCACTTTTCTCACACGCGAAAAGTCATACGATCCAACCGGTCGCACACTTGCGGACGAAAAAAAAACAAACAAATAAATAAATGAAATTGAAACAAAAAAACAATGCCAGAAAAAAAAGTCGGAATGTCTGAAACAGCTGGCCAGCGTGATATCGACGCGTGAAGGAAAGTTGAACGGAGGTGCGACGTGATATGTCGCGGAGAAAAAAATCCAAAAGAACGAGGAAAATGGTCGGAGATAACGCGTTCGTCTGTGTGCAGCTTGAAGTTTTACGTCACAGCACCTGCTCTCCCCTACGCGTTGGCCAGACTTTTTTTTCTGATTTTTTTTCTCTGTTTTTCTTTCTTTTTTTCTTTCTTCGTTTTCCGGTGGCAACCATGAGGGCCGTGCGTCCCGCGAACACGGTGGAAAAATGAAGCAAATTGGCCGAGGCACCGAAGACCGCAATTGCCACCCTCGTTCCGAGGGGAAACTTTTCACGCCCAAGTTTCACCGTCCGCTTGCTGTGTCATCGTCGAGTCGTCGAGACCCGAGACACGGCTTTTGCTATATCACTGCGCAGCATCAATGACCAACTCGAATCTTGGTTGGTTAACGGTTCTCATCGAAGCTACGAAAGTTTTTTTCACGCTACGTTTGAGCGTAATATTGATGTAATCACACGAGGAATGTTACAATGTAATACTCCGTTAAAGTTACGGAATGGCTACGTAAGCCGCTTACGATCGGTAGATGGATTCGTAACATCGAAGCGGACTATCTCGTTTGCAGGTATTAGCGAATTTCATTGCAATAATTTACATCTGTGATTCCAATTCGAATCAAATTTTATAATTTTCAGTTATTTCCATAATCATTTGTAATAATTTTTTGGTAGTTAGGATAGAACTGCACGATAGGACAAAAACTGAAAGCGAATTTTTTACTCACTCCACCCGTTCAATGATACTTCGGTCCATAATCCAAGATCGAAATGATTCGGCGATATTTATATATCCCGAATCGATTTCCGATCGGATTTCGCATATCGAGACCGTTGAGATTGGCGCGACGAAGGGATTGAAACGAGTGAGTATCTCGGTGTTACTATTGCCCCGGATTTGTAACAAAGCTTCGTGCCGGTCGAATATATCTCGAGAGATATTCGGTTTCATCGTGGAGGGGCTTAGATTCTTTGGATAGCGAAAAGCAAAGTCGTTGGAATAATTTTTGTTCCTTTCTCGAGTCAAGCTTCATCATTTTTCCTTTTTTCCTTGACTTCGTCTTCGTCCCAAGATCCTCCGCTTTCTTTCCTCGCTCTGTGGACCATTTTTATTAGGAAACCCAAACGTATTTTCTCTTTTGATCGTCGATCCGTGGATAACCAGGTTCACGTGCGGGATTGCCGGCGACTTTGGATCCAAGGCGGACGGTTGAAAAATTCGAGCAGGCGTACCTATATATAGATATATATATATATACACGTCACATCGGTGTACCCCCCCGAGGCTGAATATCCTCGACTACCCACCCTCATGAAATCGTCATTCTGTGGCCACGAGAATCTCGATCTCACGTGCGTCTCGCGCGGCTTACCCGCAGAGTCACTTTGCTCGGTGGCTGCTCGTTTGGAAATGTTTCGCTTCAACGGAAAGGTCGATGAAAAGAAAAAAAAATTATGAAAAGAAAAGGAACGTGACATGAAAAGATATTTCAGCACGTAGCACCGAAGGTCAAAGATACCTTGATTCTGAAAATTTCCATGCGGATATCATTGATTTCCGGTGTTCCAGTAACGCTTCGCTTCATCGCTGTCATAGCTAAGCTCGACGTGTCAAAGGACATTGACACAAAATTCGTATATTCATGAAAGAAAAAATGAACATTCACTTGGATTATTATATAGTTGGTGAAATTTTTTCGAATTTTATATAAAACCGATACAGGTCTGCAAAAAAAATATTACACGTTAAAATTCACGTTATTGTTCGCGCCGTGGAGTGTCGAGAGTGACACCAGGGGTCGCCACGAGCCAGAACGGGGGTGGTCATGCTCAGTAGCCCGGCAGAAACTGTGAAATGGATTTTTTTACATTTACAGGCTGACCGGGCGGTGGATCGTGATTTCACTTCATGAACAAACTTCGAATCCGTTTGTCCCTGGTACAACTCATCTATATTGAGGCGTGCATAAGAATTTTTTTAATCCTGAATTTAATTTAATTTCTCTATTTTCATTAAAACCTGCAGAATGAATTGTTTTTTTATTTCGTTCGGTAATTCAATATTTCACTTTATCGCTCGAACAATTCGTTGTACACTCGGTGGGTCGTAAAGTAACTTCCAGGCCTGGCGCGTGGGGCTCGTTTCGTATGGGTGGGGTCTCTGTACACCGCTGTTTTTCACTTTACCCGTAGCCAGCCGGGTGACCGGGGCGTTAACGCTCTCGGGCCATTAAAGTGTTTATTCACTCGTATATACTACTTGTCGCACTTCCGGTCCCTCTGGCTCGAGTATAACTCAGCTGTCGTACGCCACAACCGCACTGTCGATGTACTCGTCCTCCAACACGACGATACGCGTACATGTATATATTTTTTTACATATTTATTACATGTGCGCACAAATGCCGTATTCTGTACCCGTCATTCGAAGTCAAATTGGTCACGACGCTAGGTTATGGAAAAACAGGGTGCGCAAAGCACGCTCTGAAGGCGTGAAACTTATTGATTGAATCTGGGATGGGAAAAGCTTTCATTTTTTAGTAAAAAATCTTCTGAGAACGATTAAAGTGTAATCTGAAATTTCTATTGTTTTCAAATACGATACCTAGCCTGTATTTTGGAGAAAGTTGCGCTGAACTTTCGGCTATTTTCGGGACGTCAAGTACAACCGTTTTTTTCCCCCTTCCATCTTGCCGTCGATATTGGCATAGCTATTAGTATATTAAAAAATCGAAATGACTACTAGGCAGCTGATGCCAATAAGATGGAAGCGTTGAAATGACGACGGCAGAGATAACACTTCGTTTCCTATGTCATACTCAAGCTGACGCCTTTGGGTTTTACTTCGAAGGAGTGGGAAGCCACAGCTACCTACGAAGCATGGCACGAAGAGGACATCGGAAGCTATTAAAATAGTCCAGGATTGCGTGGAACGTCGTGACGTGACGAGTGTTGCATGTCGAGCTTTACATAGGATTTTCCATGAATCATTTCAACCCTACTGAGCCCAAAATAGTTACACTCTGAAAATGAGCATGTTTCTGAGCTCAAATAATTAACCACAACGCGATGATATTTCGTATGAAAGTATTTTTCCGTAATTGAAAAAAATACAGTTCGATAAACTAATGATCCAATCGTTCTGACGTGAAACGTTCCATATATGTGGAGGTTCGATGCGGGGGTACACGTCGCCTCGCACATGCAGGTGGGAAAGGTTTATCCGACCGAGAGTGGTCAGTTTGTACAGTGAACAACGATTGTTGCCTACACATCGATTCGAATCGAAGATAATATAAACCAATACACGTACGGGAGATTTACCCGACGGTCTCGCACCACGAACATCCGCAGAGGCGAGGATGTCGATGTTTGCACTCGGCGAACGTCACCGGCATACATTTCGAATTACACGATGATTTATTTGCGGTACTCGGTATTACGAACCATTGCACTTTCGTTGTATGGCTCTAACTCTCTCGCTCTCTTTCTCTCTCTCTCTCCCTCTCTCTCTCTTTGGGTTCTCCCTATTCTGCTTGTTACAGACGTAGTCCTTCGACACTAGCCTAGCAGGGAAACAAATCGGCATTTCAATGAATGGGGTACAATTTATTACATAGCAACTTCGGCAAATAATGAAGGCAAACATATTTGGGAACGTTTTTTATTGTCTCGTATATTACGTTGGCAGTCAATTTACAGTCCATTCGATGTTGTGATGTTACCATGGAAACGTCATTATCGTGGTGATAAATCCATCCTCGGCGAAAAAAAAGTCTGAAAAACAAACAATCCTGAATATTGTAATATTATCTTCGTATGAACGATTTTTAATCAAAACTATTTATTATTTATCATTCATTATTACGATTATTGTATTATTGTCTCAGATATTATATTTTTTCTCTTTGTACTAGCGATTTCTAGAATTTTCGTGTTCGATGAGTGCAAAATAATTCAATAAAATATAATAATTTTCTCAATTTAAAATGAAAAATACAAATGTCTACTCTGTACAATAATGTGTTCTACATCCTTTTTTTGTATTTCCATGCTGTCAATCCGGAATCAGAGCAATCTCACATTCATAAAGGTAAGTTGTGGTTTGATTGAAACGTGACTAGATGTAACCCATTCGTATCTTTGTCCATGCTTATCGCATTGAAAATCGTAAAGCATTTGATAGATGGGCAGAATCGTTGGCTAAATCTCGATCGTGTAGTATCTATGCAAATCTTTACAACGCTTCGACGATGGCAACCGGTACAGTTTTGAAAGCATGGGTTGTAGGTTATGCATGGGTACCATACAACGCATAGTCCGGCGAATGTGAGCCGCACGAATTGATCGGAATAATTATTGTAGATTATGCTCATTCGATTTGGCGCGGACCTGCGTTGGCCTCTGGCGCGGTGCGATATGCGCGTCGATTGCACGGATGAAACGGCAAATGTATATCCATTGCGTCGTACGACGTCGTAACCCATGACCGCGATAGCCCGCCGGTTTTGCATTTCGTTATCATTTTTCTCGAAAAATCCATAAATTCATCGAACCCGTCGTACGATGCCTCGGAAAGGTCGAGTTTTGCATTCTGGAGATACGTTCGATACATATAGAGAATTTTTAAATCGTACAGAAAGTTTCTACGCGATTTAGCGAGATGGTAGTTCATTTTTCGACTCTAGCCAAGGGAAAAAAATTATGGCAAAATTATCTTGATGTTAATAAAAAAATCGAGCGGAAAAAGTATCAAATTCATTTATCAACGTTGTAGTTACCAATAACATAATTTTTGTTTGATCGAGAGTACAGCGCAAGGTATGCCAGCATTTTTTATCGCTGCCTGAGATGAATAACAAGCAAAATGACTAAGATTCGGCTTTTTTAATAAAATACGTATTTTAGCGTATCTTCATAAACTTGAATAGCTATTAAGAATTCACTTTTCCATTACGACGATCCTATTATAATTTTTGCATAATTTTTATCGTCCACCTATTGCGTTTATAAAATAAATTCATTGTATAAAACATTAAAGTGATTTTGCACGTAATTATCGGGAATACATTTTTTCCTATAGAACGAACTTAAGGTATGGAAATCGTGGCGTAATATTAATAATCAGACAAAGGGATATAAAACGTGTCTTTCAATAAAATACGTATTTCATCGTATCATCACGAACTTGAATAGCTCTTAAAGATTCTATTTTCCATTACGACGATGCCATTATCATTTTTGCATAAATCTTCTCATCCGTCTACTCTCGTATATTCCCTGTATAAAAAAATCTGCATCCTATCCGACGTTCAGAAATAAACGCCGCGTTGTCACAGAAATTCAGCTCAACAATATTTCCCGAGCAAAATTTTTTACAAAAGCCAACATATATAGCACCGATTATTGTACCGAAAGAATCAATGAAATTCTCCATCTCTCGCGAAGTTTGCTAAATGCTTTCCGCAACAATGGTTTTCGTGAGCTTACCGTGCGCTGGATGGTAAAAATTCCGTCGGGAAATAAATGAGGTCATCACTGTAGGAGGAATAAAAGCTCAGCGAAGCCGACCGGAAAAGCTGATTCCTGTTTACGGTCGTAGACCCGAGGGATTTCGAGTTAAAACCTTCTTTATATTTACGCGAAGTCGAAGAGTCGTAGATGCGGAGACGGTCGATGATTCGGTACTCGACAAAAGGTAATGCGACGGCGTAAATTGAATCGATAAGCTCGTATGAAAGCACGAAGATAACTCATTCGCGTTAACAATTCATCGTTTTCGACTATACAGGGTGATCCACTCAACTTTCCACAGTTTTATGTAACTTTTAAGGTGTGCATCGTATGGAAACATTTTATGTATGGAATTTGTATGGTTTCGAAGAATGCGTTATGTAATGCATAATTTTTGTTCAGCTGTAGATGCGTTTCGGAGTTATCGAAGTTAACGTCGTGATGGTAGATGGAATGCTACGTTTTTTATGATACACTGTAAAATAACGTGAAGGGCGGACTGAAGAAGTACTGAACTGTATTAACCGTAAACGTAATAACTATCGAGTGATTACACTTTTTCTTCTCGACACTTTTCTTCGCTTGATATCAAGTTACACATCAATAAGCTATGAGGATACGCGCGTTATTAGATCATTCGCGTTCAATGAAAATTGTCATTCTTGCCGCCCCACGGAAATCGGTGATAAGGTTGAACCTCCAACTTAATATCATAAGAAAAAAACTTACAAGAAACATCATGGAGTTGCTCGTTACTTATTATGCTTACGGCCAATACAGTTTCGTACTTTCTTACTCCAAATTTTGCGTTCTCTCACAATTTGGTACAAAAAATGTCACTATCGATTTACAAACATGAGGTTGACCGCGAAATCTTCAAACCGCATCCACCAATAAACAAAAATTATGCATTACGTAACGAATCCTTTGAAACCGTACACATTTCCTATCAAAAATGTTTTCAAACGTTGCATACTTCACAAGTTATACAGCTGTGCAAGTTTTGTGAACCACCCTATACGTACCACGTAGGCACTAAGCATGGAACTGAGAGTTGTGAAATGGTCGTATATGGACGCTTTGGTATATGGCTCACAGTTACGACGTGTGTAACGATGGCTGAACCGCGCGCGTGTTTGTGCGGGTATGTGTACGTGCTTCAGTTTCGCCCTTATCCATGTCGTCAAAGCAGTTTCTTGGAAAAATATTGCTCTTCAAAGATCGCACACTCGGGGTTATGAGAAATAATATAACGGTGACGTTCGGATCTTGCTTTTCTGCTCCCCCACAGACGGAGACTGCGCTGATGTACGACGCGGTTCATCTATTCGCCAAAGCTCTTCATGTTCTGGATAGCTCGCAGCTTCTGGATATCAAGCCGCTGTCCTGCGAGTCCACCGACACATGGTCGCACGGATACTCTCTAATTAATTACATGAAAATTGTGAGTATAGAACAATACAAAGTTTTTTTTTATGATGAGATATTAATCCTTGCAGTTCACACAGGGTCATTTTGACCCTGACATTTTCGTCTGAGCAATTTTATTCGTAACAAAACTGTTCGTTTCATACATTTTTTGATGCATAGAAATAACTCCCATTGCGGTTTTCATTGATATCAATTGATTTGACGATGTTTAAAGCATATTTGAGAATTTTTTAAACTCGATCGCACGAGTCAATTCAAAAGGGCATACCGTCAAAGTTTGTGCAGGGCCAAATTGACCCCTGGCGTGGGCTTTGGTTGAAAAGATTGGTGCGAGAGTTAACCAACCATCTGGTAATCCCGAAAAATCAGTCTTCGTTTGAATTGAAACGTTTTTCTAAATTTAAATTGTGTCGTTCAATTCGTAATTAACGATCACGGAAACGATCAGATGATTATTGCATTTCAATTTTATTCTTTTCAGATGCAAATAGAAATCTGATTTATTAAATATAGCGTAAATGATTCTCTGCGGTGACGAAAGTGCAGCTGCGACCTCTCTTTGTACGAAATTTACCACATGAGAATAAATACGGAATTCGTTACGAGTTTGTTTTTTTTTTTTTTTTTTTTTTTTTTTTTTTTTTTTTTTTCAAATTTTGGTTTGTGGATGAAAGATGATGACATTTGGTTAGTTTTACGCGGTGTGTAATATTCATATTTTACCCAACATTTTGAATGGCCAGACGTGCCAGTGTACTCGTCCCAAGTGATTTATTCGGACGTTTTGTGCACAATGCGCTTGGTCCCGTGTGCGTTAAAACGTTATGCGCGAATAAAGAAAATCTTGCCCGAGTTACGATAATGCGAATTAAATTTCTCAAAGCATCGCTTGTATATTCGAGTTAATGAACGATAAACACCAAGATCCCACGGGGCTACGCTATTTATCACCTCAACTTTTACGGACGGAAGGTTAATAAATCTTTTTATCGTTCTAGTTCCATCCCTGCCGGGGTTTGCGGGTATTAAGCGAATAATTTTTATAATGTTATCATGGCTCTCGGCTTGCCAAGAATATTTTATAAGCTTTCTAGTTGAAACGTGCTTATGCAAGAGGTGCACTGGCAATTAGCAAGCGGTTGCACGCGACTGACCGAGAAAGGACAGACCCGGTAAATGAGATTTTATCGATAGCGAGGGTCGCGACTTTCGGTCCTTGTCCAAACTGGTTTCTAATTAAAAGTCGTCGTAAATAGGGTAGAACGTGACGTGTCGTGACATAAATTAAAGCTGTTTACGATGCGCACGGAATTTTGTGAAAAATTCTATTAGGAAAAAAAGTTGTTTCACAATTCATAGCTCATGTTCATAATTGAATGACTTAACTCTGGTTTTGCTCGATCATTGATAAGCCTCCATTTTCAGATCAATTTCATTTTTTCTTAATCTGTGATATTTATATTTCGATAATAAACTTATCACACGAAGTTTATCAATTCCATATCACTATTATCATAGAAAATCGATCTATTTCGCTCATTGTTATTGTTGTTTTAATAGCCTCTCAATATGTTGCCTCGTGTTCAATCACTGCGATTGTTTTTTTTTATCAGAAGCAAGATGTAGTTCCGTAAATTGATGGGAATACGAAAAACTTGTTGTACAATCTGTCAGTCGTCCCCCTCTCACTCTTTGCCCGCGGAACTAAACTGTTATGGACGAGATGTAGTATTTTAAGGCGTGTAGCAGCCTTGCAACGACTGTGAAGGATCGCCATTTCGTAAGGCTTCAACCGCCGACATTGAGACGCGAGGATGTAGCATCTGCTCACAAATTTTCTTTCATCCCCGATACATCACCGGGCACAACAGACTTAACAGACAGGGAGCAACCTCGTTCCCGACCGATTACTTCCCATTCCTTTCTCGCTCTATCTTCCCCATCTTTTAGCTTAACCCGGAACCAGCGCAGCAGTTTATACTATCTATTTTTAAACATTTTCATTTTATTTTGTTTCCTCAAAAATTCGATGAAAAATATGGACGAAGAAAATAACGAGGGAATAAAAAAACTTATAGCGTTTTTGGCAGAGAAATAATCATTGATATCGTATTCGTATAAATTAATGGGTGAATTCATAATGGAGTAAATAAATTAGCACCTAATTAAAATCATGCAAATGAATCTCTAGAATTTCAATTATTATTTATTATTATTTTTATTATTATTATTATTCTGATTATTATTATTATTATTCTGATTATTATTATTATTATTATTATTATTATTATTATTATTATTATTATTATTATTATTATCAATATTATCAGTAATATTTGAATAAGATGGGCTATCAACGGTGACTAATCATGAACTTGATTTTCAAACTGCTTATTCGCTTTTCAAATGTTTTGTATACCGTTGCGTGAAATACGACTGATCGTTTCAACAGGTCGAGATGACCGGTCTGACCGGAGTAATAAAATTCGATCATCAAGGCTTCCGATCGGATTTCACACTGGACATCATTGAACTGAACAACAAAGAGGGACTTAAAAAAGTTGGCACTTGGAACAGTACCGAGGGTGTGAATTTTACCCGAAGTTACGGTGACGTCTACACGCAAATAGTCGAAAGTTTGCAGAACAAGACTTTCATCGTAACGACGATACTGGTAAGAATTTTCCATATTCATCCGAGTTATCACGTTCGTGACGAAAGGAAAAACTTTCGGACACATATTTTAATGTCCGAGACGTTACGGATAAAATTTTCCGTTTGTTTCTGAATTTTTATGAAACTGCGAACCGCGGGGATCTTACAGTTGGACTCAGCTTCGCGTACATTCGTAAACTTGATTAATTAAATTTAGCTCTAGCTCAAATATACGGCCTCGAGTACCGGATTGCAAATACGCGTTGGGGAAATCTCGTTAGTTATTCACCGAAGTAATTCTTCTGTCTCGAAAGAACAATACGCCGTTTACGCATTCTCGCGCAATTCCCTTCGAGATAAACCAATTACCAATTACCATTACCGACGACATTTCTGGAAATAACAAAAGTTTCATAATTTCAATGTGGCACGAATATTGCATGGCATATTGAAGACTTATAACGATCATCAAAGGAATCTTCTTTTGCTGCTTTATATCAAAATCTGCATTTTGATATATTTATTCGGATAAATTTATGGAAGATGAAAAAATGACAATTATGCATATCAGATCACTTTTCTGCGCAATGCATATTTGAACTTGCGAAACCTCAACAATTTTATAATTCGTAATTTATTTATTTTCATTTGTTTATTTTCAACTTGGCCCTTAGAAAAAGCTTTTGAAAACAAAATTCGTGTCGTAAAAAAATCATTATTCGGACATTCCAACCCTTGCAACGTTTAAGTATTCCGAATATAACATACTTGCTCCTCGAAGTCGTTAATTTCTCTGTCATGATACATGAAAGAATTGAAAAAATGCTAAGAATTCAATGAAAAAGAATATAAGTTACATGAATTTGATTATTTTTCTATGCACATTATATATTCGAACCTGCGAAATCCAAAAAACCCGATAATTTGCTACTCGTTTTTCATACACATATTTTTGACTTACCCCTGAAAAGTGCTCCCAAAAAGAAAATCCATGGCATAAACATATTATTTTGTTATTTCCCCCCCTGCAACGTTCATGTAATTTGAATGTAAAAAAAAAGAACTTGCTTCAACAAAGTCGTCAACTTCGGAGGCTCAAACCGTAGCAACGTGACAGTATACCAAAGGATTCCAGCTACATTGAAACCCATATAACCATGTGGACAAGCGTGCGAAGCGCCTCAGTGAGCTTCGTAAAAACTTTGGGTCTTTCTACGCCGTGAAAATTTTGCCCGTAAAAAAATTATAACTGCCTGACACGGTACGACGTTGGTGACGTGGAAAGACCGGAACGCGTTTCCTACGCGCTTCGTTGCATCTCGTCGTCGTTGGAATATAACCCATCGTACGCCGCTGGGGGGTTACACCGTTATGGGGGTTGTTTTCACGCGCGGAAAAAGCCCACCTCCCGCCCCTCTCGCGCGCTAGCACAGTCTCAAACTCCATAATCCTTTTTTTTTTTACCCCGTTAACGCCCTCGTGCTCTCGGAATTTTTGCGACACGTGCTCAGACCTCCGCTGTACTTATACTTACGTACCCAGCTTTTCCACCCTTCTACGTTTTTCTATAGTTATTTTTAATTTTTTTCTTTTAATTTATTTTGCAATATAATTGTTACATAATTCATGGAAAATTGGAGTCTGTGATTTATTTCCGTTCTCAAATCAAGATTCCAAAATTCTGGTCCCTCATGCAACGACCGATGAGTAAAATTTGAAAATAATACAGATTTCAATATATATTACAATAATTTATAATAAACTTGAACAAATATATTGGCATTAATTATTTTAACACTTATATTTTAAGAAAAATTTACACTTAAACATTTATTTTTCTATGAAAACATTCCAATCTCCAAATTAAAAAAAATTCAATTTCATCCGATGTATTTGGATAATTGTATTTTTATATGAAAAACGAATGTCTGAGTAGTTATATCGAATTCGTTAAATCCTTACAGAGCGCCCCGTATTGCATGCGAAAAGCTTCGAGCGAACAACTCGGGGGTAACGCGCAATTCGAGGGTTACAGCGTCGACCTCATACACGAGATTTCCCGCAATCTCGGATTTAATTACACGTTTAAATTGGTACCGGACGATCACTACGGCTCGCTGAACCGAGAAACCAACGAGTGGGACGGCATGATGAAGGAACTTCTCGATCAGAGAGCGGACCTCGCCATTGCCGACCTCACCATTACCTTCGATCGGGAACAAGCGGTAGATTTTACAATGCCCTTCATGAACCTCGGTAAGCTTATTTCACCGCCAACCAGGCGAAAAAAGAAAGTTAATTAAAATCAATGTTCACCAGAATGTGATATTTCGATTATTCAACGATCAAAAAATCGTCGTTACACGTTTAAATAATAATTTTCATTGCAGAATTTATTAATTGATCCTCGTAGATGCATTTTGCCACGATGTATACAATTATATTTCCACATTAGCAATTAGTTAATGTACATCGAGATAGTATTGTCACTTTTGGAATTGTAAATAGAAAATTATAGTTCCGCTCGTTCGCACCACGAAACAAGAAACAAAAATATCGAATCGTATTTGATGAAAAATGTTTTGACATTTTTTCACCAACAGGTATCAGTATTCTGTACCGGAAGCCCATCAAGAAACCTCCGAATCTGTTCTCGTTCTTGAGCCCTCTGAGTCTCGACGTCTGGATCTACGTCGCCACGGCTTATCTCGGCGTTTCTGTATTACTCTTCATACTCGCCAGGCAAGTACAATTTTCGTTTTATTTCCCCGTAATTCATACGAGTTGTAATCATACGCTATATTAGTCCACCGAAATATCGTAAAATGTACAATAACCCGATAATCAGTCTCTTATATTCCATAAACAAAACATAAGTCAAAGATTTTTGCGACAATTAATGTCACGCCATAAAAAGCCAAAGATATCAAAGATATCAAAGATAAAAAAATTCTTTCAATGCTTATTTCTTATTTCGCTGTATCCAATGTTGGTATTTGATTTCGGATAAATTCAATCGTCGTCATAATTGTAATATCACTTTTCTCAATTAATGAATAATTCTTAGGTTTAACGACAACTTCAAAGTGGAAGAAACGTTTACGATGCTCTTCGCAGTGTCTATTATTTTTTTTACCGTTGTACTTAATGTAATAAGTCCGGAGTTGATCGATTTAGATTCACGCCATACGAGTGGTACAATCCACACCCGTGCAACAAAAATCCCGAACGTCTGGAGAATCGTTTCAAGCTGTTCAACTGTCTATGGTTCACCGTCGGTTCTCTGATGCGCCAGGGTTGTGACATTCTGCCCAAGTAAGCTCACAAAAAAAAAAAAAAAAGAAAAAAAAACAACCACAACAAAAAAAGCGCTCGTTTGCTCGAGAGTCCATTGGTCCCGCGTCTTGTTCGTTCACACTTTCCGCGTGCTATATTTTTCACGTAGTGATTATATTATATTTCGTGGTACTGTTTTTTACGATCTTCGTCGTCCTTGTCTCGTCGTCCCTCAACCCCGGGTCTCTCGTGAAGCCGATTGTTTCATTGATTACATTGTTCCAAATAAAAAAGTTCAAAAAATGGAGAGAAAAAAAAAGACTTTGAAAGAAGGAAAACATCAACGATCGAGGAAAGAGATAATCGGAACGTAACCGATTCAACAACGAAGATGAGAAGAGAAAAAGAGAGAGGGAGAGAAAAAGAGGCAGAGAGAGAGAGAGAGAAGTAATATTTACGGCTGTGAGATCTAATCCCGTCCCGTTTCCTTTCACATGTCCGCAGGTTCAGCCCTTACGAGTGGGAGACCCCCCATCCGTGCAACGCCCAGTCCGGGGTCCTCGGGAACGAGTTCACGCTCATGAACTCGCTTTGGTTCACCATAGGCTCGCTCATGCAGCAAGGCTCTGATATAGCGCCGAAGTAAGTCATCGTAAATCATCAACGAACGAGGAGCAAGTACTCGCTCGAAACTTGCACATTTTTTTCAATCGGGGCTTTTCTCAATTATCACGATTACTCCAGATTTCGCAAAAAAAAAAAAAAGAAAGTTTCACACCCTAAAAATGAACGAATAATTCAATGAGAAACAGAAAAAATAATTTATATCACGATGGATAATTTTTTTTTCCTTCAAAGATATTGAATGACGAAAATAAAAATTTTGGAGAATAGAAGTTTTTTGAAAGATATTCGATGGATGTTAGATTGATTTATAAAATTCGATTGTAACTTTTCATTCACTTGTATCATTTTTATCGATTCTTTAGGGGCTGATTTTTCGTTAGAATAACATTTTTATAGAGAATAGACGCATTTGCGGTTTGATGCGCGCAACCGAAATTTTCGTCGATAGAATAGGACTTTATGATTGTTAAAAAAAAAAGTGAAATACAACAGAAAACGAAATTAATAATGGATAGACGATCAAGAATAGTCCAACGATGCTATATCGTTGACTTGCTGCAATAGCGTGCGATAATGCCAAACGCGAGTCCGTGCTCATCGTCGTTGCCCGTTAGAATTATACAATAAATCTTCCACGCCATTAGTTTAGGAGTGATTGCACTGAATCACTGAAAATATCAAATTTTATCGGGCAGGGACGAAAGACCAGAAAGGACCATTTATCATACTTGTCACCTTCACGTGCTCGAGTCTATCGCGTGTAGTAGAACGAAAATCGAAAAAAAAAAAAAAAAAAAACACACGGAAAAACTATTATTTTTAGCTCTAGCGTATCTAGCATCTCTGTGTGTCATTAACAAAGCGACAGGTACATTTATTTCTTTATCGCACAATTTATTTCTTTCCAGTATTGTGTATTTGCACGTAACACTGTAGACAACCCGCTTACTTCGAATCGTATATAACACACACTTACAAATATATATATTAGGGTGTGTTTCGAAAAACAAAAAATGTTTAGGCAGCTTTCAGATTCGAAGTCCGTACTTTTGGAAAACATGTGGCAAAATTTGGACTCAAATTTGTGTAGATCGGAATTAGACTATTTTGAGAGGTTCTGCAGTCATTATATCGATTTTCCTATCTCTTACCAGGTAAAAAAAATTGTTTTATCAGCTGAATTCGATTTTTTTAGTGAACATAAATATTCAGAAATCGGAACTGAGTGCAATACATGATGTAACGTTCACCTTAATGACATTTTTCAAGTCTTCAACAATTATCAAGAACTTACAAAAATGTTTTCTATTCAAAAGAACATTCACGTAATGAATTAATAATATTCCATGGATTCAACACATATGAATAAGTACAAAAGTGTGCTAAATAAATGAATAGGACGATCAGGGTGATATTTATATTCACTGCAAAAAATCGATTTCAACTGGCCAAACAATTTTTTTCACATGTCATTGAAATGCACAATCTATATAATATAACTGCAAAACCTCTTAAAATAATCCACTTGAGCTCAGATTTGTTCAGATATTTTCCATAGCAAATACTTCTACTATAAACATAAGATCTGTCTGAAATTTTTTCTTCCCGAAACATACTCCAACATACATATTTTCGTCACATTACCCCGATGGTAGAAAAAAAAACCGTAAAAACCTCCATTACGTAAAATTAGTTAAACACTGATAAACATAACATAATAGCGTAATAATGTACCGTCACAAGTTGATAAAAGAAATATCGATGTAGATATTCCCTTTGCACCACCGCCCCAATTAAATTTTCCCAGGGCCGTGTCGACGCGTATGGTAGCCGGTATGTGGTGGTTCTTCACCCTCATCATGATATCGTCTTACACCGCTAATCTCGCGGCTTTTCTCACCGTCGAACGAATGGAATCGCCGATCGAGAGCGCCGAGGATCTCGCCAAACAGACGAAGATAAAGTACGGAGCGCTCGGTGGCGGCAGTACAGCCGCATTCTTCAGGGTGAGTGTGAACAAACGCAACGCATTATCCTCCGTCCTCGATTTATTATTTACCCCCAAAATTTTCTTCATCATCCCCTGAATAAGTCGAATTTTCTGTTCGACAAATTTTTTTCCGAAAATTCACAACAATATCGAAATAATTGAACATCGAAATTGTTGATAAAACAATTATTTTCTATTATTCATCGACATACTGCTTTGTTAAATGCTCGAATAAGTTTCGTGGAACGGACCTTGTCACTCGAACCCTGGTAGGGACCGTGGTAAGCATCCGTAATGGTGATTTCCAGTCAGCATAGACTCAGATTTATTTAAATTTTAATTGCGCTTTTTATATCGATTTACGTTTTGCCGATTTAATTAGTTCGTAATTGATATTTCAGACGGTCATGTAATTTTTCAATAATCCCTCCCCTCAACTCCTTACCGACAATACTCGTTCGCATAATACAGAAACGTAATTATGAATTTTGACCAAATAAAATATCAGAATCTATCCGGATTCTGTTGAAATTATCGCGGGAAGTGCAAAATTAAAACGTTCGAACGTGAATTTCCATTCTGTGGCGGATCTTGTCCGACGTTATATGTGTATACATATATAAACGTAACCAAGCGTTTCCGCGTATAATGCACGAAGGCATTCTCTCCCAAGACGGCGGTTCTCTTTGCGTAATTAAGTAGTATGAGACGACTCGGTTCGTTCCTCATTTACGTAATCAATTTCACGGTTCCTCACTGCGGATATATTCCGCACTTCGGTGAAACGTCGAGACGGTCTTCGCGGAGTTATCCAGCTCTTTCCACGATTAGCAATGCTATATTTCGATCCGTTGAAGCGTAAAAAATAAATTAACGATCCATCTTAATTACCATGAAAATTACGGATCTTCGAGTCGTTACAGTTAACGAAGCTGCGATTATTCAAAAATTTCCGTCACTCGTCATAACTACCCGGATCATTTTTTTCTTCTTTCTCACCGATTCATTGATTAATTTTTCTTTTCTTTACGGTTTTTTTCCGAACCTTCCGACGCTCATATTTTCGAGTAAAACACGTGTTCGCGACCGATGCTAATTACAACCGTGAGCCTCCCTATCAGACATCCAAATTCCTCATTGGCGAGAGCTCAAGCAGTGTCCCCTGCGTCTCACGTATCGGACGCTAGGACTTGCAAATATGTCTACCAGATATCTTAGAGAATCGTAAACATTTGACTATTCGCTTACACTCGACATTATTCCCAAAATCGCATTAATATCAATAATAATTCATCAAATTATCCATCAATCATCAGAACAAAAAAAAATAATAATTGAAAAACAAAAAAAAATTGTCGCCAAACAAAAAGTAATTTAAAAAATAAACCAGCATAAAATTTGTTATTATTATTTCTAGGATTCGAATTTCTCGACGTACCAGCGCATGTGGTCGTTCATGGAATCGGCGAAACCTTCGGTATTCACGAAGAGCAACGTCGAGGGCGTCGAGAGAGTGGTTAAGGGAAAGGGCAACTACGCTTTTCTCATGGAATCGACGTCGATCGAGTACGTTATCGAACGCAATTGCGAGCTCACGCAGATCGGTGGATTGTTGGATTCGAAGGGATACGGAATCGCGATGCCACCGAGTAAGCATTTAATCAAATTTCGTAGATGATGTATAACCCGAAAGTGCAGTTACAGAATGTATAAGCAGTTTACGTTGGTGTTACGTGTGGTTTCTGACTGTTCCCGCGTCTGTCTCGCGTGGTATAAATTGCGCAGCGTTACGGTATCCAATATCTCGGGGTATTAACTTCGGTTATCAACGTGATAGTAGACTTGAAGCCGGGGAGGTTCGGAGTTGCGCGATTGCCCGCTGGGTTCGCCCTTTCGGGTTTGATGGCTCGCTCCAACGCGAGAGAACGCGGTTCGCACCTTTATTCGATTCGAAACGCTAGAGGAGTACTTTATTGCGGGTTTACAGATATATGGTTGTATATATATGGGACATTCCAGGTGAAATCGAGGAGTCATTCCGGAATATTATTAAATCATCGGATGATTTTGTGTTTTTTTTTGGCTTTCCGTTGATTTTACGTAGACCCTAATTTGTTTACAAATTTTTCCGCTGCTCCTAAAGGTGGCGCGAACATTGGTTTTGTGTGAATGAGAGGAAAACAACCGAAACTCTTTGTTTTTCAATTTTTATTTCGTGTAGAATTCAGAACGGTTTTATTTCAAAATTTCTTTCTTATTTCTCATCAATTCCTCATTCAATACAATAATCATGATATATGTGAAAAGAATAAAATTACACGTGGCTCGGAAAGTTTGGATAGTTGTCATATTCCGAAAATGAGGACGGGCCGTAAAAAAACCGAGAAAAAACAATTTACGTAATTATTTGATTATGTGAGGAAATTACTTTTCGATTGCACTTGGAATGCCCTATATGTACATATCATATTTGCTCGAGTACGAGTACTCGTACCGTCGTGGGTGCATTTTGCAGTAACCAACCCTTCCTGCTTCCGCGTGCTGCACATATATTCATCAAACTCAGTACGAAATCCGACGCGGAAAATACACGGACTCACGTTCTCGAATTTCGCAGACTCCCCGTACAGAACTGCCATCAGCGGGGCGATTCTCAAACTCCAGGAGGAAGGCAAACTTCACATACTGAAGACGAGATGGTGGAAAGAGCGACGGGGAGGCGGAGCTTGCAGGGTGAGAAATTATACATCAGGCTCTAGTGTATATAATAATATTTATCTTTCCTCTGTAATCAACGGAATTGCGTTGAACGAAATCGCGAAATTCTGACAAAGAAGTGCATGACATGATCGAGAATTATTATTTTCTCCAATGGAAAATCGAATAGAAAAATTAAATGACGGGAATCAAAATTTTGAGAGAAAGGGAAAAAATTCGATGAATGCTAGATCGATTTATAAATGTCGATTGCAATTTTCTCTTCAACTTGTATGATTCTCATCGATTAATTAGAGATTGATCCGAATTCTAATCACATTCATGGTCCAAGTATGTAAGAAATATTGCATAATTACACGTTTTATCATCGAAATATCGCAGGTAAGATTTAACTCTGGCTTCCGGAAGCCAATAATGCATGGAACATACTTTCTAAATTTTTTTTTCAATCAAAATACCAACAGCTCTTCATCTCTAAATAAAAAGAACAAACTTTCCTTTCCATTGAAATCATTTCTACGTGTCCACGTGTGGAATTCCTGATACCCAAGAAAATTGAAAAGTTTTCACCGCAACAATTCATATGAAAATCCACTGCGACCTAAAGTGCGTGATGACTTATTCAAAACTCTTACGTGTATCTTACTGCGTATCACTGGCAAAGTCGATTCCCAAAGTTTGTCAGGAATTTTTTCATAAGTCGAAAAAGACGCCCGAACGGAATCCCAACTCTCAGCTTTGCAACGAAGAAAAAGGAAAAATGTTGGAAAAACCTTAGATGCGAGTCGATAACTCGCAGCCCTCTGTTACAATTGCACTACCGTTGCTACTGCCGCTGCTGCTGTTCGCCGCACCAACCCTGTTTTAGCTTTTCAACCCCGCAACGTCTCGAAGATTTCGCCTTCTTCCTCGTTGCATGCGCGTCTCGACAATTGGCAAAGTTTGTTCTACGTGACCGAGACTCGGAATAATTCTCACGGAAGTCCCGACGCGTTCTATACAGCGATATTCTTTTCCAGAAGTTCTATATATTCCATTGTATATATATATATATAATATTAAAGTAGTCTATTATATTACATTATTATCATTATTATGATACCCTATTACTGTCATACTTACTACCATTCCTTACCATTATTAGTATTATTATATAGTAGATCTATTATAGCAACAAATAACTATCATTATTATATTAGAAATGATAATATTTATTATTCCATTATTACCATTATCATGATACCCCATAACTGGCATATTTACTACTATTACTTACCATTATTATTATTATTATATACTAGATCTATAATATCAACAAACAACTATCATTATCATATTAGGAATGATAATATTCATTATCCTATTATTACCATTCCTATGATACCCTATTACTACCAAACTTACTACTATTACCTACCATTATTAGTATTATTATATACTAGATCTATAATATCATCAAATAACTATCATTATTATATTAGGATTGATAATACCTATCATGGTATTATTACCATCCTTATGATACCCTATTACTGCCATAATTACTACTATTACTCACGATTAGTACTATTATTATATAATAGATCGATAATATTAACAAATAACTGTCATTATTAGATTAGGAGTGATGATATTTATCATCCTTTTATACCATTAATTATTCTTTACAATATCAATTATTACTTCCGATAATTACATACTATAGGCATAATATTATCCCTACAAATAAATATATAAATATAACAATTAGTATGTATAGAACTGAAAGAGAAAAATACTATTGAGAACGCGTTGGGACTTCCATTAGAAATATATATAATAATATATAACAATATATACATATATTTATATATACACGTAATTATCATACATACGTAATGCAGAATACGAAGCGTACCAGCGGCAAGTAGCAACTCCTCATCTTCCCGAAATATATACGAACTATCAGAACTGCAAGCTCGAAGACGTTCTAGCGAGCGCACGCTCGCGTTCCTTCTTCATCCGTTGGCAAGTCGTTCCACGCGGAATATTTTCCTCTGTCCTCTTCTCGTCTCGTTTACGGTTATATCGTCGGCAACTGTGTACGCGAGGGCACAGAAGTAATCTTCTTCCATCTGCAACATTAAACCCGAGCGACGACTCGGAGAGTGAGACAGACGCGAAAGATATGAAGCAGCGCGAGTATCGCCAAAACACGCGAGACGTTTCAGTCTTTTTCCGGCTTTCCGACGAAGTTGCGTACGAGCCGGAAATGAGTTTTCCCAGCGAAGTTTTCTCTTTGTCCGTTCCAACGTCTCGCTCGTCCGACGTTAACAAATATTCCCGTTGGTCTTTGCATCTTATTATTCAACTTATTTGGAACATTCTTTATCATCCATCGTGACAAAAGCGACGGTATTACAATTGCTAGCTGTGCCGTAACGAATGACTTAATAACGCAAAGCTTTCTTGACTTTTCGTTGTTTCAACTTATTCGTGAAACTCGACGAAAATAATTAAACATTTTCTTTCTTCGATATTAATTAATTACGTAAGATTGCAATATATAAAATAAAAATATTAAGAATTGTAATAAGTTTTTGTATTTTATCGACGAACATTTTTTTCGCGTCCTTAACACGATACCAATGATTTGTTCAATTGAAAAAATATATTTAAAAAAACACGTAGAATTTTTTTTCATCGTTCGTCGATAAATATTTTTTCGTGACAGAATGCATGAATTATTCGGTCGATCATAGTCACGTAGGGCGTTTTTTATAATCCACAACTTTGTGATAAAAAAATTAAAAAAATAAATAAAATATTTGAAAAATAAAGACGAAAGCAAAAAAATATTTTAAAAAAAAATGATTTTTATTATATTTTCAGGACGAAAATTTGAAAGCTGGTTCGACAGCGAACGAGCTCGGTCTGGCCAACGTTGGGGGCGTCTTCGTCGTTCTGATGGGTGGCATGGGTGTCGCATGCGTGATAGCCGTCTGCGAGTTCGTCTGGAAGAGCCGAAAGGTCGCCGTCGAGGAACGGGTGAGTGTGGTCAGATAACACGAGAAGGAAATCGGGGGATGTGTACTCGCCGGTTACCCCCCGCCTTCGCCCTCGAGCAACACTCACCTCGATCCCGACGCGATTTATCCCGACATTCCCCGGGAATACATCAGCTGATGATCGCACGACGGTGGAGTTTCTCTTTAATGGTATCGTCGGGTCCCGTACAAAAGCACTCGGGTGTGATAATCGTTCTCGCCGTATTCCAAACCACCATCATCATTATCTTTTTTCCCCACTCTTTTTCTCATCTCGATGAATACATTTTTTTCTAAAATAAGGATTTTTTTTTTTTTCGTTCGTTTTAAAACATAATTTCCACGCGAAATTGTTCCAACAGTTATTACGGCTTGATGATAAACGTGCCTTCTAGTTTTTTACCGCGAAACTGTGAGCTTTTATCGTGGGCGAGGAGAAGAAAAGCTCGGAGAGACCATTTAGATATTTAAAACGAATGTCTGATTTTTTCAATTTTTTTTTGTTATCGTTCTCGCTTTTCGCGTAGATGGCGAAGAAAAATATGTATGGGGCGTTCCATGACAAGTCGATCAAGTTCTGGCGGCCATTGGTTGAATCTTTTTCATAATTTTTTTATTCGAAAGTACTCATCGAAAAAAACGAGCCCAATTTTTTTCGAATTTTTGAAAAATATATTTTTTGAAATTTTTTTTTTTAATAAAAAAAATAAAAAATAAAAATACCGTTTTTTTCGCCTGAAAAATGCACAGTATTTTTATGAATTATAAGGAAATTTTGAAACGCTATTGCAAGATGGAGCTTTCAAAACTACCGGAGAAAAAAAATAAAAATAAAAAAATTGTATACGTGACAAATGCAACACCAACATTTGTTGACGAATTTTTTGATTTTTATTTTTTTTCTCCGGTAGTTTTGAAAGCTCCATCTTGCAATAGCGTTTGAAAATTTCCTTATAATTCATAACAATTCTGTAAATTTTTTCAGACGAAAAAAAAAAACGGATATTCTTTTTGCTTCCTCATAAAGGAAGCTTTGTGACGGTCCGAAATTTTTTTTTCGAGATTTTGATGTCAATAGGCTTAGAATGTCCTAAAACATCCAGAAAACACATTTGGAAAAAATGTCCGGATGTATGTGTGTGTGTGTGTGTGTGTGTGTGTATGTATGTAACCACCCTCTAAAATTCAAACGTTCATAACTCGAGAACGGTTCAAGCTACCGTACTCAAATTTTGCACACATGTGATGCCTTCTAATGTCTATGTAATCTGTAAGTTTCGCAATTATTGACGTACTCGTTCGGCTTCGACAGCGTTTTGGATTTTTCAAAAAATGTCTGTAGCCACGCTAGCGTTCGCAAATTTCGACGTATTCGGCTCAATAGTTTTTTACATATAGAATTGAGTACAAGGACGGTTGGTATTGCATTTGAGCCGAATCCATCAATAACTTTAGATTTTGTGATTTTTTGAATTTTTTAAAAAATCAACTTTTTTGATCTATTTGTCGTTAACTCCAACCAATCGAACCATAATTCTCTGCAAATATAGGATGTCATTGTGCTATAATACATATCAAATTTGGCCGAGATCGGCCGAACGGATCGAGTTCTAGAGCAATTAGAAATTTCTAAGTTCCAACCCTTGAAAATTCAAAACCTCTGGACTGAACGTGCTCTAATTTATACACACGCTCAAACTAACCGTCAGCTTAAGTTGTTACTAGATTAGATAGGAATTAAACAACGCGCTCGAATTTTGGGACACATTGAATTTTTATATACGTTCGAGTCGGTTTTTATACGGTGGGAAGGATCTACGGATATCCTGCATAAAACAAGCTGCAAGCTGAAACTTGCAATTTGCTTCCCCTGAATTTTCGGTAGTGAACGGAACTTCCTTTATGAGGAAGCCGAAGATTAAAAAAAATAAAATGAAATAAATCGAGAGATGCTTCCTCATAGAAGGATTTCGTGCACTACCGAAAATTCAGGGGAAGCAAATTGCAAGTTTCAGCTTGCAGCTTTTTTAATTTTTTTTATTTAAAAAAAAAAAATCTCAAAAAACATATTTTTTAAAAATTTGAAAAAAATTGGGCTCTTTTTTTTTGATGAGTACTTTCGAATAAAAAATTATGAAATCTAAAAAATGACCGCCAGAACTTGATCGACTCGTCATGGAATGCCGTACCATATATACGAGAATCAATTACATACGAAAGCGTTCAACGCTTGCCGGTCAATTTTGAGTTGTTAGCTTTGGTTGCAAAAAAAAAGGAACTGTCGCTCGGTCTGATCGATGTTGAGGAACGATGTATTTTTATCACCTCGCCCTCGTTGACTCTGCTTCCCCACCGACGTTTTAACGCCCGCGCCAACAATTCGATCCGCTCTGTCTCGCTCGGATATCAAACGATTTCGTGCGACGAGTAGTGATTAAGCCGGTCGATTGGTCTTTTAAAGCTCGCGCAAACCTTTGACCCCACGGAATGCACCGCTGATTCTACAGGAATTTTCAATATCGGAATTGCCTTCATTCCTTTTTATTTTATTTCGCCGGTTCTCATCGCGCACAGATTTTCTTTCTTCGTCTAGAATTTTTTTTTTTTTTTTTTTTTTTTTCTTTTCATTGCAATTACTTTTTCGCATTCATTATTTCTCGGCTATTGTCGTCGTTGATGAAAGCTCCGCGGTGGGAGTCGTCGTTGTATTCGCGAAAATCGGTCAGGTCGGGAATTTTAATTTCGTCTTATAATTTTTTTTTTTCTTTTTTGCGACATTATAATTTTTTTTTCTTGACGTTGGCATGGAAAATAGTAGATATGGGGATTTATCAAGTATAGGCACTCGGTTATGGCATGGTAAAATTTTCGTGCAACAGTTTTATAGATTTTGAAAAATGAATTTTTTCGCAAAATTAACTTTTAGTATAAATCGATTTACGTTGTTTTATTCACATTTGTGCTCGTACTTCGGGTAAATTTTAATTTATGGGGATATCCATTTTGTACTCAATTTTATTCAAGGGGATTTAATGTATGAGCTCAAAGTTTAATTTTTTTTTCGTCTTTTACGAAAATAGTTCGCGTTCGGTGAGCAGGTGAAAAGTAGCTTATTAGATAGCAAAACTTTTAAGTCGATAACAACCTTTCTTTCACTTCTTGTTCCTCATGGAAAGTAGGATAATCCGCATTCCCCGCTAAACTGCCCTCACTCCATCATCCGCATTGTGCTAATAGGGAGAAAATAAAAAGGAGCTTACAGCAGACATAAAAAAAAAAACAACGAAAGAAAAAAAAATAAAAATAGTCACCCAGCTCTGCGTCAAACTCGCTTCGATGAATAATTATTGTATTATTTAATTTGTTTATTCATTAGCTTTTGTATTTTTTTAAATTTTTCTTTCGCACTAGCTAAGACGATAAATTTGTCGTTGATTGAATTTCAAAATTAACATCGGGCTTTCTTTCTCGATCTGTTTTAGAAGCAGGAATCCGCGGGAAGTCGGATCTGCGAGAGTTTCACCGATCTTCACTAGCTGTCCTCACTTCATTGAATACCGAGAGCGATTTATCGTAATAGCACACACCGTAACATTGTCATTGTTGAAACTTGAACATGATAAAAAAAAAAAAAAAAAAAACAACTACAACGACAAAAACGCGAAATTTTGAAACCGACGAGGCGGAACTCCATCGAAAATTCAGTTTAAACCAGTGAGAGTGTCGAGATCCAGCTGATGTATATATATAAAAAAAAAGACAAACTTGCCATCGATCGTGTCTCCAAACCCTTGAGAACGCAGAATCTCGTGCGTTCGTGGTGCCAAACAAGAAAAAAACTATATACAACTATTTGAAAAAAACAAAAACGAATATATTACGTATAGGTTGATCGATGCGACTGCCAATTGCTCATATCACAATTTCGAATGATCGATCAAAAAGTTCGAGGCTTCTCGAATTTAAAAATCGTAAACTTCGATTTTTCTATATAAATGAAATGAAACAATTTTTTCGCGAGTGTTGCTTCAAAAGTTCGATGAGGCGAAACGATGACCGATCGAGCGAAAAATACATTGACGAAAATAAAACTAAACAATCAGCGTTTTGTACCGAAGATTAGATAGTAAAGACATTAGATTATTTGATGGATAGATATTTTATTGTAAATATTATCGAGACGAAGTTGAATATTCCGCAGATATTGAAATTTCAAGAGAGCGAAGCTTGCAAGTTTCTCATGGGAAATCGATTCGAGAAGCTCCGAAATACTCATACAAATGTATATATATATAATATATATATATATACATGTATATTGTGTATAATGCAACTTCGCGAATTGTCCGGCCAACGATTTATCGTCTCGAGGGAGTTCGATGTATTCCTCGCGATCGAAAGCCTGTAACGTATACGACTCAGTTATGAGAAGTCGAAAATTGCGATGAGCTCCCCCGAAAGCGAGAAATATCACTCGATATATCGTTTGCTTTCGAGTATCACGAATAACTTTTCTTTTTTAATGTAAGATCCATCGAATAGCAAATCACGTTAAGGCGGTTGGCGTATTTTCGTTTGAGCCGATTTTTTCAAAATCATATGCACGTCAGAAAGTCCCAAAGTAAAGCAAATACTATCGAAATCTTATTTTCGTAAAGATTACTCAAAGAATATACTTTTTAACATTGTTTTTCCTGGGAAAAACCTATGAATTTTATTTTTGTTTTGTACGAGTTGTTGGACAAATTAAAATCGTTGGATTAATATATTTGTTGCCTCAATACGATTAATTCGCCAATCATCTTAAAGCAATATATCGCGCGTTACATACAAAACAAAATAAGAGCACATCGTCCGACGCGAACGTTCGGTTCGAAAGTTTAGTATGACATTGTTAGTTGTGTCGCAATGTTTCTTGCCTCTCTTTTGCCGTGGATCCGCAGAAGGTGAGCAAACGCAATTAACCTTTTTTTTTTCCAAAACATTCTTTTAGAATTGATGTTCCAGTATCCGAGCATGCACATCACTGTCATCGAATCTACGAAATCTAAAATTCAGAAATCTCGTTCTCGGAAAAAAATCTACACCGAGACACTTCAATGTACTTAGAACCTTCGTTCTTGATAACCTAAGCCACTGCACGAATGTAATTGATCGAAAATGCCTACAATCTTATTATATTTTCTAATAAAAAAATTCTTATTCACAATAGTTTTCCATTAATCAATATCAATCCTCCATACTTTATTTTCAGTTTATTAATTTTTTTGTTCAATTACAAACTCACTCATCTGTAATCAATCAAACCAAGAAAAACGATCTTAAAGAACTGTCATTTAATTTCCAAACGTTTGAATAGCTGCTGATCAATCCATGCGAATGTTTCGTGGTTTATTTTTCCGAGAACAATTTTTCTCAGTACTCAGTCCTCACTCGATACTTCGCTGTGTCTATGACGAGCGAACATGCGAATCTCAATAATATTTGTTTCCTCATGTGAACCCGGCGAAGAATTTTTTACCGTAACGCATATTCAGAGTACACGTCTTCCTCTATTGCCGTTTCAGAAGACATTGCGAACGGAGATGACGAGCGAATTAGGATTTGCCCTGGACAGCGTCGAAGAAGCCGAGATACCCACCAAACCGATCATCCGCCATCGGCAGAAGCAACAATCGGCACTGTCGATTGTCTCGGATACCGGCGAGGCCCCAGGCTACACGAAATACAGACATTTTATAGGAAAAGCGCCGTTAACGTAAGCCCGGACTATGTCCTTGTCAGTGTAAAAAAAAAAAAAAAAAAAAATAACGAGGAAAATTTCGCTTCGAATTTCGATGTGACTGGTGATGTTGATTTTGGTTTTTTTACCAGAGCGAGAGAGAGAGAGAGAGAGAGCGAGAGAGAGAGTAGAAGAAATATGTGAGAAAACGTATGTGAGAAAATAATTTTTAACGTCGTCGGACTAATTAAATGTATATAAACCTTATTACGTTTCAAATTTATTATATTATATATATATATAAATATATATATATGGATAAATATATATATATATAATATTAATAATGTAAATGTATATCACTGTGGTCGTCTGAATCGTTGAATACATAAATCTTTTTCAACCAATCGAGCGTTGCAAGATCAAACTTGTTTTTCATTGGCTCGAAAAAGAAAAAGGATTTAAAAAAAAAAAACAATTGGCCTCGTCTGACATCGATATATTATAAACGAAATTGTAGACACTGTAAATATATAGATATTATGCATCTGTCGCGAGAGAAATAAGAAAAATTTCATTTACGAACGATAAAACTGATTCCATGTAACGAAAAAAAGAAAAATATCATGAAAAAAAAAAACCGAAACGAAATATTGATTGAATCCTTTTGGGTATGAAGCATTATCGTATTATGTGGTGTGATTATTTTTGTTTCGTGTTATCATAGACGAACTTCGCGTGTTAACGTTCATTCGTGACTTTTCGATTTCGTGAAAAAATTGGCAAAACGGACAGCTTTTATTTGTTGTCTTCCTTCACGGCGCAGCAGCCACGAAAAAAAAAAAAAAAAAAAAAAAAACAAAGTTAGTGTGATGAAGTTTCGTGCCTGAACAACATCCTTGGGCCGACAATGGAAGAAACTGTTGTGTCGAGGGAAAATAACGCGGAAAAGTTTATTTCGAGATTTGAATCCCGGGGGACCATTCTGTAGTCGTATTCCATGCGGAATTGTGAGATCGAACTAATTTTTTCGATTATTTTCGCTCGACCGTATTTAGTCCACAATCCCAACCGCCAATGGCAACGCCAAGGAAAATACGACGATTATTCGATTAGCGCGATCGTACATTCGACTGTCACTTGTACATAAATCTTGCCATTCATTAATTATACACGAATGCGACGTTGACTGTCGTTATCTCAGCGTTAATTATAATTTACATTCGTCATGTAATTCACGAGAAAACGTTCTTGAAACGTGAATAAACTATTCGTCCGTATGTTCTCAAATGTTTCGACGATTATGATTCATTATGATATACCCATCCTCGTTTTATTTGTCAAAGGTAAGAATGAATTATACAAACGACGCAGAAGCTATCGATATCTCTTTGCAGTGATGAATCTTCGTGCTTCTTACATCGCAATCAGTTGCAAAATTATTTTTCCTTGAAGCTATGAGAAAGATACAAAACATTTAAAGATTGAAATTGAATTAAAGAATTAGGAAAACAATGGAAACAATAATTAAAAAATTGGGAAGCTAAAGAAAAGGAAAATTAATTAACTCAGATGATTTTTTAGTGTTACATATGAGTTCCATGTAGTAATGTTGTTGTTATTCTGCCCTTCGCTCTCGGGGCTTTTATTCTCAGACAATAAAAATAATACCCTTTGAACTATGCACACTCTGCTACAGACATTAACCCCCCGCCGGCCACGCAGGGGGTGAACGGAACGTAAGTTAAATGCAAATCTTGTAACAGTCTGAGAAGTCTCTCTCAAAGCCATCTCCGGGTACTACAATGTTATTTGCTCGTTCCATTGCGAAGGGAGAGTA
>OZ020175.1:9821716-10068355 GCA_963971145.1 Sussaba pulchella | reverse complement strand
TGCACTTCTAATAGACGCGCGTGCGAAACGCTGCGTGCTCCGACTACGATAGACCGAAAAGTTAGTTTTCGTTGAGAATTCGGAGAACATAAATTTTTTGTATAAAATTCCACTTTACGGAGTGACTGAACAGTTTGTTCGAATCGGTATAGTTGTTTATAGGTAAGCCAGGTTTTGCAACCCCGACTTTCCCATCAACGTAGTTCAGTCATTTATCGTTTGGATAGAAAATTTTTTTTCCACCTTCGTTATTTTTGAATTCCTCGTTTTTCGCATAACTATTGCGTTACGTTTGCTCAATTTTTCTTGAAGCTTTGGCATAACTTATGACACGTGAAAATTTTTCGAACCAAGATAATTCACGTCAAGAATTCATATCACGAAATATTTTTTTTGTTTTCATGCATGGGTTGACAAAATATGCGTGGTTAGTGCCGAGATAATGTTTTTTTAGACGATCTAGACGTTGCATCTGATAGAAACGTCTGGAAACGACTTTCCGTGACGGATAAGTCATCCAGAAAAAGTAACTTAGTTTGTTAAATCGTTTGGTTCGAATTGAACAAAACACTTTTAGAATGCGACGATAGTATTTTCGGCAACCAAATGATTTCCATCGAAATATAATGAATGAAGATGCATTCTCGGAAGCACGTTTGAAAGCACATCTTGCGGACCGTATTGCTGCGGAAAAGTATGTCACCCTCGATGCACGTTGGCGTGGCGATGCCGACCGTCTAAATATATCGGGCACCGTAATGCACTTGGTGCGTTTTCGCGCTCCTCCGCCATGTCATCTAGTGCAGAGGAGGCACACGGAGACGAAGCACGTTCTCTTTTTCATTCAGCATGAACGTCGCTGCACCGAGAAACCGGCAATGACTCAATAAATCAAAATAACTATAATTCCCGTAACACTCGTCAACTTTTTTTCAAATTTTAAAGATTTGTATTACATAAATTGTATAACGCCGGTATGCGCATCCGAATTTTGTATTTTCTTCAGCCTCTGTCCAATGGACGATACAAACAAATGTTGTGTCTATTATTTATCGATATTCTTCGATTCTTTTGCACCGGCTCGAATTAATAATTCTTTTAACGTACTTGAATGATTTCGTTAGAGAAATATTTCATGATTTTTCACTTGAAACAAGGTGAAGTGAATTTTACCGGTAGGAAGTTGATGGAATTCTGATAGAACGAAGAATTTATTAACAGAAACGTCGCAATGGACATGACACACGCGTGTAGAATCGTTACGTTCAGGAGTAAATAAATCGATTCGGAATTTGTTCAGCAATTCCATTAGTCCGTGGAACACGCTTGGTAAAATCAATCAAACGCACCGCCGCGAGCCAGCCACTACCGAGGAGTACGTGTAAATGTTTATGTCTTGAGAGCGAAACTTCAAACTCACAGAGCCTCTCTTGCAAGTGCTCCCGGAAAACGTAAACTCGAATAGCTTCGAGTCAATAATTCTTTCACTTCCGAAGTATATGTATATTTAGACAACGCGAATAAAAAAAGACTCGCATTTTGAAATATTGCAAATATAGTAACTCCTTCAATTCGTAACGCTGCGCTTATCAAACGGATACTTGATTGTCACAAAACAAGGTAGATTAACAACAAAGATTACGAAATAATAAAAATAATAATAATAATAATAATAATAATAATAATAATAATAATAATAATAATAATAATAATAATAATAATAATAATAATAATAATAATAATAATAATAATAATAATAATAATAATAATAATAATAATAATAATAATAATAATAATAATAATAATAATAATAATAATAATAATAATAATAATAATAATAATAATAATAATAATAATAATAATAATAATAATAATAACAATAATAATAATAATAATAACAATAATAATGAACATTTTCCGAAAAATCAATTTTAATCAGTCAAAATTGTACGTGTATGTCGCTTATATTTTCGAAGAACATTCGTAATCTTAAAGGCGGTCATGTTTTTAGAATAATGACACGATGCTGACGAAATGTCTCGTCGCTCTGGGTTGCACATTGTTATTATTCCCATGTGTCGTGGGATTCTCCAAGAGAATAAAATTAGGTAAGAAATACCGCGTCGATGCGATTGGAACGAAAATGCTGACCGTGGCGTCGCAATATATGCGTGAAATAATGTCCAGGAGGTCTATTCGAGGAAGATGATCCTTCTCAACAGGCGTTTCTCGCGTCCGTCAACGCCGTCAACAAATTGCGGCACAGCATGGAGGAACTTGCGAACGTGTTTCTCGTGCCAGATATTCAGGTCGTTGCTAGAGATGCGTTCGAAATTTCGCAAAGTGGTGAGCAGCGCGAACACATATTTACACACAGATATATTGTATAAGAATATATGCTATATAAACATGTATATTGTATACACATATATGAACGATTCTTTTTCCACTGGGCCACTTTTTTTTTTCAACCCCCAATTTTTTTCATAATCTGCCAGTTTGAAATATTGATCAAAAGGAATGTCTTTGATTTTTTTTAGATTTTTTTAGGCGTCCGGTCAGGATTTTCAATTTTTTATTATGAACACTTTACCTCAAAAAATATTCATCGAACAAAAAAAACGTAAGGATAAAACCTTTTTTATTTTGTCCGCTTTATCGAAAAAAATCAGGATGATAATTTTTTTGGATTGAGAAAATTAAAATTAGGCAAATAAATGAGAAAAACATTTTTTCTAACCAAATATCACACCTTCGATTTCGGTACAAATTTTACAGGCTGTTTGTATTTTGGTAAAGTGTGTGCGTGAATTTTTCCAGAATGGTACCTGCAATGGTTACGATAAAAAAAAATAAAAACCTTCCGAAATGATTTATGATTTATGAGATCTATGAGATTTCGCAGGGTTTTTATTTTTTTTCATCGTAACCATTGCAGGTACCATTCTGGAAAATTTCACACACACACTTTACCGAATGACAAACATCCTGTAAAATTTGTACCGAAATCAAAGGTGTTGTTTGGTTAATAAAATGTTTTTTCTCATTTATTTGCCAATATTTAATTTTCTCAATCCAAAAAAATTATGATTTTGATTTTTTTCGATAAAGCGAAAAAAATAAAAAAGTTTTTATTGGTATTTTTTTTTTTGTTCGATGAATATTTTTTGAGGTACAGTGTTCGTAATGAAAATTTGAAAATTCTGAACGGACGCCTAAAAAAATCTAAAAAAAATCGAAGACGTTCCTTTTGACTAATATTTCAAACTGGCAGATTATGAAAAAAATTGGGGGTTGAAAAAAAAAAGTGGCCCAGCTGAAAAAGAATCGTCCATATATTACATGACGATTGACGTCACGTATTATATTTATGGGTATTTTCCATTTTTCGATCTTCTTAAAACACGTGGCTCAGTGGTCTAGGGGTATGATTCTCGCTTTGGGTGCGAGAGGTCCCGGGTTCAAATCCCGGCTGAGCCCAATTTTTTTTTTTTTCTTATTCCTTCATGCATTACTGAATAACGATGAAAATTGAAATGGACTATATTTTTATTTTATTCAGCGTGTACTGTTTTGGAAAAAGGAGTGGTTGCGATATTCGGTCCAGCGGACGCAGTCAGCGCCGAACATGTGCAGAGCATGTGCGATTCCGTCGATATGCCGAATTTGGTCGCGCGTTGGGAGATCGAACCGGTTAGGATGGCAGCTATTAATTTCTATCCACATGCCGAAACACTCGCACTGGTGAGACAAACTTATGGATCTATGTAATACCGATCCAAGTGGAATAATATGTTACCAAAGGGTGGCCTTGTTCTCGTGGGTAATTCGTGTTTCATTCCCGAAAAGATATGTGATTGGAATCATTTTGAATTGACAGGTGTTTCTTCAACTGGTAACGCAGTTCAAGTGGAAAACGTACACGATACTGTACGACAATTCGGACGGAATGGTACGTACCAATCAGTTGCTGAAAAAAACGAATCCAAAAGGATATCCCGTTACCGTTCGATATTTGGGCGAAGGTCCGGATTACAGGTGCGTAGGAAATGTACGATTAATGGAGGCAACTGCAGTTTCAGGCTCTGTATGCTTTTGATTAAGTATTAATTTAGTATTCATTGATTAATTCTTTTTTCCATTTTTTTATTGAGTATTATTCAGTTTAATTATTACTTTCGATCTAATATCCGTTGTTTTTTTTCTTTTCTTCTTTTTTTTTTGCGAAAAGGTCGATATTGCTCAACGTGAAAGAATCTCAAGAGGAAAACCTCGTGATCGACGTTTCGTACGAAATTCTCGACGAGGTGCTCAAACAGTGCCAGCAAGTTGGATTGTTGTCGGATCGTCACAGGATTCTCGTTACTAATTTAGTAAGTAAAAGTACTCGACGATAAATCTTCCTACCGAACCGATTCAAACAACGAAGGGAGAAAAAATCGTTACAATAATTAATTGAATAATTGTAGAGTGTAATGAAATGTATGAATTTCACGTCAAATAAAATTTAATTATGTGTCCAGGATTTCCAAACCCTCGATTTAGAACCTTATCAGTATGCCGGAGTAAATTTTACCGGTGTTCGCCTCGTCAACGCCGACGATCCGGAAGCACAGAGCACATTCGACGACTATCTCTTCGACATGGGTTTGGAAAGCTTGACGCAATTGCGCGTCGAACCGGCATTAATGTACGATTCGGTGCAATTGTTCGCCCGAGCTTTCAAACGATTCAAGGACATTGTCGAGGGTGACGTCAAACAATTGGCCTGCGATGGTTCCGACAACTGGGAATTCGGAGCGAGTTTGAACAACTATATTCGTACCGTGAGTAAATCGAGTTTCTTCCATCGCTATAAGATTTCATTCAGTTATCGCAAAACGAATCAAATCCGTCTCCAATTATTGTCACATACGTTTAATTTTTTTCAGACGGAAATGAGGGGCTTGACCGGTTTGGTCAAATTTCAAACAAATGGATTTCGTAGCGATTTCGAACTCGACATACTTCAGCTTAATCTTGCTGGATTGAAAAAGGTCGGAACTTACAACACAACGAATGGCATCGAATGGAAACGCGATGACAGTTCTTCGTCGGTACTCGACGATGATGACATATCGAATACGACGTTTAGAGTGCTAATTGCTGTGGTAAGATTGTTCAATAATTTGATTGAAACGTTTGGGGATTAATGTGTGGAATTGAAAACATTTAATCGACACTCCTTTTGCGTCCAGAATCCACCGTACAATATGCTGAAAGAATCGCCTGTTATGCAAGTGGGAAACGATCGTTACGAGGGTTTTGCCATTGAGATTATTCAAGAGCTCAGCAAAATTTTGCATTTCAACTACACGTTTATCGAGACGGATCCGGATTACGGTAGCAAAGGAACGGACGGCAAATGGAGCGGGATGCTGGGGATGATAATTGCCGGGGTGAGTACCGTTAAATCGAATCATCGGATTTCCATCAGCTCTAGTTAGATGCTAACGCATTTACCTTGCAGCTACGAACGTTGAACGTTTGTTTTTACAAACATCTAAAAAATGTTGTTATCGTTCGAACTTAACTGATAATGTCGATCAGATAAGTCCACGTCGGACTTATAGAAAATGCCGTATAGAAAATGTAACAAAATATAGTAGAACGTCATATATTGTTTTTTCAAAATTAAGACAGAATAAAATAATTCAATAACAACAATAATAATAAATCAATTAATAAATATTATTGTTAGTTAAATAAAATATTGAAGCACTCATTATTTTTACCATTTGGATCAATAAATACATTTAATGACAAATTTTCGTTTCAAGGAAGCCGATCTTGCTATAACGGATCTAACAATAACTGCAGCGCGAGAAAGTGCGGTGGACTTTTCCATGCCCTTCCTAAATCTCGGTAAATTCTTCGACTGTTTATCATAAGCTGTAACGTCTAATTAACATTCTTACAATCAATTTGATATAATCCAATTCTTTGCAGGGATAAGCATATTGTATAAAAAACCAACCCAAGCGCCACCGAGTCTTTTCTCCTTTCTCGCGCCATTCTCGACTCAGGTCTGGCTCTATCTGATAGGATCTTTCACTCTGGTGTCTCTGTTGCTCTTCGTGATCGGTAGAATGTGTCCGGACGAATGGAACAATCCTTATCCGTGCATAGAGGATCCGGAGGAGCTCGAGAATCAATTCACGCTCAAAAACTCGTTTTGGTTTGCTATTGGCGCAATTATGCAACAAGGTTCCGAGATCGCGCCTATGTAAGCATTCCGATAGACGTGCAAGACATGTAATAAACTTATCTCACCATAAACTCACGTCAGCGAACAAGATTTCAATGAATCGAGATAAGAAGTCTGAATTTTGACAATTAATTGATTAATGTAATTTATAATTCGTCGTATTTTTACTACATTTTTTTACCTTTAATTCAGTGGGATGTCAACGAGGATGTTGGCTGCATCGTGGTGGTTCTTCTGTCTGATAATAGTGTCATCGTACACCGCGAATCTCGCGGCTTTTCTCGTAGTCGAGACCATCGTCAGACCGATCAAGTCAGCCGAAGATCTCGCTGATTTGAACGGAGAAATCAAGTACGGAGCAAAGAGAGGTGGTTCGACGTATAATTTTTTTAAAGTAAGCACAACGATCTCACGTTCAATAAGTGGGCACACGCTTCTTTGAAAAATTGTAACGAAAAATGTTTTTTCCACGCGAATGAGGAATTTTTGAATTATTATTTAGAATTGAATTAGACAGGTTGAAAAGTTGGGTTTATAATTACAGGAATCCGATCACTCGACGTACATAAAGATGTTCAAGTACATGGAAGCAAATGCAAAGACCGTACTGACCGAGAGCAACGACGAGGGAAAGAACAGAGTACTCGATGATAAGCAAAATTACGCTTTTCTCATGGAATCCTCGTCCATTCAATATATCGAGCAGAGAGAGTGTAACGTTACGCAAATCGGTGGCTTGTTGGATGCCAAGGGTTACGGAATAGCTATGCGAAAGAGTTAGCAGTGCATTATAACATTTCCTGTCATTGAAAAAAAAAATTCCCATCGATTCAGATATTTCAATTGAACTTTATTAATTCTGATCATTAATTTCATCAAAATATCAGTCAATATCTTATCAGTTTAAATATTTGTTATCTGGAAAAATTACATATCTTTTGTGTTTATCTGTAAATAGAGTAATCTACACACAAATATAAATTCAAAAACAACCACAGACTATACATATAGAATGATAATACAATATTCAATACTTTTCATAATCTGGAAAGATTACAAATACAGAAACCGGCTCAATACAGCCGTGCTGCAACTCCAGGAAACCGGACTTCTTTCGCAATTGCAAAAAAAATGGTGGGAGGAGAAGCGCGGAGGTGGAAAATGTAAGGTGAGCGAGATTATCGAACGTCGACAGAAAATTGTTGGAAATATTTCTTGCTATGAATAAATACAATAAATCTGTTTTTACGAATTCATATACCGTTCAATTTTAGGAGGATGGAGGATCGGCAGCCGCGGAAGAATTGACACTGGATCACGTGGGTGGTGTATTTTTAGTCCTGGGAATCGGTATCGGTCTCTCAGTACCTTTCACGTTCTGGGAGTTCATTTGGGAAATTGGTTGCATCGCTCGCAAAGAAAACGTAACTGACGCACACATTCGCTACTAACGCAATCATTTGCCAAAGTGTCATTTTTCTGAATATATTAATACGCAATTATTATTATTACTATTTAAAAAATGTTTTTAGTCATCGTTCAAGGAGGGATTTACGGAGGAAATGAGGTTCTTCATGAAGTGCAAAGGAAGCGTGAAGGAGGCAAGAAAACCAAAAGCTCCCTCGCAGACTACGGAAGCGAGCACTAGAGACAGCACGCCGCCTTACGGATTGGTACCGACAGTCATAACAACTGCAGCAGAGAAAGAATAATAATTCAATATGCACCGAGTGAAAAAAAAATGTTTCTCCTTTTCACAAGGAAATCAAATGAATATTGGTTACTTTAAGAAAAAACTAAATATTAGTACCTACTGTTATAATAACTATTTAGCTTTTTGTTTCCACGAACAAAAATTCGAATAAAATAAAATAATGTGTAATACATCGATGGGCTCAACAACAAAAAAAGATAATTCGATTGCTAGTTCATTAAAAAAAAAATCAAACAATGATCACAATTCCAAATGGCACAACCAGCCTTCAAAAGGTTGTAACGAATCGTCCTTAAGGTTGTACAATGTAAGTTGACAAATGAATGTAGGAGCACGTGTAGGCTCGATAATCGAGTGTTTAGTTAATAAAACGAATAAATGACGTTATTTCGTTGTTAATCATTTTTTCTCGATATACTGTTTTAAAAAAAATCGAAAATAACAGTATTGAAAGAGCATTGACACAGAGAAAAAGAAAATTGCTGCATACATTTTCCATGTACTCACCGTCAGCGTGTGTGCCTCCTTGTATAATAAAATACGCGGGGGCAAGATCCAATATAATTTCTTGTATTCCAATTTATCATTTTTCTATTCAAATTTTTTTTTTCTGTATCCTATTGATTTTAATCCGATTTCACTAAATTTTCTGATGTACGACTGAACAGCCCCGAGTCATCAACGCGCGGCACGAGCAAGAGCAAGAGCAAGAGGAGAAGCTGGCCGATACTGCGCCGTTCGTGATGCCGGAATCACCGTCACAGAAGACCCGGTGGCGGTGGTCATAAAGGAGTATTTAAAGCCCATTAAGCAGCATGACATGACGTACAACTTTGAGCTCGAACGAATGAGCGTGTCTTTTAGTCTTTTCCTTTGCAATAAATCGTCTATTCTCGTTTTCTTAAAGAAAATATATATATACTATTTTTGGTGGAGGATAGATTTAGGAAGGATATCGTTTAAGGCTGAGAAACGTTGTAACTTACGGCAAAGACTAAAAATCCTTTGATTAGGCCTTTCAAACGTCACTTTGGCGACTGTGTATGCTGCAAATATTTATGGAAATAAATAAAGGCATACATTAGTTTCGGGTGAAGGTCTGGTGAGAAAAATTGAAAATTTCAAATGAGTTTTTCGCGACGTAGGTGGGGGAGGGCATATTTGTGTAAAAATTTTCAATCGATGAGGTTGAGTTAGGCGGTATGTTTGTTTCAAGTTTTGCGCGTGGCTTTTCGTTTTTTTAGCAACGAGGTTCGATAATTTCTGTGTAATGTTTTTTTCGAAATTAATTAATCAGATTATTTCTTTTTTTTTCAAGCAGTTGACGGTAATTATATACGTTCTGTGGTAGCAGATCTCGTTCTTTTTTCATCCAGCTGTTTAAAGTATTAGATTGCAGCCGCTTCCGTCCCTTCAGCCGGTCTTTCCAGGCCCTCTATTATAAATACCGACCTCGTCACGTATTTGTCAAATAAAAAATCATTCCCTCTTGAAGATGCTCCTGTTTAATGTTATACAGTACGGGAGTCGATTATCACCACGTTATTTCATATTAAGACAATCGTATCAGGATCATATTCAAATATTTCGAATAATCAATCTTTACTTAAACAAAGAAAAAATTATAATTTGAATTTTCCAAATAATAATTACGATTATAAATATTAAATTTTCAATACTTGATATTCGCTCCGTTTCTCAATTTGTGAATCTTCGCATTGAAAGCGAGGTGAGGGTTTCTGACATAAAATTCGGGAATAAAAGCACAATGCTGTCGGAATTCTCGGCATAGCTTTTCGTTTTTACTTTTTATTTTTTTGGTTTCTTCTTTCCTTCTTCTCTCAGTAGCAAAATATAGAACGTCTTCGGAAAGAAACGAAACAAAAAAAAACAAGACGGTGAACGACAAGAGAAAAATGTGGTAGGGGTGGAGCGAACAGACCTCGGCACCGGCAACTCGTGCATTTCTAAAACGACGATCGTCTGGAACGGTGCTCCAACTCGGATGGTTCAAGTTTTCGTTTTCGTGAAAAATGCCGAAGATACATTCTCCATTGTAATATAATTTCCGTGTCTGTTTGTTACGTTTGAATAAGTGTAGTTTGCTTAGGTAAGCCATACTTTTCAAATTCCTTTATTCCATAAGTCAACTAACTTCCGCTGACGATTAAAATTGAGAATAGAATTCAATAAATTTTACGAAATTCATTTTATAACCGACAAGAGAATCTATTGATTATTTTTTGTCTACAGGGTTTCTAAAGGTACAAAATCAATTTTGAATTATAAGCAATCATCATTATAAATTATTAGCATACAACAATAATATGAGCCACAATAATAAAAATGAATAATCATAATTACGAAGTACATTTAATTTTTAAATATTTATCCGTTGCCAATTGGCTATTTTTGAGTATTTTAGTTCATCGTAATTGCATTAGAACATGAAATTCCGTACGACCGTTCGATCGGGGAAATAAGTGGAATACCGTGCTGGTGTTAAATTCGTTATAGATTACCGAAGCACGAGTATATCCGAGAAACTCGTATTTCGTAAAAATGAAGTCACTCCCGAACCACGTTGGCAGCATCTAAATATATCAGCATCTTTATGCGCCTCCTGTGTTTTCATTTCTTCAGCATGTCATCTTGAGCCACGCGCGGAACCAAGAACAAACGTGCTGTTCGACTGCACGTGCGGATTAGGCTGTATAGATGAGAAAGAAGCGATTAAATAAACGAACAATTTAACGTCACAACGAGAATTATTTGTTTGTTTCCTCGAACAATAAACGAATGGACGTTCATGTGCTCGACATAATTTCCAAAATAAGTTTTATTGCCCTCTACCATTGTCAACAACAAATTCCAGTCGGATACAAATTTATTTCCGGAAACGATCGATGGCTGCAATCTGAAATAAAAAAATTGGACAATAAATAACGCAGGATGAAATAAATCAATTATAAATATATGTGTGAAATTTTTAACATCTTTGTGGATTCAAACGAAGAGACGCCAGAATTTTGCTTTCCGGGCAATAATTACTCGATTTTGTTTTTAATACAGGGATGAAAATATATTGTAGAGATTAGTGATTTCGCATAGAATACCCATTAACCCGTTAAAAAGCACAAAGCTATGAATTCAACGAGCCGTCGAAAGCCTGCTGCTTCGCGCACTACGCGTAAATGTTTGTATCTCGACTGCGTAATTTGAAAATTACAGGTTTCGTGCAATTTTACGTTTACACAACGTTCAAACGTTCAAGTTCTCCATGGATCTGCGAATTCCAATATCTCGAAGTTTCGCGATGAACCAGCACAACTTCAAAATACACACTAATAAATTAATCAGCTTCTTCTACTTATTTTTTTAATAATTTAATAATGAATATTTTCATCAGAATGATCTTAAGATGCTCAAGAATTGTCTTCTGGTATTTTGCTGCGCATTGTCGTTACGTTTGTGTCTTTCGGAATTACCAAAAAGAATAACTTTAGGTAAGAAAATTTGTATAATTTCAATTGGAATTAATTATTTGGATTGCAATCGGTTTTTGACCGTTTTTTGACTGGCAAAAATTGCAATATAAATCATTTTCAGGAGGTCTGTTTGAAAAAGATGATCCGAGTGGTGAAATCTTTGGACCGTATGCTCAGGTGGTCAATAAAATGAGACACGGTCGTCGGCAACAGGCAAAAATATTCTTCGATACCGTTACCATCAACATTACCAATGATTTATTCGACGTTTCACATACTGGTAAGCGTTCGAAAAAAATGTTTAGCAAGCTACATACGAAAAACAATTTTAATGACATCAATTATTTGTTGAGCAAAGAGATTTTAAGCTTTCGGGGAAAACTTGGCAATTGAACGTATGTTTTTTTTCTGGGTTGATAATCGCAGCCTGCTCAGTGCTGAAATATGGCGTGGCAGCAATTTTCGGACCTGCTGCAAAAAGCGCCGGCGAATACGTCGAAAACATGTGCGACGGTTTGGGTATGCCGAATATCGTTTGGCGAAGGGATGTCAAGCCAATTAGGTGGAAATCTATCAATCTTTATCCACACTTTGAGGAACTTTCTATGGTAATTTCCTCTTGAAAGGAGCATGTGTATATAGATAAATGAATATATGGTACAACATGTAGAATAAATATATTTATACAATAACAAATTCAACGAATTTTTTTCTATCTTTCTGGTATTTAAATGAAAAAACGAAATATTTCATAATACTATTTTTCACATTATTGTTCTCTAACTTACCACTTTCGAAGTTTTAAAGAAGTCCAGATGGGCCAAATCCCGCCTACACGTGTCCATCGTCAAGGTTTCGAATTTTCAGCTCTTTCTCCGTCTGGTGAATGAATACAAGTGGAAAGGCTACACGATATTGTACGACAACACTGAAAGTCTGGTAATGCTAAACACGTTGATCCGAAAATACAATTCGACTGGACCTACAGTGACAGTTCGTCATCTAGGCAATGGACCAAGTTACAGGTATTCTTGTTTCTCACCATAAATATTGTCATTTAAATTTTTCGTCTAATTTTATTCAATAAATTAATTGAAATTCATTTTGATACCAAAAACTTTTTCAGACATGCGATGATGGAGATCAGAAAATCAACGGAAAAAAACATTATCATTGCTTGTTCCACGGAAATTCTTGAAAATGTTTTGGAACAATCGCTACAATCTGGAATACTTTCCGAAAGACACGAAGTCATTGTCACCAATTTGGTATGTTAAAACGAATTTTAAAAAAATTCTTAAAAAATAAAGGTCAGATTATTTTCCCCACAGCTACACGATTAAACAGAATTCTCGTCCAATAACTAACATTAGTTTACATTTCTTTGCATTTTCTCAAACACATAAATGTTAAGATTTTTTTAAATGATTCAATTTAAAGAATTATAATTTAATTCATCTTCGAAAAGTAAAACATTCATTTTGGCGCAGGATCTCCAATCGATAGATCTGGAACCGTACCAGTACTCCGGAGTTAACTTAACCGGTGTGCGGCTCATAGATGTCAACAATCCGTACGCCCAAAATATATTCAGAAAGCATTTGCGTGGTTTGGGAGGAGTTCGAAACATAACGGAATTACGTGTCGCACAAGCCCTCACGTACGATGCGATACAATTGTTTTCCCGAAGTTTGAATGAGGCCAGTTACGCTGGATACAGTTACGTGACTACTCTGTCTTGCAACAGTTCGTATCCTTGGGATTTCGGTATCAGTTTGAATAACTTTTTACGCACCGTAAGTTCGGAAAAAAATTATTACATCAACAATCAACATCGATTTAAACATCTTAGAATTAAATAAATTAAATCTTGTTACGTCAAATATATAATGTCGACGAATTTTGTCACAGGCTGAAATGAGAGGTCTGACCGGTTTGGTGAAGATTCATACGAATGGATTTCGCAGTGACTTCGAACTTGATATCGTTCGACTGAATCAAAATGGTTTGATGACCGCAGGCACGTACAATAGTACTATCGGTTTTCAATGGCAGTACGAGGAACAGCATCACGAGGTTTTGAATCAGAGTTTCAAAATTCTCATCGCAATGGTACGAACGTGTGGACCATTATTTGAGAGAAAAAGAAAAAAGTTCTTGTCGACAATCGATGGTTGAAATAATTTTTTTATTTCAGATCAAACCGTATAACATGCTGACGAATACGTCGATACAGCAAACGGGTAACGATCGCTACGAGGGCTTCGCTATTGACATAATCAAAGCGTTGGCCGAACGATTGTACTTCAATTACACATTTATCGTGCACAATGGTGGTTACGGGGCCCAAGGCAAGGACGGAAAATGGTCTGGGATGTTGGGCGATATCATTGCGGGAGTAAGTTTGATTTTTTAATGATTCTGACGATAAGACTAGTCTTTCAAAAACGTTTTCCGATAATATACAGTGTTATCAGCGGTGGGCCTTTATACGATGAAAACAGTGTTTGAAATGTATTCGAGATTATTCATATTTCTGCAATAATTGTGAATTATGTAAATTGATTATTGCTACACAATCGATTCTGACACCTTAAACAAAAATGAAATCCATGATCATTCAGTTAGGGACTTATTTTAAATACGCTTTCTCGAAAAATATATTTGAAAGAGTTTTTCAAATAAATACCGATAATTACCGACCATGCATAAATTAAGATTTTAACATTTCTGCAATAATTATAGCTCATTGAAATTTATTTATACTTAATGAAACTATTTAAAAATAATTTTTCTGTAGAGAGAATAGCTATAATTAATTATCACGCAACGTTTGCTCTTCACAATTCTGCAGAAATAAAAAAAATTAGGATTTAAAAATTACAAACTTTAATCATTCAGTGATAAACGTCATTTAAATCTATTTCCATTGAGCGAATGCAATAGAATATGAGTGGGATAATTGTACCGCAACTTGTTCGGGTATTCAATTTGCTATAACTGCACTTTTGAATGATTGCGATATCCATCGTATCATCCCATGTGATGTTGCCATCTGTGAGGGGTTTTCTCAAACTCACGCGCGTATCCGTAGTCAAGTACGTTTTCGCGCGTGCTGCCTCGGTCGATAACTTATCACCTCCGCGTTCAACATTCGGTCGATATACTCGAGTTCGACCTTCTCGGTAGCGTCTTCCTAAAATAATATGATTGAAGCGGACGGCGGGAAATTCAACATCTAAATATATTTTCTCAGAAAGCAGATCTGGCTATTACGGATCTCACAATCACTGCGGAGCGACAGAGCGCGGTGGACTTTACGACGCCTTTCATGAGTCTTGGTAAATAATTATTTAATTAAGCTATATATATGCCTGAATTCACGACAATATATTTCTACGATTGCGAGTGTTTTGCTGTCGAATTATGTCAATTCAATGAATTAATTGATTATTTTAATCATTCTTGATTATTTTTTGATTCTTTGTTTCTCTCATTTAATTCGTTTTTTTTTCTATTTTTTTCAGGTATATCCATACTTTACAAAAAACCATCGGGAGCTGCCCCGAGCCTTTTTTCCTTTCTCGCGCCATTTTCGAAGGAAGTCTACTTCTATCTCGTCGGAGCTTACGTTTTCGTTTCGTTGTGCCTTTTCGCAATAGGCAGAATGTGCCCGGCCGAATGGACGTGTCCTTATCCATGCATTGAGGAACCTGAAGAACTCGAAAATCAATTCACACTAAAGAACGCACTATGGTTCGCTCTTGGCTCAATAATGCAGCAAGGTTCTGAGATTGCTCCAATGTAAGTTCGTCGGGACTTTGATCGTTTTTACTCTACTCCTGGTTAAATTTGAATCACGAATCAGAAATTCAGTTAGATAATGGACGCAACGATAATTTTTTTATTTTTTCTGTTCACTTCCGATTCAAAAATAAAAATAAAATAGGGAACTCAATTTAATAATAAACACAACGGGGGCTTACATTTTTTTTTCAACTTATCTTTGGCTAGAAAATAAATGAAGAATCAACAATATATCATAAAAAATTACAAAAAAAATATCATCAAATAATTTTTTCGTTATTTCATCGTTGACACAGAGGATTATCGACGAGAATGATAGGAGCCTCGTGGTGGTTTTTCTGCTTGATTATGGTCACCTCTTACACGGCTAATATTGCTGCTTTGTTGGTGGTCGAGACAATCGTCAGACCGTTCAGAAACGCTGACGAGCTTGCCAATCTCGACGGTCAGATAAAGTACGGTGCTAAACGGGATGGAGCCACGAAGAATTTCTTCAACGTAAGTGCGATCCATACGAATTTAACGATCATAGTCGTGATTTTGTAATTAAATTCCGTGTCATTTAATAATTAAATTTCACCTATATTTCCCGACTGGAAATATGAAATCGACGGCAATGGAACGATTCCATAGGTTTCGGTGAGACCGTCGTACAAGAAGATGTTTCAGTACATGATGGAACATGAGGATGAAGTCATGACCGAGAGCAACGAAGAGGGACGCGACAAAGTGGTCGCGGAAAAAGGCGGCTACGCGTTTCTCATGGAATCAACGACTATCGATTACACGACCCAGAGATACTGCGGACTGGCCAAGATCGGCGAAAATTTGGACTCGAAAGGCTACGGGATTGCCATGAGAAAAAGTTTGTTCCGCTCCTTGATTGTCGATTTTTTGAATGACGATTATTTCTAAACGGTTTATTATTAATTCATTATTATATATGGGTCGATAAATCGAATTTATAATATTCCACAAAATTTTCCTACTAACCTCGTATCGACCAACCGAGTGACACTCAAAAAAATAAATCACCCTAATTATCATTGAAGAATCCAATAGATATATTGGTTAATCGCCCAACCTTGCTCGGTTCAGCAACCGAAAATCGAAATATTTATCTATTTGCAATATTAACAGAGCTTCGAACGTTTCACTACCTCTACAGATTCTTCGTACAGACGTCAGTTCGACAACGTAATATTGCATCTTCAGGAAGACGGAACACTCGCGACTTTGAAAGAAAAATGGTGGGAGGATTTATACAACGACGCGAAATGTGGAGTAAGTCGGTCACAATAACTTCACGAGTAATTTCAATAAATAACTTGCTAACTATCCAATGATATGATCAGTGATAAACGTGTTCTGGACAATTGTAGAAATCTTCCACATCGACGATCAGCAGCGAAATGACATTGGAACACCTAGGCGGTGTTTTTTTGGTTCTCGGAATTGGTGTGCTCCTAGCCGTCGGTTTCACGTTCTGGGAGTTCATTTGGGATCTATTTTGGACCGTTCGTGCGGAACGTGTACGTAACTCAATTTTATCTAAACTAATTCTCACGAAAAAAAATATCATTGACGACATAACAGTCTCCCTTCGACAACTATTTAATAGATATCATATTTTTTTTCAGTTATCATTCAAAGACGAATTTATTCGCCAAATGCGATTCGTGCTCAAATGCAAAGGACGTGTGAAACCAGTGGTAAAACGAAACTCCACAAGAACGACCAGAACAATCTCCATGGATCAAAGCACACCGCCTTACGGCTCCTCGCCAACGGTAGTTACCACGGCATTGGAGATTTAAATAAATTTTTCCACTCATGCAGTGCTTAACGATCAAAACTAAATTTTGTTCCTAATCCACGTACAAACAAGAGTCCAAACCTCCGAGTACAAGACTTTTGGGACTGATTGAGAATCTCAATATTGCTTACGTCTTCATACTGTTCGCTAGTCTCAGAAACTTTTTCCTCAAAAGAGTGGAACGATTTTTTTTTTACGTCGAATTTATTCCTCAATACCGTAAGAATTCTTATTTTATTATTTGCATATCATGGCACAATAAAGATAAAGTAATAGAGTCAATGTTATGGACAAGAATGTGGTTGCATATTCTTTTTTTTTAAAATAAGAATAATGATTAGAAATATTTTAAATTAAACGAATATCATGCCTGGTTTTGATAATGCGTCGTTCGACAGAACGTTATGCGATGTACACAATATTTGCAATGCACATACCGTGTCGAGTTGCCGACGGGGACAATCCGATGACACGGGTGCCTTGAAAGGCCGGGGATAGTCATAATCGTAGCCGGATAAAAAGGTAAGGGATAAGCAAACTCATACGTAGCCTACAGGTAGGTTCGATAAGATCCGAGGTTCGCGGTCGAACCCGGTTCCCCATCACAAAGAGACCTCGCGCTGGTGGTCGTAAAGCAGTATTAAAAGCCCATTAAAGTGCGCGACATGACGTACAGCTTTGCGCTCGCACGAGTGACTCTGTCTTTTCCATTGCTTTCGTACGTTTATTCTCTCCTTGCGCTCCGTTATATATATGTATATTTTCGAGTCTATCGTCCTTTATCCTTGGCTCGACGAGTCTGTGGCGGCATCGGAAGGAGAACATTCACGAGGAAGAACGAAAACACGAGCGACTGTACTCTCTGCTGACGATAGGAGAAAAAAGAGAGGGAAATTCCGTAAGATAAGATACATTACTCGGTGGCTGGGAAATTTGCATAGTTCGCGAAAATGTATTTTTCACAGCCTAACGGATGATATAAGGGTCGTAAATCTTTTCGTACGAGGTGGTGAACCCAGCTGGGTAGATGTGGGTATGTCTTTGAATGTGAAAACGCACGAGCTCAGCTGGTTAGGATTGATGGAAGATTGTTCGGATTCATGTGGGAGTAAATTATTTGAATTTATTGATTTTTGGTTCAATCGCTGTATTGCTGCGGAAGAAGCCATGTCAGTGTGAAATATGGAGTATTGTTTATAGGGTCGCATATGCGTACACAGTTCATGAAATTTTGAACAATCAGTGGATGGGACATTTTTAACCCTCACGCTAGCTACGATCTCGAGGAAGAACCAAAAGTGTTTTTGCAGATATTTAATCATTTTAGATTATTATTATTTTCATAGTGTTGGTTTTGCTACTATGCTGAACTTGAGACTTTAAAATCAAAACGACAGGTCGCCGTTTGACCGAGTTTAACCGGTTCCGGGCCACCCTCGTGATGTATCGGCTCACAACACAAAATAAGGGAGGCACAAGGGTTCGACTACACATCGTAGGTCCGAGGGTAGGAAAAACACCCTTACCAAATATATTATGAACATCAAAATTAATACCCATTTTTACATTGCTTCATTTGCATTTCATTAATAAATTCACATAGGCAAGTAACACAGTTACTCGTATACCTGTGATGAACCCTAGGTCTGGTCCATGACTATGTCAAATACGACGCAATTATTTTCACTTCCGCAGCTTGAAAAATTCGGTCAGACGCATCTCTCTCCAGTAACCAAATCAAATTGCAACAGTCCAGGGGCATCTGGCAAAACTTCTTCATAAATATAAAAAAATCTACGAGAAGGGCTCAGTTATCCACCCGGCCATTGACATAACGGTCAAACTGCGAGCCAACCACCTGTCCAACTATCAGACATATCAATCGAACACGTCAAAAGTATCCTCCACCCTCTCCAACTGAAACCCCACGAACTGAGCAAATACCCGCAACAACATCCAACAGGTTCAAATTCCTCAGTTCCTTTTCCATCCTTCACGGAACCCCTTCTCTCTCGGTCCAACGCTTTGTCGTTTTTGCCGTATTCAACGGTCATCCCGAGAGACCCGCCGGGTTTTTCTGATTTGCATTCAGCCCCGGCGTTGCAGCGCGACAGCCCAGAAACCTCTCACGCCTTGCGTTCGGTGGTAAACCGCCGTGAAACGAAGTGCATCCTTGCGCACAACGGGAGCAACCTATGAACAATTTTCCATGCACGGCGAAACAAACGAAATCGCCGTTCGAGAATTTCTTGAACGTTCGACGTTGGTATGGTAATCGTTATTCCACCGGACTATAATACCCCCGCTACGCTAAGAATTTAACCAGCGTGAGTGTGTACGCGGGTCTGCAACCGACTCGAAGCCGGTGCATTTTCTGCAATGAAACCCCATTGGCGCAGCCGAACCGTCTTCCCCTGCATGTGTATGTGGATCTGTGTGTGTGCTCGTGTGTGTAGATCCCGAGGCTGATGAGAAACAACAAGAATTGAAGGTCTTATATATTTTTTCTTTCTTTTCTTCTCGTTTTTTATTGCACGTCTTTACTTTTTTGCCTTCTTTACTTTTCAAGTTGTTTCGTTCCAACCCGTTTCCGTTGAAGGTTCTCGCTGATTCTAATAAATTTCATCTGGTAGAATGCAACAAAGCCCGTAAGCTGTTTGATACCCTAAGCACGAGTGAGCTTATGTCCTTTGCAATGCAAGAAAAAAAGATTCAGGTGAATATAAATTGGAAAAAAGGCGAAACAGATAATTCTCGCCTGAAGGAAACGTATTTGAATTACACGACGTGTGTTATCCAAGTCTTTGTCCGGAGTTGGATTCGAACTATGCCAAGCTAATGTTGCACCCACGACACTCGAAGCCTCAGCAATGATAGTTATTTCGAAAATTCTATTGTTCTCCCTCTCCATTGCATGTTTGTAGAAATCGTTCTAAAAAGATGTTGATAGCCACATCGCTTCGTCCACGATCAACTTAACGTTGTGACAATCGGGACGTTGCATTGTCGGAACCGCTGACCCGATTTGAATTCGGCTGAATTTTAAATCGAATCAATGCAAAATAGTACAAATTGTTCCAACCTGTGAAATTAATTTACTCCGCGAACAGAAACGTCAGAAGATTAAATGGAAAATGACGAAAAAATTGAAATTGCAGATTTCCTACAAGCTCTCAATAATTTCTCGAAAGTGTTGAATAAAAACGATTTGGCAATATCGAATTACGTTTTTCGTATTGCCGGCAAAAGTGTGTTTTTGTCACACAGCTGACAATCCGGAAATCAGGTCTAAGTCGTCAATTTTAAACTCGCGGGACTTCTCGGACGGCGGTGTAATGAACGCGTGGAAGTTTCGATCGCGATCGAAACGAATCGTTTCGAGGGGGCGACGGTCAAGCTTGTCGTCTCTCGTCTTGAACCAGCTCGGATTGAGTCGTGACTTCTTTCGCGTGGCGTCTCGCTTCGCTTCTTCTTTCTTCTAGTCCTCCGCTCTCTCTCTTTCTTTTTTTTCTTTTTCTCTCTCTCTCTTTCTCTCTCTTTCTCTCTCGATACGATCAAGATCCGTATACGCGGGCGAGCGACCGTACAACGAGATAAATCTTCGCTGGCTCGCTGTCACGATCCACCAAGTTCATGCTTCGCGCCCCTTTCCCAACCCCTCGCCTCGTTCCATCGCCGTCTATCCTCTTCAAACGTACCGGTGCACGCCAAACGGGGTTAATCGGAATTTTCCACTACATTGACAGCGTCGAAACTACCGCCTCGAACTTCAATTTTGCTTGCCACCGTGAATCCACCATTTTTCTCGTGTTTGCGAGTGACAACCCCGTTTTTGTCTCGATAAAATTGTTTTGTCTCGGAGTTCTCTTTATTACCAATTATATATATATATTGCCACGAATGACCGGCCTATGTGTTATAGTTGGGGCCGTATATAATTGATGGTTCAGTAGATATAGAAAGGTCAAATGATACATCAATTTAATTTCGATTTCTTTTGAATTCAACATCAACAAATATTATTTCAGAGAAATAAGCTAAATACCACAATGAATAAATTACAATAATGCCATAAATGACGAATGAAGCTGATTGTAGATAAATAATATTGATTAAGAATAAATTCAGAGAAATTAATAAATTTATTTTTCGCTATTCATATTTTGATAATATATTTATTGATAATTAATTACGAAATTGACAGAATAAAACTAATCTATTAATCAATTTTTTTTTGTAGTACGTATTGTATATTGTATGCAAAGATATATTCATCGAGATACCCGAACAATTGGCTTCTCTCGCCATTTTCATTCTCACCTATCTTTCCGTTCCGATGTTCGTTACGACCGAGGAAGCTAACTTTATCGCTCTTTAATAATAGTCGTTTGGTCTTCTCGAGATCTTAAGTGCCTCGGGGTCCGTTCGACTTGTTCGTACTCAACGGGGCCAGTCGTCAGGCAACTGGGCTTCGTTCGAGACACTGCGAACCACGAGAATGCCTTATTTTCTAGCCACCGGTTGCCCCCTTGGCTGCAATGCTCTCGTGAATCCACCATGCTAATCGCGGGACCGCTTCGAATCTCCTCAGCCATTTATGGGCCAAAGTAACTTGAATGAGAGAAACTGATAGGATGAAAGAATGCCGTAAATAAATATTCACAACAGTCCCAAACCCAAGTACGTAACAAACATCGCATAGTAACGATTATGCTATTGAGTATAAGGGCATGACATTTTTCAAACCACCCTTGAAATTTTGCTGGAAAAAGAAAACAAAAATAGCATAGCTCGAGCGAACCAACTTTATTCCAGACCAAGATTTATGCGTAATAAAAAAATAATAACAATAATCTTTTAATTAAATAACAGACGAAAATTCGTCCGTTGATTGCAAACGGCTCGAGGGATGTTGGCACGATGAAGAAAATGCATCCCCGATCAAGATCTCATCTATTGTCCCGTGATACGATGACTCGTTACTTCGTCATTCGCTTCTCCCTTGTCTTTGGATTCCCTAACGGTTTACCCGCGGCGGCTCGGTCGTATATCATGTACGTGCTGGTGTCCTCGGTAGCTTCCATCATATCCTAGTAACAGGCGCGTACTAATGATTGAAAAAGTGCAAGCAACACATCGCTCGGAAAATTGTAGCTCGACGAGGCAACGATTACAAGAGTTCCAGGGACATTGACTCTGATGTGTCTGTGCCTGGAAAATTTATTTGTCCATGAACGTGAGCAGAAATGGTTCACGGAACTTTTCGTTAAGATAACAATCTTGCAACGTACTATAATTTTGTAGGGTGGGGAGGGGGGAGGGGAAATAAACACGATGAAGTTTTAAGCAATTGAAAAAAATTTACGGATTTTTTTGATGGATCATTGATTGTTTGGTTGAATAAAAAATGAAGAAATGACATCTGAAAAGGGAGAGAGGTGAAATAAGAAGAAGGATAAGAGAGGGAGAGATCGAGGTGAGAACAGAAGAGCGCGAGGATGTTGTGCTTTAAAAAATTCTACGTTTTTGTTAATAATCTCTATTATTCGTAATTTTTTCATGATGAAGATGTTTCGTCGTGGAAATCAATTTTTTTTTCTAGTCTGACAGGATGTTCAGTTGAAATCCCCGTTTCCGGACGAAAAAATTGATTTTCAAAAACCCATAAAGATAGTTTCCGAACTGATTGGCACAAAATGACGCCGCAAGGGAGAATTACGGTCGTCGCTGTGCAGCAATGTCGGTTTCCGTGACACCGAGTTTCCTCGAGTCTTCGGTAGATTTTACGTTTGATGTCGGTTCTCTGTACTACTTACTCACCGACAGTGGAAGATAGCTCGTTCTGATGGGTTGGGTCGTTAAACGTGTGCCATCCTCGTGCGGGGACAAGCTGTAGGACGTGAACGACGAACCGAGACAGATCGACACGCATCGTGTCGCGTGAGTCGAGCGTCCCGGAAGTCTCGGTGTATCCCTCTTTCTCTCTCTCTCTCTCTCTCTCTCTTTCTTGCTCTCTTTTTCTGTTCCTTCCTCTCTGTCTTTCTGAAACTGTCTCCAGGACGAGAGTAATCTAGGTGGCACTGCGTACTCGGAGTACCTCCTCAACAACGAGAGACACATCCGACGTGTACCGATTGCTGGCTGGATACTCGCAAGAAGTTGTTATGTAGGTACATAATGGCTCGGTATATCTACCAGAAGAGTTCTTCGTTCATTCAACTATTTTCTCAGAAGTTTTTGATGGCACAACGTCGTAAATGGATGAAAATGCAAAATGATCGACGTACACGGAAAAAAACAAAGCTTGCATTACTTGGACGTATTACATTTTTCGGAACAACCGCTACCATAAAAAAATTTCGGAGTTATAAACTTCGAAATCGTTGTAAAACCGAGAAATAACCATTAACAATAATAAAAATAATAATGATAATAATAATAATAATGAAATAATTTCGTAATTTTTACTCAACGAGGATACAATTTTATTCCTATCGAGATTATAACTTTTTCGTTTGCTCAAAATAATTAGAATTAAGTCATCAGATATGTGAATAAAATCTATCGCTCGACCCTCATCTGGCATGATCGATGATATAGCGGAATGTTCTTTTGTCACTCGTCAAAAGTTCGACAGATTTCAGTTGGAAGTTCTCGTGGGAAATTACAAAACTTTCAGCAACCGTTGTAGTGCTCGACGCTTCTCGCCTTTTTTTTCTGTATCGACGTATATTTTTTTTCTCTTCTTTCGAGATAAGTGACGGACAAAGAGAAAGTTTTTCGTGAGCACGTTGAACGAATAAAACGATCATATTCCGTCGAACCATTCAACGCAATGTCCGCAAAAAAATGTCGAATGTGATTCCGAATCGACTCGTGACTTTCTGAATAAATCAATTTCAGCTATTAAACGATAAATTACGACCTACAATCAGTCCGGCAAAATTAATCTTCGTTATGACCAATTTCAAGAATCTAAAATCGGTTCGACGTGACATTAATCGTATCCTAACGAGTCTCATAAAATTCACTATACGACCTCGTAATGTCATTCGCTTTGAACATTTTTCTCGTCTAAAACGTTAGTCAAATGTAGATCGCATATAAGTTCAATAAAATCGTACACATTTTTTTTTCATATTATTATTAACGATTTATAATTATTGGCTTTGACGTGGTCAAACGATTATTTCCGACGAAACGTGTGACCACGTTCGAGAAAAATATCGGATCGTTTGTGTTCCCCTTGATTTATCTATCAAGCAAGCACGATCGTTTTACCATCAAGCGTTATGTTCGTAGCACCGATTAATTACAAAATCACCGGAGAAACTTCATGCCTCGGCTGTAAACTCTGAATATACATAAAATCGACGATACACCTGTATATATCTATACGTGTGTAAATTTTTTTCCGACGATGCGTGCGCTTTCTATACATATAAATCGAAGTATAGTTTGCGGTGTTCATTCTAGCCCCAGGATCGCGTGTTCGTAGGTGCTCGAGGTACATCGGATAAATCGAGTGTATAAAACGTATACGATCTACAAATTCTGATGCCCGCACGACGTCATGAATCTTTCACGACGCGATTTCACAGTCGGCTCGTGTGCGTTAACGTAGCGCCGCTCGTGTTTCCATCCAACATCGGAGAAGTCGAATAAAGATCAGTTGCGTCATCGACGTAAGCGAAGATTCATAAATGGTATAACGATGAAGAATAGTCGGTACTTATAAAACTCGGGTGTATCGATAAATATTGTTTAGCCAATTTCCAACGAAGCTAACTCGTCCGTTGTATAGTTGCGCGCATCGTGTGTCTTTGTGTATATGTGTTAGGGTGGTACTGATTTGGGTGATTTTTGAATTTTGATTACGACAAAATTTTAATCGATTCTATAACAATAACAAAAGTTTTGAGTCTAATTCGACCTTTCTAGACCAATTCTTGGTACGCGCGGATTCGGGATAAAGTTTGATGTTAAGCCCCGCCCCTAATTGAAGACAAACACTATATAACCTTAAATAATCACAATCAATGTGGGACCCTCCAATATCCGTGTTATTTCGAAATTATTCGCATAAATTGGATGAAAACCATCAGAGCAACGTTGTGAACGTCGCCTGAGATGTCTCATACATGTATATTTTTTCAACAAAATACTGTTCATACACGTTAATTTAATATGCCGTTGGATTTGGCCGAGAATAATTAGTCACCCCACCGATATAATTACTGGAAAACAGAAAAATTGCTCGTACTTCAATTAGTAAACTTCACCTCGAATCCGCGCTCAATAAGAATGAGACTAGGGCGGTCAAATCAGGCTTAACATTTTAGTTATTTTCTTGGAATCGGTTTGAACCTTGTCGCAATCAAAATTCGAAAATGATCAGAATCAAAACCACCCCAATGTACATATATAGATGCGTTAAATATTGGCGAAGCTAATTTTACTCGTATAAACGGACCTTTAATTACCCGACGGGCATTTCTCAAGACGAATTGAATTGCCTGGTGCATCGAGTATGCCGCGGATGGAGTTCGTTAATCATCGTTATAATTGACGTCTCGGACCTTGGCGACCGTATATAGAGCTGGTCAGGCACGAAAATTAGCCCGTTACTCGGTGCTCGCGAGTTGCATCGGATTTATGGTGATATTCAACCGTAACGCGAGGCCATGGGAGGCTCGTCTCGCGAGTATGGGGTTGTGTCGGGTACCGTGTACGTCGCTGGTACAACGCGATCGTATTGTCGCACAATGCAGTTAGCGACGTTGCCGACCGTAAGGGGATTAATAATTGGACGAAGCTATCAGCCGGTAATTCATAATGAGGTTTTAATAGTACAATAAATCGTTTTTGATTGGACAATTGAAATCTACCAGCATATTACATAAGCAGAATACAAAAAATCAGAAAAAATATATGTTAAATTGTATAGCATTATTATATCCTATATATTTTTTATCCAATGATACAACTCATTTTTCATATGGCAAAAAATATTAAAATTAATAAATTGGTCGGAAGTTGTTTTTTCTTATGATCTTCGAGATTACATATTTGAATAAATATCCTTTTAAATAGTCCTCATTGGGAGAGGAGACCTTAAGGAAACCTGGAGTACAACGGAATTCTGATGAAAATGTTTAAACAGTTATAATTAGCGGAAAACCCTTATCGTCAGCTATTAAACGGGGATCGTCCCCGTTTAACCGTATTTTGCTCGTTTCTCGAGCGTCCGATGAATGATGACTGCCAAGTAAGTTGGGTCAGTCTCCGAGGCTCGCTGATGTTCGAACGTAGAACGCCACAATTATCACACTATCGGGGCGAATCCCGGCGCGAGGTGAAGAGAGATAACGTCCGATGGAGCCCCCGTTGCGATTCTCGACTACCGGCTCATGAATATTCCCTTTAATGGCTACTTCGTGTTGACGCACAGCTGCGTACGTGGAAAACGCTCTCATACAGCACTCAACCGCACTCGATTGAGAAATTACAACCGAGGATTTTGTCTCGCGCGTATCTGCGTGCATAAATCTATCTCTGCACCGACAATTTTATATCCTTCGGAACATCCTAGTTTGGCACGAACTTCAAGTTTTTTTTATCGTTGAAACTTCTTCAGGTTCTCACTGCGGTGAACACGATGCATGAATAATTCTATGTAACGTTTAACATGCAACGCTGGTTGCGTCACGAAATCCTATGATGTCCTATGATAATTTTCTGAAGTTTGCTGTAGTTTCCGACTCTTTTGACGGAGAGCTTGAAAGCGTCATTTTTAACATTTTTTTTTCAGTCGTATTAAAATAATTTTATTAGTACGTATCGCACAGAATCAATTACAACACATATTGTGGTACATATCTGCATTTTTTCATGGAAGAAGTTTCAATTTTGGCGAATCTATAGTCGTTTCAATGAAACAAAACTTGAAGCGTGTTTTGCACAATTTGATTTCATTCCTTCTTGTTAAATTGTTTTCGTCAAACTTTTTCTTACTTTTTCGAAGCGCCACCTTCGCGTTCCCTCACGATGAAATTACATGCATGGGATATAAAATTAATTCGCATCTTGAAAGTGCAACGCGTTGTCAAAGATAGTTCGTAGTCGCTATCACATGAAAAACGTGAGAAGGCGAGGCTGACGAGGGATTTAGATTCAATTTACGATTGAAGTACGACGAAGCGAACAAAGCGAAATGACGACGTGGACGAACGCGAGGCGAGATCGCGGCAATCGAAGAGGCTGTCAAACTTGAGGAGGATGTGCGCCACGCGAAACGAGATTGCATGGCTTCTGGATAGTTCGTATTATGCGCAAGCAGACTCTCCGTCGTTTAAGCTTTTATCATCTTATCAACATTCGTTTCCATCGTAATGAGACGAGATTTACGATAAGTTCGGCAATGACAGAAAAAATAAATAAAATAAAAAACATGTTTTATTAAAAAGTAAACTAAAAAAAATATTTTACTGAGAAATGAAATAGAAAAAAATGTTTAATTGAAAACTAAACTGAAATAAATGTTTGATTAAAGAATAAAATGGAAAAAAAAGGTTCATCGACAAGACAACTGAAAAAGAATGTTTTATTGGTAAATAAAAATAGTTTTATTCGGAAATAAAAATGAATTCATTCTATTAAATACGAAATCATATTTTTATTTAATAGTATTTTTATCTTGCGAGAATAAAGCTCACAGGGTCATTGCTGAAGGACGCGTGGACACGCGCACGAGCGGATAGGACGATACATATGAAAAAGAAGAAGCAAGATTGAGCGCTGCAGGGGAGTCAGGACGGTGGGACAATGCGACGTAGGTAGGCGCTTGATACAGGACCGTATAAATGCGTTCGCTGTGTAACCTGACCTTATATACGCTTCGGGAGGCGGAGATCGCGCGAGTAGACGACAACGACGACGACGTGGACGATGGCGACGACGACGACGACGACGAGGGACAGGACGCCACGAGCCAGAGCCCAACAGATTGACGGACGTCTCTTCTGCTTGTCCGTTCACGACGCGTCTCACGAGCTTCGAAACCTCGGCCGCATCTCCTCTTCGCCAACAAATCGTTTCTACACTTAACACATTTTTTACTCAATCGAAAAAAATAATTTTTCTCAGCACGGTAACAAATAAATGTTTTGTGAATTTCATTTTTTTCGAACAACTTTACGATATTCTCATGAGCAAAATCTGTGGATTTTACCGGAACCATTTATTTCATTAAAAACAAGCGAGAAGCAATTGCACGCGGGTGGCTTGCGTGTTTTCCGCGCTTTGTTTCTAATAAAAATAACCTTCCCTTGCCGGCCAAGCAACCCTGCATGATGATAGTAATTTGGCTAAATGAACCCCCAATGATATTTAACTGAAGAAATTTTCCAGCAGCATCCTATAATTAACATCTATACAGGTTTTACTCTATCCACGTTTCCCCGGGTTTATTCTTCGACGTCTTATTATATCTCTCGACGCTTCGTGTTTCGTTTTTTTTATTTTACTTTGTTTTTTTTTCTTTCAACTCTCGCCTTCCTGTTTGCATTTACTCCATTTTCACCGGAGTATTTTACTGTGACGTGCGTTGAAAAGAGACCGCGACGTACTAAAATCAAAAACCAATTTACTAACGGCGAGGTCAAGTTTGCGATATCTTCTTTCAGCCTGGTTCTCGCACGCTCCAACCCCATATCGCAATTTTCAATTTAATTACGTTGCGCTCCGGTAAAGAAGCTGGAGTAAAGGTTGCGTGCGTGTTGAATGAGCGGCACAGTCGTTAGCCCTTCGGGGAATCGCGCGGGTTCAGTTACTGGCATGTTTCCATCAGTTTCACGTTCAATGGCTCGCGTCTATTACGCCCAAGTTCACCGAGCTATTTCATCACAGAAATATGTCTGAATATTACGCAGGTAAATCCACAAGTACGCAGTTACCCAGGTGACTCACAGAGCCGCAGGTTTTTGCGGTGGATTGAAAAAAAATAAGGTGTGGGAAGCACGATCCGAGGGAGGGAAACTTTTTGATGCATGATGGGATGCCTATGATGAAGCCTATGATAGAAAAGCCTCTTGATTTCGACGCAGAATCTTCGGAAAGTGTTTGAAGTTCAATTTCAAGTTTTTATTGCAGGACGATCGTGGTTCTGGTCTGTCCGTCTGTCTGTCCGTATGCCACAGCCCTTCATTCTCTCACCGATATACCTATATAAGGATATCATTTAGCGTATAGACGTAGGTTGATGACCCAAGAGTTAAAATGATGACGTTTTTGGAAAAATGATGTTATTGAATCTACCGCCCAAAGACTGTAAAGTGTAGATACTCGAAAAAAATTTTACTTACCCTATTCAGAGAGGATCTTTGAATTAGCCTCTGAGTAAATAACGAAAAATGTACTAAGACGTTTTGATTTCAACCCTTCGGTAACGAGATATTTGCTTTCAGAGTCGTTATCAGAGCATCCCCGCTCTAATTTCGAAAATATCTTTTCATTAGTACGTTCAACTAAAACCATAACGGAGACTGTAGGAATAATTGTTTATAAAAAAATGTAGGAATAATTTTTTGTTTCAAGCAAGCAAATTTGTCAAGGTGGAATTCTTGGTATGCATTAAAAATAATTGAAGGAAATGTAAGTGAAAATGGCTGCCGAACCCTATCGTGTGCCTATCCAACACGGCCTTGATCAATTTTTCGTCCCCGCGGTTTTCCGTTGGTTTCAGCACAATTATCAGTACACTGAACAATCGAAATGACTACAAAACCGCTAATGTCAACCAGATAACAGCGTTAGAACAAGAAAGACACAGATGAAATTTAATTCCCGCTGTCATCCTTAAGCTCAACGCCTTCGGGCTTCACATCGCAGAAGTAGGCAACCCACGACTGCCAACAACCCATGTCACAAAGCCGAGCTCGAAGCTAGAGAACCATCACAGAACAGCTCACGATCCCGTGACGCAACGATCGTTGCACGTCAAACGTTACAAATCCTTCTCCACAAATCGTTTTCACCCGACTGGTCCCAAAGAAGTTTCACTACAAGAAGAACAAAATAAAAATTCTTACAGATACATCTGTTACTTCTGCTATTGTTCGTCGGCCAATGACTGTAACGTTCGACCAACCTCGCGTAAACCGTGATCGCGTTGCGTACACGCGCGGCCGAGAAGAACGCAGAAACACACAAGAGCCCATCCAAATGCTATTTCGCTCTCGACGAAGTAACATATGAATAGGTAGCTTTGTAATAAATTCAAGCTACGGGCGATCGGTCTTCGCTATCGTATGTACCATCGCCAACGTCCCACATGTGTACCCAACGTACTGACTCCTTTATCTTATGACTTGCAATTCCACGCGGTTGGTATACCCGCTGTGGCCTGTGTCCACGATGCTCCGCGGAAAATATATAAATGAACGCACGCTGTGAAGCACACACTCGGTGGTGGCGGCAACGACGGCGGCGCCCGTGGCCACCATGGTTTTCCGTCTTCGTTCTATGCACCATCACCGTCTCGCGCCGAGCGAAATCACCGACGGTCGCGGCAACAACCGACCTTGGCTCTAAATTACACTATCGCAATTTAAGGCCCAACCTGAACGATTGCACTCACGCGCGCTCGCGCGCGCGAGCCCTCTCTCTCCGACCTTGCACTGATATCAATAAATTCCCATTAGCTCGAGGCTTTGCAGTGAGCGAAACAACTTGAAATAAAAATTATATCTATATTTGTATGTATATATATCTTCACTTCTTATCGCGATAAATCACAGCGCATAAATGTAAACTGAAAAGAGAAATGATATATGCTATATGATGATGCTGGTGTAAAACGATTGCACACACATGCTCCGTTGCCGCCGGCACATTTCCCTTTTTCTGTTGGTATGGATAATCCATTATATTACTACTGCATTATTTTCTGCATCGGTGCGTGAAACACAGTGCGATATAAAGTTATCTTTGACTGTACCAATACGAAATATTTCTCGTTATATTTTTTTGCTGAACTATGTTCGCAACATTCCTGGCAAACTTCGTTATTATTATTATTCTTATAATTATTATTTTTATTATTATTATTATTATTATTATTATTATTATTATTATTATTATTATTATTATTATTATTATTATTATGATTATTATTTTTATTGTTTTTATTATTATTTTTATTATTATTATTATTATTATTATTATTATTATTATTATTATTATTATTATTATCATCATCATCATCATCATCATCATCATCATCATCATCATCATCATCATCATCATCGCTACAATTGCCATTATCAAATTTCATTGGCACAATGAAGATATTAGAACGGACGCATTTCTTATCTGATATTACGATGAACCAAATGCGTCGATCGAAGTATCCAATTAAAAAGGAGGTAAATTGTAATCTACCAGCAGCTTAATGCCTGATGCTACTATAGGTAGATCAAAGCAGCTACTATGTGTATATATATAATACCGAACCACCATTTCCGGCTCCCACACGTGCTCCGCGAATATGTACGTGCAAAGCGACCGGTAGTCACGGAACGACGTTGCGCATTGCCCCAAGAGACGAGGCAACGACCGTAATTGACCATAACTCAGGTAAATGAAGCGTCGAACGGTTCATATATATACATATACGTACAGAGCCACCGGTCGAACGTACCCCCGACCTTCCACTCGCCCCGAGACGAACGGATTCATACGGGATATAGATATAGAAATGGTGATTGAGCGTGGAAAGACGATTACGAGTTAGCCGATGGAAAACGTTTGCCGAGTTAACCCCTCGTCGACCCCCAGGACGGTGTCTTCCGGTTTTCAGTGAGTGGCGATGCACCGCGCGGCTCGATTACGGTGATGCACGCGCGCTCCGCTATCTCTGCCCCGATAGAGCGCAACACGTGACGCGATCTCGTGACTGGCGTATGGATCGTCGTGTATGAAGTCGAGGTGCGGCTCCGGAGGCTATTGTTCTGTTCTTTTTTTTTTCGTTATGGGTTATCCCGTGGGTCTCGACTGTATCATCTCGTCGAGAAAATGTTTGCTGTCACAGTTTTGTGTCGATGTCGATGAAACGACGCTCGAAGAACCAAACAATGTCATCCGATATTGAAAACGAAATTTAGCAAAAACTCGTCGATGTACGTGCACCGAGAGGAATGTGAGGAATTACGGACAATAGGCATCGATGCGGTTTACCGCAGATCGAAGTAATTTTTTGTTTTGTTTTGGTTTATTTTTTTGCCTCCGAGAATGGTCCATCATTTTATTTACAGCCTATCGGTGAAATGTGCTGCCGGGATCTTGTAGAAATAGTGTAGGAAAATAAAATATCATTCCTGGCAAAGGTTCGAGCCGTGCATCCAACGAAATCATTTGGAGAAATTAGAATTGTTCTTATATATCTATTTATTAATTTTTTTTTATATGCTAACAAGAAAAATGGAGTAAAAATCGTGAAAAGTTAAGCATTGAGTTTGTTTTCTTTACAATGGCCTCTTATCGTCCCATCGAGCTAATTCATTAGTCCCTGGTTGTATCTTTTTAATATTCAACGGTCCAACTTTTCTAACCGCAGTGACTCATGCGAATATTCGCAATGTGTGCGTTATGCAATTTTGCTTACTCTTTTCGGGGTGTGTTTGTTCCAATGCATCTCCGAGAATTACACTCGAGTTAATCAAGATATATATGTCAGACGTAGTTGCGAACCCATTGGCGCCATGGGAAAAGTCGATAAAACATCTTTTCTCCACTTTTTGCTTCATAAAGTTTGTGAATTGCATATTTAAGCCAGCCAGCAGAAAAAATGCACAAAAACATTCATTAAGAAAAAAAAACTAACTTTGTTCCTTCCTCAATAACTACTCTGCTTATATGACATTTAATCATCAATATGCAATACATTTCAGCCGACATTGTCAGCTACGTGTACATAGTACCAACAAAATGTTGTGTTTTATATTAATTACAATTTAGACATTCATTTTGTCACACAGAGGATACATATTTTATTTTCATTATCCAACCACGTTTTATGACTATCTTATGGTTTATTACATCATTTTTTTTTTAAAAGAAAATAATGATTGCATTGTAAAGTCAAATAAATATACAGTGCTTCAGAAATTTTACAGAATTTTCAGTTCTAGGATTAAATCATTGATTCTTTGTCGTTCTTTACTGACTCGCACGTGACCATCATCGTTCGACAGCCAACCCGGTCGAAGCACACACGATATGAATTATCCAATTAGATATAATGAACTTCCATCGATCGTCCGAGCAAAATGCACCGCGATAATAAAATGCACGTGCGGCGAGCCTGAGCGCGCGGACATCGATAAATTGATAATTAAGGCGCTCTTGTATCTTTAGCCATCACAACAATGTATCGATCCTCGAGTAACGCACGTAGAGCGATAGACGATTAGGCACTTATATTCCGTGCGCCCGGAGGAGATGTTCGTATGCGGTATCTCCGAAGATATATCGTTGGAACGGCGGAACTTACGAGCCTGTGAGCTTAATTATATTGCGCTGGCTCACGTAGTCCATCGGAGCCGCAAAGGAAAATCAATATCAATAGCGCACTCAATACCCGCCATTCGTTTCTACTCTCAGAAATGCAATACGTATTACGTATGCCGCTAGCCTTTCAAGACGAAAAAAAAAAAACGAAAAAACGAGCAAAATGTATACTAATGAGTTTCGCGCGAGTAAGAGCCGCGGAGAATTCAAAATAAGGAGCTTCCGCAACTCTTAGTTTCTCCACACGAATTTTTACCGACACCAAATCCGTAAGAACTATACTTTTCAATGTACCTTGTAATTTACCTCACCGCCGTGATATTGAATTCATTTTCCGTGCGAACGAAAAACGGTTCTGGTAAAAAAAAAAAAAACGAAAAAACAAAGAAACTTAAACGAGAAAAAAATTGATAGATTTATATTATTTGAAATGCCATACATAATAATCGAGCCATGTACGTAACTCGTTCGGGTGAACGGTGTGCATGCGAGTCCTGGGTTTGCGGGGATGAAAAATTTGTTTCTACTTTGTACGTAATTTAACGCTCGCTTCGGCAGCAAATGCGGGCAAACCAGTGCGTATACCCTATTTATTTATCTGTGGATGACGCGCGTGTGTGTGTGTGTGCGTGTGCGTGCTTCTTTCTCGGGTTTCGAAGCCGCTTGTACGTACGTCGAGGCTTACATTCCGCACTAATTGCGAGGCGTCAGACTAGCGCGAAAGACCGTGGCAACGGTGCGAAAGATGGAGATAGAGCCTCGTGGCTCCGGAACACGGTTAAACTGAATTTACATAGCGGCTCGCTTCTTCGCCCGAGTCGTATACAAACGTTGTGTATACGTGGAAGTTTCATTCGAGAGTGTCCTATTGAAGCTATGTATGCTTCTCGGGCAGGAAGCCCTCGAAGCTACGAAGAGCATATACAGCGGAGTCTCAATTTGCGAATGAGAACGTGCTTTTTATTTTCTACTGCAAGCGTGGAAGAACACGAAAAATATATATAGGGATGACTGTATATATTTGTTTGACTTTATAAGTCCCTGAGCACTGCTTCGGGGTGAAAGGTTGTATAAGTGAAACACAATTTTCGTACTGGATTTTATGGAAGATGACAAATTCTTAAGATTCGTAATTTTATCAAATGTTAGTTCAAATATATATGCATATATTTGCTTGACCTCATTAGTTCCTTAGCACTGTTTTGGGCTGGTGAGGTGAATATACAAGTGTAGATGGAAATGAAATTTTCTAGCCGGATGAGAATTACGAATTTGCTTTTTCAAAAAAGTGCATTCGTGATCTGCTAATCCAATTGGATATCCTGTTCGGCATTATTTGTTACCTCGGAATTTTTATGGAAATGAGAAATAAATTTCCTCGCGAGTGGGTGAGTCATTGAGAAATCCTACGAAACAATCTCAGTTGATTATTTTGAGGATGTGAGTGGAAAGGATTCTACGAATTTGTTCCATTGGAATTTTTACGAGAAAGAATAGTAGGAAATTGCAAGTGGAATAGAATTTTTTTACTGCATTTTATCGAGAATGACAATTTTGTATTTTGTGTACTAAGATTTGTATAGTTATCAATTCTTGATTGAAAAAATCGACATTCATACAAAAAAATGTTGAGAAAAATAACAAATAAATATGTAAAATTACGAAAATACAAAATCATCCAACAGAAGATTATAGCTTCAACGATTAAACCAATTATTCCTCGGTGGAAAAACGATGTTACCTTTTCTTGAAATGAATAAAAATTATTCACATACATTTTTCAGTCGCCATCATTTCATTTACCCAAATGTATTGTAGATATAAATATTTTTCGCAGTTCCACGTCCAACGGAGTTGATGCAAAATCGTTCTGGGTATTTCTATGGTTCACGTCACAGCCTGCAGTTCTAAGTCTCGAGTTAGAACGTGGGAACGTGGGATCTCCAGAATCCCTAACCTCGACCACCATGGAGCGGTGCGAGACGCCTTAATCTTGTATCGCGCGTTTAGATTATCACAGAGCGCAAAGGTTGAGAGGTCCGCCGCTGTTACACTATGTGCGTTATGTATATGCAAGCGCGTGGAAGAGGCCGAACCACTGGTTCGACTAATGAGTCTAGAGTCAAAGGTCGAGCGCGTTAGACTATTCGTCGATGCTACGTAAGTCTTTGGCATTTTTTTCCATTTATTTATCCATGTATTTTTTTTTTTACGAACATTTTCATGTTCGCACAGCTAAGTATTTAAATTGTTGCTCTCGCTACAGTGAAACGCTCACATATTTGGTTCTTCGTGTGGCATGACCGGACAAGATTGATAATATGTGCTTAACCCCGACACGAACTGATCGTTTTGCTGCTTCAATGGCACATGCTCTGAAATCCATTAATTTAACATCCTGAAGGCGTGAATGAAAATAAGTGAATTGATTATATCTGCAGATTTGAGGTTCTTTATTGTCAGGAAATTATCTAAATAATATTTCTTCATTGAATCTCTTCTGAATGTTCGATGAGGCCTCCTCTGACAGAATCAGTTGCTGTAAAATTATGAACCGTAAGTAGGCTGATTGGTATGAAGAAATAAATAATTTGAAAATACTTCTTCATAATTTTTCATGAATGAACCCTGAATCCTCGGATCGAACCGAAGATGGGACGAAGGAAAGAAATATATAATGAAAATACTTTTTTTTTTACACATAACTATAATCAATTGATCCCGCAACAATTCGAGATTTCACATTTCCGTGTCAATAGAAAATAATCTAGATACATTGTTATATTACAAAAAAACCTCATAATGTCGACTAGAAATTATTATCTGTGGTCATTCTTATATTATAATTGTCATGAACCGCTTGCATTTTTTCAAATTTCGGCAACAGTTCCCAATAATTCTAATAAACTATTTCGTTCCCGATGGATTCCATTACTCAATAACAACAATCAGTCAAGACAATTAATTGATAAAAATATTTTAAATAATCTTCGATTAAATGAATGCCCATCTGTGAATCGATCGAGTGAAGTTGAGAATGGTGCGGGCTCGTTGTTGTTTTCCGCTGGTTGTGACGTGCAGCAAAACTCCGGGGTATGTTCGATCGTAGATGTAAAAAACCAGAGCAGAGCAGAAGATCTCTCGAACCGGCATAGCACGGACATCACCAGCGCTGAGAGAAGAAGAGCATCGACGTATCTGCCCGATTCTGATGCTACCGCTGCTGCTACTCTTGCGGCTGCTGCTGCTGCTGCTGTAGCGACCTGCAACGATGCTTCGTGGTTCGTCTGGTGGGAAAACGTGCAGGGAATACCGAATGATCCTCCGGCGTCTCTGGATTCGTTCTCGCTTTCCGTTTCGCCGCTCGATAATCCTCCGGAGGTTTTAACCCCCTTCGTCTCGTCGACGACGAGCACGACGGAAAGCCCGCGGTCGAACGAAAGACCCTGAAAGAACGATCGAGACGGCGTTAAATCGCGGAGGGTAACCTGCTAACCGAGACCTCACCGGAGCCTTTGCGGTTGAGCATCGCGAAACGCGAATGCGTCTTTGCCACAATTCTCCCGATGCAGTGGCGAACGATATCGCGAGGAGCCCACCGCGGGAATCAACCCCTTCGGCCCGGCTTCTTCGTCGTTTCTTCGAGACTCTTCGTAATCACATATAATTAACTGGAATTAGGTAGCACGTCGCGATAAGTTTGCCTTTTAATCATGCCCGCGATACCGCGTAGCGCGTGTCCCGCAGTGATTTTCTTGCATCGCCACCGTCGATACTATGCATTTTCATTTTTTTTTTTCCAAAACGTTCGAGACAACCTGTAACCTCGAATTAAATCATTTTTTTTTTAATTTCCTTGTTTTTTTTTAACTTGAGAATCAATTGGTCGGTATCGAAGGGGGGGATGGAAATTTTATGGTGATGGAAGTTCGAGAGCACTCGGGCGTCTCTGAAGGGCTTATTCATTTAGGTGATGGAAAATGGCTTCGTCGTAATTGACGGATGATTTTTTTCCATCAATTTTCTTTCGGACTTGAAATATTCAATTCAAAATTGATAAAATGATGAATAATATGTGTATAATAATAGATACTAAATAAATAATTTAGAAAAATGTAGAAACGTAATAAATAAATAATAATAAAACATGAAATGTGATGAATGAATGAACGATAAAAGTTAGTAATTACCAAATCCGACAATTATCCGAAAAAAATTGCAATATCTCGAAAAATGTGGCAAAAATAAATATGTAGACGTCGCAGAAGCAACGGTTTCAAAAATAACGACATTCGTGCCAGATTTTATTGCGGACAAGTTAGGTTGAGACAAATTCCGTTCCACACTCCGTTATCCCATGAGTCTTGCGCCGTTGAACTTGTTCGTCTAATTGTCCATAACATTCATGTGCTCGGGCGGCAGTGGGGAGGGAGTGAAATAATTCGTGGTCTAATTAGAGTTTCTCGCCGGCGCGTCATCTCACGTCGACGACGTTAGCCGGACTCGGCATACCTTCGAGCACGTGGTACACAAGACTGACGTTTTCCTCGGACGTCTGGCTCGCGACTTCGCCAGCTCGCATGCGTTCTTATCCGCAATCTTGGTGACTCTCTGTCTTCGAGGCTCGTCTAACTGTTCATTTGTCAACCGAGCGAGACGCAACGTCGCGTTTCACAGCCAAAGGCTACCGCAGCCTCAAAAGATCTATCTATATGTATACACACACATGTAGAAACACATATTGTTAGTTGTATATATAGAGCCAGCGATATTTTGTTGCGTTGTCTCGTGGAAAAGCTTGACAAAAAAAATTACGACGATTGACCGTAACGACTTCCGGGTCCAGCTGGTCGTCGCATCTACGTCATGGACGCGCGTAAGTCTGCCAGGCGCAATTACCAACGCGTCATTATAACGCATCGTGACGTGAGACGAGGGGAGCTCCGACGACGAAGAAGCTTCGCGAATGGCAAATAGCGAAGAAGACTAATGATTATCGTTCGGATTGCAAAGTTTCTTTCCTACTGTCGTCAGGTTTGAAAAAAATTCTCCGACAAGTCACAAGTGTGTGATACACGATGTACGGGGCTTCGCTGATTAAATTGATTTATTAGCGAAACCACGAATTTTTGGGGGATCGCGATCTGCTTTCCTCGTCCTCGATGTTCAATTATCACCGATATAATAATTCGATCGTTCGAATATCACGATCGAACTAATATTATCATTTATTGATTACTGTATTGAATATTAAACATGAATATTATAAACATTATTGATAATATTATATATGGTTTTATTATTAGTATTATTATTTCATTATTAATTTTGTTTACATTCGTTATATTTCATCGTCGATTTGTCCTTTGAGTGTTTCACAACTACTATTCGTTCTGAAGCTGGTTTTGTTTTTATTTCTTTCCATTTTCATACTGCAAGTATGTTTATTTAATTTTAATTGAATTTCATTTATTTATCTTTGAGACTCTTCATATTGTTAGTTTAAATGCGTCGACCTTGAATAATCATAATTCTCTGTATACACACAGGTACAGTGTGTGTGTGCGTATGTTCAAGGGTAGGAAAGCAGCCAAGTCACACCACGACGAGAACGACTTTCGATTCTAGCATGGACGTTGCTAATTAGAGGCAGCACGAAGGGTAAGAAGAAGAAGAAGACGAAGAATAAGAAGATGAAGAAGAAGAAGACGAAGGAGGAGAAGAAGATGAAGAAGGAGTAGAAGAAACGGAAGGCCGAAAAAAAGACGAAAAAAAAGAACAAACCGAATGATAAATCGCGTGGCACGTGACTCTCGATGCTTTCTCGATATACCCAGCTCTGGTTTATTTCTGACCCGCTCCTTCTCTCCTTATCTCGCTTGAATACAGGTGCAGAATGCAAATGATTGGATTTATCTGAACGTCGCGAGGACGAACGGAGGCCACTTCGCCAATCCACACGGTTGCAAACGAGTTTGTGCGTGACGCTACTTGTAGTAACGAGGGATGCGGAATTATACAGCTGAATAATCGTGTGCAGACAAGGCGTTCGAATAACCAAAGTGTCCTTGCGTTGAATAATGACAAATTTGCATTTTTCTTTTTTTTTTTCTAAATTTTCATTGCCATGATTGTCGTTGGATTCCGCTAAATCATGCGATGGTAACAAGTTTGGAAAAGTGGGAATTACAAGAAACGACGAACTGCTATGAAAAGTGATTTCAATCATCAAAGAATCTCATCATAATCCGAAATTAATTATAAATTGGATAGAACGTGCAGATCCATCTAATAAAAAAGTATAACTATTAAACAAACCTTTTTGACTATTATTCAACTATTGCAAAAAATGTACCCGAACGAGTATTTTGCACGACTCGCGCTTGCGTTGGCAACTTTCTATAAATAATACCGTGCAAAAGCTATTAATACAATTAACACCATATGCTCAATTGACTTTCTCAATGCTATTGACCATTCGAGTTTGTTTTTTATTTTTTCAATTACCGCAATAATTACATACGGGGTATATAATTTTACTGATAGAATATTAATTAGAATCTCGTGTGTAATTACGTGACTCTCGGTGTATTTTGAATTGGCCATACGACAGAAATGGTGAGATCGGTACATACGCACACACCCATTCGTACATATATATTCATATGTATATAGTTCGTAAACTACGAGTGTATCGTACATCTAAGTCTACGTACGTACACGCGAGGCAGAGACCGATCGATTCTGCGTATTGAAAGGGAGAATAATTTATGCTTTCACACTGAGCACGTTCTGTTCGAGAGACTGGTCGGTACCTACGCTCATACGCGGCTCACGTACAATTTTCCATTTCTGGACGATGATGAACCGAGAATAAAAATATCTCGAGTCAATTTTGTTCTGAACAAAAATTTCGAAACTCGAGACTTCGTCCTTTTAACTCGGACCGTTTTTTTTACTTCCCTCTGGAGAATGAGGGATGAGAGAAAGAGAGGGAGAGTATGGAGCCAAACGGGATTGCAGTCGTGCACACCGAGTCCTAGTAATGCTTGAGACATCCTGTACAATTTACCGTGAACGCCCCCTTGACGCCCCTAGGAAAAGAGAGGCGAAACGCGGACCGAGGCGAATTGGCTCTCGTTGCTCTTATTAAATTGTTAACGTTATCTGATCCCGTCCCACGAGCACCTCGCACACATTCGTGTACGTACCCTACCGTCAAGCTATATGCGTTTCTACGTTTCGTTACGTTTTTTTTTGTTCATTCAGTCTCGTATATTCGTCGGTGAAGACACACTCGTCGAGAAGGACTGGGCTCCTTTGCCGTCGTCCTTGAGGTGTAACAATATGTACGTGTACGTGTTACACATACTCGCGAATGAGATTGTCGCGCGAGGTCCTTACCATGGGACGATTCGATACAGACAAAGAAAACCCCATATTTATCGATATATATATGTAGCGTCAAATAAAAATAATACGGATTTAGCTTGCACGATATATTTTATAGTGCGACAATGGTTTTAACTTACTTCCAGATCGCAAGCCCGACATGTGACAAGAAAACCATTAATTACAACAGTGACTAATTAAGAGTGACGTTGTCTCGCTTCTCCAAGAACGAGGGTCGAATACGAGACGAAGCTTTTGTGTCTCATGACCACGGCGAGAATCTCGGATAATGATCTACGTTACTGCGATATGTACCTGATTCTATCGTCTTCGACGGTCGATGCACAATTGTGAAGATCCCAAGATACATCGGACGACAAAAAAAAATTATCGGATAACGAGCCGAGTGAAATAATTCATGGGACGTGAATCGTTTTTATCGTGCTTTCGCGAATTACGATAATCAATGTAGTTAGTAACAGGTAATTTGTAAATCGATTCACATATTTTATCACGGAGTTATTGAGATTTATTATCACGCGGGATGAATTATTTATTGCTTCGTCAATGAAATCGTTCGATGGAATTTACAGATTTCTGGTTTATCTTTGTTCTCACCGAAACGTCTCGGTCGTTGGAGTCGGGTTGATGGAGTTGTACGGAAATTTATAGGCGTATAACAGTGTGTCGAGTTGCCGCACCGCCATTCGAGGCCTCGGGGGAGATAAATACTCGTAAAATATCGTCCTCGAGGGCCTTCGCGAAGTCTTAGCCATTTTACGCGGTCCATCGTCCACTTCCACTGTTTTCGATGGGACTTTACGGGCCAGATAATCTGCCCCTTCGGAGCACGCGCAACTTCTAACGAAGCACTATGGGCTTTGGATAACGAGCTACGGATTTTTATAATTTTCCCGATACGCGGAAGAAAGTCGATGGGATAAATACTAGAATCTCGATTCGCGGGCTGGTTCTTCAGCGTAGTATCTCTATATGTATATATGAACGCGAAGTGGATTTCCGTGTACGCGTTCCATGCCTTGTCTTCATCAAGTCGTTAAATTCTTAACTACCTATAACGGCTACGTTTGTGCCGACTTCTCGGTACTAAATATAGAAAAAGAACGAAGAGCAACGAAAAACAATATAGTAAAGATTTATATTTCGAGTGAAAGTTACAAGTAAAGCAGAAAAAAATCGATTTATTTTCGTTTTATTACCGATTCGCTTTTATCAATTCTCGATTGCACTATAATCCGGACGATAATAAATTACCTAGCACTTCTGTTGATTAAATTTTGCTGAAATTTCAATTGATTGCAACGGAGTCGACTTTGAAGGGATCAGAATGACAGAATTCGGCGAGTTTATATCAATGTTTCGCATCTCGTTGAAATGGGATTGCAATCTTTATCGTCGACAGCTGAAAATTTGGACGGGTTTATCAGCTTCCAATTGGAATTGTAATTGCAGTTATTGTGATGGGATTGCCAAGCTTTGAGAGCGAATCGTTGCAACGCTCTGCAGCGTTTCAGATTGATCAACGCGCGATCGTTTCGCGAATTCGCACCTCATTCGCGCCAGATAAGATCGTTAATCCGAACGTAATCGACACCATAATGGCCACAACCATCCACAATGGACAAATCACTATCATCGCTGCTGTAAGTGGCGCACGTGCGAAGCTGCAATTTTTTATCATCTTTGATCGCGATTTTGATGCTACCCCAATCCAACGTATCTTTATGGGAGCGATCGACATCATCGGATTATCAAAAATTCTGATCTTTCCAATGAAACTTTCTTAGCGGTACCACGAAAAATTTCTCACGCTTACGGATTAATTAATCTGAAAAGATTCGTGATTTTTATATTTATTTATTTTATCTGAGGTCAATAAACGAGAGATTTCGTATTTTTTCGGGATTGTAATACGAAAAATCTGTCGTTCGATTCATTTGATAAAATTGCAGATCAAGACAGAGAGAAACTATTACAAGGCTGTGGCTTTAATTTTCTAACAAGGCAAAAAAGCCTTGTTAGAAAAAATTCTATAATTCAATTTGGTTTACAAAATTGCAGTTGAAGGCGGAAAAAAAATTACACGACTCTACTCTTTTTCTAGATTGCAATAAAGAAATCTGTAATTCAATTCAGATGATAAAATTGCCCACATGAAAATAAAAAATACATATAACGATGCTGATGTTCAATAATGGAATCCACTTACGAGATAAAATGTGTGGAGCTATTGATTTTATCGATGTAAAAATTGAAAATAAAAGAAGATCCGATGTAGTTGAGATCGGATTGAGTCCCGGGGCAACTAGACTCGAGAGTGAGTCTCGGGCAGACCGTGAAGCATCGACTCTTCAGGTCTATACACGGATGATCTTCCATATAAATCTACCAGGCTTCCGTGGTGAGAAAAAAACAAGATAACCCGAGAGAGAGAGAAAGAGATGGGTACCAGAGACTTACGTACTACGGGCTTACAAATGCACCTGTGCCTGCCACACCGAACCCTATACCTTACCGAGAAAGCTAGACGTGCGGTATACAATTTTGACGTGTACGAAGAGACAAATTGCAGTGGTCTCGGCGTGATTCCCTTGATGCGGCGGCTCGCGCATTGAATTGGACTCCAGCGGTGCAGTCCAACCACGAACGTGGTACTTACTTGACGAGGATTACTATCTTCATTTGCAGCGAGTTGTCGGCCGGTTTGTCCTCCAGCATCCAACTCAACCCCGCCTTCGTATCCACGTAGATGTTTCGCTCGGCCCTGTCAATCCACGCGACAACTCGTCGCTGCGATCTCGCGCGAATCGAGCCGACCGACACGATTGGACCAACATATTTTCCGTAATATCGCGAGAAACACGCGATCCCGTTCGATTTCCGTGTCAAAACTACAAGACCGCGGAGATAGCGGAGATTTGTGAAATATCGCGAGCTTTCGGTACTTGATCGAGAATTTTTTTTTTTGTCGAGCGCAATATCTTTTAATGCCGAATGATGTTGCAGAATTGGTTTTGAAAGATTGTTTCAGGTGGCTGTATGGCAATACAGCTCACACAGCTCAATGAATTTCGTATTTAACATTTTTGATTCGAAATGAAAAATGAATTTGATAAATAAACTCGATGACTGTAAAAAATAAAAAACAAGTCGGCAACATTTATTTTGCTATGAAAATATTATATAAAAATATAATTTATTATGAAAATTTATTATGACGTCTACATTTTAGCTAAAGTGTATAATTTGAAAACGTACCATATCAGTTGTGAGAAACTAAAAACTGCTTAGGGCACTCCCAACCAGTTCAATGCAATTTTCTTCTTCTTCTGACAGTGACTCGTAGTTTCTGATCAGACCTCAACATTTTGTCAATTGGCGATAGTTACACCAGCCTAGTTTGTAAAAAAAAAACATTTTCCTGCCACTATGTTCATCCCTGAGAGGCACCTGTGCTACACTGTACTCGCTCGTAGGAATAAGAACATTCAGCCGGCTTCCCAACATTGTCCATGTCTCCCCACCCCATCTATTCAAACAAAAAAATGTTTTTGAAAAAATGTTAACAACACGATTGTTGCAAGATCACAACGAAAATACTTCCCCATGAAATACACGTTCGTCCAATACCGCACATACATTTCCTGCGTCATGTACGCGACAAGAAATTCTTCGTTCCCTCTTCAGCGACTGACAGCGAGTCATTTTTATTTTATCTTTCAATATTTTTTTTCTTCAACTTCTTCATTTTATTATTTTGTTTTCGAGTAACGAACGTCGGAGAAAGGAGGCGAATCTCTGTAAAATAATGACTAGCCCGACGTTATGTGCGTGCGGTATGTTGCGAGGACGACGAGAATCGAATCCGAGCCGAGGAGCAACCGGCACGCCGCGGTCGTAAGCGCGCTCACGCGGAGTCTAGGTACAACAATCAGGGGAGGCCTCGAGAGAGGACGAGCGCAAACGCTGGTAAACCAGACGGGCATCGGCTTACGGCCGATCGCAGAAGCGAAGGACTTGGAAGAACACGAATGGCATACAAATTGAATCGGGGCCATACAGCCGGTGCATCTACCCGAAGACTCGGCGCTACGACGGATATACACACACGCGCCGGTATTGGGGATCCGAAGTTCGTTCTCTTTCGCCGTCGCCTTTGTACCATTTACGGAATTATGCTATCGTTTGACTGTGCGGCACAAAGAGAGAGAGAGAGTGAGCTCAAGAGGGGGAGTGGGAGGAGAGACTATATTCAACTAGCGAGACGCGCGCTTGCGACAGTCACTTCCCCATTATTATTATTATTCGTTTGCGAATGCAGGAGTTGGAGTTCGCGGGCCTTTTGCCTTTCGGTCCTCGAGCATAGGCCGAAGAAGCACTTAGACGCGAACGAATACGGCGAGTGTCCACGAGGAAATGAGGAACATTTTCAAAAAAAAAAAAGAAAAATCAATGAAAAAAAGGGGATACATGATTTTCATTCGCATGGTTCGGGACGAATATAAAGTCTCGTGGGGGGGGGGGGGGGGGGGGGGAATTGAAGAGAGCGTCCTTAGCTTCGGATTTATAGCGAATGCCCGCAGGGATGAGGGGAAAAAATGAATGTGGTTGCATGTTGGCAATTCCTTGCACAAAGTACCGCGTTTACTTGTCCTCAGCGTCTTCCACCGATACTAATTTCATCGGCTTGGCTACAATGTAGAGAACTTCAGTAGAAAATGTTAGTTTGGTATCAAGCGAAAGGTGGATCGGTTGTTTTTGTCCGTTAAAAACCAAATTTAAGACTAATTACGAAAGATAAATTTTGCTTCAAGTAGAAAACACAATTTCAGTGGAAAAAAACGATATTTCTAGGTAATTTATTTCCGATAAACATGAAAGCTCTGAAGAAAGGAAATCATGAAATGGATATCTAAAAAAGCCAAGTTTGATGGTGAAGAATTTTTTTTGTTTTTTTTTTTCCGTTTTTACTTTAATTACTGTGAGAGCCAATCTATACCGGTTGTGGGCTCTCAAGGACTCGTGAGGCAGAGTGAGGTGTGTAGGTTGAGATGGTTCGAATCCGGAGCGAGATCTTGAGTGTCGTTCTCAATACTGGTGGCAATATAATCACGTTATCTCCGGTAATTATCGGCGCTGTTGAATACGACGGGTGGCTCCGGTTTGATCGTGGTGAAGGAGAACGAGTGTGAGAGAAGAGATGGGGGATAATGTGTGTCGTCGGTTGCCTAGCCGGTGGGCCAGCACTATAAATGCAAAATACCCATGGCACTATGGTAAACCGCTATGTATAATCCCACTCTCTTTCATTGGATCTCTTTGAACCGTGCCGCTCGTAACCCTTTATTTTTCTTCTATATATCATGGCGTATCGTTTAAAAAATTACGGGATAAAAATAAATTGTCTACGAGGTTTTCACATTTTTCTGATCTACAAAATTACGTAAAAACGGGACTGTAAGGTGCACTATCCAATTTCTCGACTTCTTTATGGAGATAAATAAATTATGTTCCTTTTTCAATTCGAAAGATTGTGTTTGTGTGTGTTTCCTACAAAATTGTTATCATTTTAAGATAGAAATTGTCAGGAATTAGGAAGGATAACGGAGACCATAGAATTATTGGTGGTGGCAAGAGTTATCTCGAGACGAATTTTCAGTGATATTTTGATGAGGCGAAGATTACCCACCTCTCATTTTATTTGACCAATCATAACGAGGGAACACCGAGAGAATAGGTCGATCACCCAGCTTCCGACAATTTCGCTGGACCCACAATATCACGTCAATTATCGTCGACGAGACCAAGGAAATAAAAGTAAATTAAAAATAACAAGAAAAAAGAAAAGCAAACGCGTTCACGATAGTGGCCGTCATGCTATAATTAGAGCACCTATCAGTCGTAATTATTCTAGCGTAGTGTTACTGCAATAGTGCACAACACGTGCATCGGCTATGACACTTAAAAAACGGTCCGGTCGATGATGAGCGCGTCAGATCGATTCAAGCCAGATCAGTGTGAGCATTTAATACTCATCCACGATCCGGCATTACGGTCTTGCTGCGTCATTACGTTCGTACTGTATACATACGCGTTCGAACGGCGTAACACGCGTACCACGGTAGTCGAGGACCCCACATGCTAAATATAGTAAAGTACGTCGTCCAGTCTACGTTGCGTTCGACGAACGTACTATAATAGGAGCAACGATCGATCGCCGAGCTTTCGCCGGAAGGTAAATCGTCCGAGCCGTATCATTATGCATTCTCCCGATGTACCTTGGACGGCGTCCGGCAGATGTGCGCGATTCTTTCGTCATCGCGTGACTAAAACACGATTTTTATTTCACAATGATGATTATATCCCCGCAGAAACATCAGTTTTCACCTACAATATTCTGAAGAATGATTATAAGTGTTATGTTAATGGACTTTCAAATGCATGGCGTAACCGCGTGTGACTTCTGGGGATAATTTGAGTGTAGAATTTGTGGAAATTTGAAATTTCCAATGGGAAAGAAATTGGAAAAATTAATAAACTGAAAAAATGAAAAACTTCAAGAAAATGAAGTTAAATTGAATTGGTAGCTCTCAAAAGAGGAGTTTTTTGAGCCATCAGCCTCAAGGTTAACCGTATCATCCTTCACGTCATTTCTCATGGTACTGAAGATGCTTCCTTTTCATTAAAAAATTTCTTTATTCGCTTAAACGAACGACTGTCCGGCGAAGAGGCTGGACTCGACACTTAATTCCTTAACGACCACTAATTTATTCCACTTTTATCGGAAAAGAATCCTTTATTTAGCCTCTACGGTTTTTATTATTAATTGATTATCGGTATTATTATTTTTGTTTGGGATAATTTCCAGAGGAGTGGGGCGGCTCATCACATTCACCATTTTTTAAAGCATCATCTTTGATCAATCAGAAACATTTTGTTAAATAGTAGAAAAAAAAACAACAACAAAAACAGAAGAAATTGTTTTTATGCACAAGAAATTACTCATTTTTATTTAGAAAAAAATAGGACTTGCTATCGAATTCATTGATGTAAATGAAAGTTATAAGAAATCAGAAATATCCAGGGTCGTTACACAAGAATGGGCCGTTGAGGTACATACATCGTGTGAATTTTGTGTGGAAGTAATTCATTATGAGTCGACCTCGGCTTTGTTTTCATTATTTACATATCCACAGATTCATTGTCGGACACATTCGTGTGTTTATGCTGAATATGTAAGCACAAAGCAGCGCTCAAGTATGCAAATGCCTTGCGATGCCGTCCCCAGTTTATGTGATAAGGCAGTGGTTTGGAGCAAAGAGGGGTTGTTTCATTCGGAAGGTAAAAACCTTTGCCCTGCTTCCCTGTTCCTTTAGGCGTTTCACTAAGAAATAGTACAATAGTCGAATTGCATAGTTTTCTAAGACAGAAGCTGCAATAATTAGAGTCTGATCGAATTTTCAGCCTTCTAATATCGGTTCACGACGTCAAAAGAAATATCCGATTAATTTATTTATTGACTCATTTATTTATTTATTTATTTATTTATTTATTTATTTATTTATTTATCTATTTATTTATTTATTTATTTATTTATTTATTTATTTATTTAGTTATTTATTTATTTATTTATTTATTTATTTATTCAATTATTTACTTAATTATTAATTTATTTATTTAATTATTTACTTAATTATTAATTTATTTATTTATTCATTTATTTATTAATTTATGCGCAACAAGTCTATGGATCGAGATAACCGAATCTCGCGTAATGGCGGTAGACTCCCGCAGGATCGACGGTTATCAAGAGTCCGAAGCTATTCGCGTAACAACCTACGAGCCAACCGAGTGATCTCATGAGACGCATCGTCGAGTATAGATACTCGACGCGGGGCTCGTCGCATGAGTTACTTCTTAGTCCAGCCTTCCCTCTTCCCCCTTCTCCACGGCTCTGCTCTGCCCACATCATCCAGCGTCGTTGATGCGTCAGCGATGTACTTCGAACACCCGGAAACTAGGTTCGCCATTATCCGCCGTCTCAACGTCATGCATAAATGTAAGTTCATTCAACCGCGATTAGATCCTCCCGTTATGTATTCTGGATATTTCTCCGAGAATTTCGAATGCGCGGAGACAGCACGAGTTTGAGAATTAATATGTCGGCACATAGAGCGATTTCAACGTCGAATATGGAATATGAATTTTTCGTTGCAGAATCGAGTTTTCGATCTTTATATTGCACTTGTATTGAATTAATTAACTGTTACAAAACACACAGAGTCATTTAGACCCTGTAATTTTTTTGTAAACAGGGTTTTCTTAATTATTTTATTCATGTAGACGATTCCAATCGCACTTTTCATTAATATCAATCGATTTAACAACGTTCAAAGTATATTTGCGAATTGTTTTCAAGCCGATCATGCGGGTCGCTTCAAAATCGCGGACAATCAAAGTTCTTGCAGCGTCAGATTGATCCCGTGTGTGGTGTTTGATCGAAAAATAGGCACTCGAGAATCCTGAGCGTAGTAGACGACTATGTGAAATTGGACGCAATTTTTTTTTTAAACTTTCGGAGACTTAAAAATGTTATCAGACACATTTTTTGACAGTAAACAAGTGAGACATGAAACTATTCAGGCGGATTTGTCGAAACTTCTACGCGAACATGAAATTTCCATGGAAAAGGCTAAGGCGAGTAAGTACTTGAGTACCCGAGTATTGATATAAGGATTAAGTAGTTCAACCTTAGATTCGGTATGACGGGTCGAAGTAACGGTTTACGACGTTCCGTAAAACCTTCATTGCCGTAGATTATTAATAGCAAACTCGACCAACAACACCGGAAGTCGATACGCGCGCTTCCACGATGATGGCCAACGTGATTCCATGGTAATACATTCGCGCGTTACGTCGGAGCTAGCTCGAGAAAAGCTAAGTGATTTCCGAGAAAGCGACGACGGGACGAAAAAATCGTGAGTAAATTACGTGTTGCCGCGGTTGTTGCAAAAGCGTTATTCTCGCGTATCCCTCTCGCACGTTTATTCTCCTATCTCGTTCGGCTCATGATATAGAGCACGTGATAAGATCGTAAACCGTAATGTAAAATTGTCTCTACCGAGTACTTAATAGTCAACCACTCAACTGTTGCGTTAAGCTTTATTTTCTTTCCTTCAGATCCCGTCTCAGACTCGAAGCGTCTCGGTTGATAGCCTCTCAATATTTCAGGTTATCGATTACTTTTTGACTTTTTTGGTTTTTATGATTCTCATTAGTTCGGTTATTATAATATAATTGGTTAAAATAAGTCCGTAAGATATTGTCTCAAGCACTAGGTCTACGAAAATTTGGTTACAATAAAACAATAATCTTCCATATTTTGGTTATATTCATAGTTGCCAGAACATTGCGCTGCAGCGCTTATAATAAATAATAAAAATGATTACCTATTTTGTGTTTGGACAGAGGGACCCGAAATATATCGTAAATACTCTGCTGAAACCCATGATAATAATAATAACAAATAATAAAAATAATAATTAGATATTTTGATGTGTCGGTAATATTTATAACTGTGTAAGCTCATCACCCCTCAGCGTCCGTTGGTTTCTCGGCCAAGATTTTACCGCGTTTCCATATGCATTTGCAAGTCCTTTTCTTGCTTCACAAACTCATCTACTTCTGTTCTCCAAATTGATTAATCTTAATCAACTTTTCAGGCTTGTGCAATAATACTCACAGGAGGTGAAAAAAATTCATTTGAAATTTAAACTTGGCAAACCAATCTTAAGCGGTAACCATGCTTTCGTAGCTTTTTGACTACGAAGGAAAGCAAAACAAAGCAGATGTCGAAACCGATTTTTTGGGTGCGCGTTGAATTGCGTAAAGTGGAATGTTGCAAAATTTCGAAAATGCAATGCAATACGAACGCCCAAACCACAGGTACATGCACCGATCGCATGGGCCGGGTCTCCGGAGGTTCGATAACGAGCGAACGGCAGGGTGTGGTGCACAGCGTGTCCCCTTGAAAGACCATAAACAACATACATCGAGGACCTCGACTGCATAATCGCCTGCATAAGCACGATCACCGATGCTTTCTCACTCGTCGTGTTTCGCCTCGTTCCGCCCATGCGCAAAACTTTTCTCGCTTGCGTTATGCAATTTTTTCTTCGCGATTGCTTCATTTTCGATGCAATGTTATTTTTCGACGTGAAAATTGCGTCGGAGGTGTTTTAACGACCATCGCGAATCATCTTCGAACACGGAATGTGATTGATGTTATTGCCTCGTGGTACACGAATTCCTTGTTTCGCGTGTTGCGCTCGTACGAGCCGCTATTACTTTTATGCATCTTCTTGTGTCTCGTGTACCGATGTCGTTAAATGTTCGCGCGATGAACCGCAGAATGCACCGAGGTAGGAGAGCGTTGCGGTGACGGCGACGATGCAACGGCTGGAGAATGACTAATTGGCTCGTTCAGTCATCCAACGGATTTTGAAAACTGTATTTCAAAGCTTCAATGTGCTTGTAAAAAACATTTTGTAACTCGTTTGTGAGTCGCGAAAGTCGAGCAAAAAATATTTCTACGGAAATAACGTTTGAGTTATCATGAAAAAAAATTACCCGCTTAATTGTAGCAAATTGATAGAATTCCAAAAATGTTGCAATAACTGAAAGTAAAAATTTTGAACCGTACATAAAATGTTGAGGTTTTAATTATTTTTACCGACGTAATATTCAAAATAGTATAGTAATAATGATATGATAGTTACTCATCGAGTATTTGAAAAATACTTCTATAGAATAATCATTATCTATATAGTATTCAAATTAAATTATATAAATCAATTAAATTACAACATCAATAACGATAAATATTATTATGATACATAAAAAAAAATGTCTAACAATTTTTTGTAAATTATTGAAAAAATGTTGTCGAATTCATTTGGTTTCAATCTTATTTGAAATTCCGTTGAATGCCAAGCAGTGTCTGCGACAATGTCGTTAGGATGTCACGGTGCGGAATGAGAAGAAACTTTCGTCGATGAAACTTTTCCGGATATGAAAAAAAACTCCTCGACATCTCGTCGTCGCCTTGCATCGTCGATCCTGCCCTTGCCGAGCAGAATCCGCTTCCTCTTTTCCTGAGATTCCCTCGAAAAGTACTTCGAAACTCGGCGGTAACACCATAACGAGCATTCTTCTCGCCCGGTCGTCGGAGTGATAAAACGCAATTGCGCTCGACTCCATCGGCCACACGCTGTTCCTCAAGCTCCTCTCGGTGGATGCGCGACGCGCATACCTCGACGATGTAACCGTCCGAGTAGTGCAATGCACACTCGCCCTATCAAAACATATTCACAGACGCGAATTCCAAAGTGCGGCGGTTCGAGGAATTTAACTTACCCCAAAAAACCATTTATTTCGATGTGTTATCGGTCGCGTAAAATACGAGCTTTCAAATTTTTTATCGATTAAGGTAAATAACCGTTGCAATTCGGTGTCGAAGACGAGTGCATTACCATTTTGAAAATTACCCTTCTTTTTTACTTTAAGACCGCAATATAAATCGAGTCCACACGTAAGCCGAGATCCCGAGAGAGGACGAATTTTTATGATACCAGAGAATCATCGAGTATTTTTTAATCCGGGGTTCGTCGGATTACGTTGATTTGTTCTAATGACATCAAGGACTATTTTTCATATTCGATTGAAAAATAGGATCCGAAATTTCGATTTGTTTTTGTATTGATAATCATTATTAATGATGATTTATGAATAAGAATAAGAAGAACTCTTATTATTATATTCTCAGCATCGATTTCGATGAACGAATAAAGAGTTACTGTGAATAGATACTAAAACAAATGATAAACCAGAAACAAACTGAAGATTTAAAAAAAAACGGGCTTCCGAGTAACGAATAATCCATCAATAACGTGAAGCTTCCGTTGCAAGCTTCAACCGTGAATTTATCATGAAAATGTAACAGCAACCACTTTTACGGCTGGCGGAAGTGTAGATAGCGAAAATTTTATAGCAACCGATCGACGGGTTTTGGATTTTTATAACTTCGTATGCGCGAAGCCGTTAAAGCAAACGCGAAGAAGACGACGGCGGCCATCACTGTTATACATCTATTTTAGCTTCGGCTATTCGCAATAGCGAACTTCCTACCACCACCGGTGGTACCAGCAGTAAACGATCATGGGAAACGCGTTTGAAACAGTACCAAGAAGGGAGATAATGCAAAGAATACCGATCATTTTCTTACCCTTTCGTAGGGCGCACATCCTGGCTCGCTCAACCTTTTCACATCTCTTCCTCTCTCCCTTCAGATATACATTTTTTTCTGTAATGTAATGCATGTTATTTCAACGAAAAAAAATTTCTATATATTTCGGAAGACTATCTGTACAAATCGATATTTATTATAATATATATGTGCAATATTCCGATGTTCAATATACTCATTCTGGTAATTATGCAGAAAGTGGACGCCACCCCGATTTCCCTAAAATTAAAATATGTTATAGAGGGCACTTTTCTGAGTAATTTCATATGTATATGTTGGGCGCGGAAACCAAGTCTTCATATAGTAATCTGTGTTTGAAAGTTTCAAAAACGACTTTCGAAATTCAATAGATTAGCTTTGTTTACGTTGTATTTTCCACGTTGCGGTGCTTAATTCATGTCTTACCTTGCCCCCCTCCCCCCATACGGTCGGGGGGGGGGGGGGGCAAGGTAAGACATGAATTAAGCACCGCAACGTGGAAAATACAACGTAAACAAAGCTAATCTATTGAATTTCGAAAGTCGTTTTTGAAACTTTCAAACACAGATTACTATATGAAGACTTGGTTTCCGCGCCCAACATATACATATGAAATTACTCAGAAAAGTGCCCTCTATAACATATTTTAATTTTAGGGAAATCGGGGTGGCGTCCACTTTCTGCATAATTACCCTCATTCTAATATTAAAATTTGATTTAAATAAAAATGTATCCGAAATTGAATATTCAGGCTAATTCTAATACATACTTATATTCTATTTCGAAAATGAAATTCCTGTACATTTATGTTTCGCTCTTCCCATATCACTCTGTATATTCCTTAACATGTTATATTTCATTTTGAAGAATGCAATATTTCAGGACCATCTATAGATAGATTGATATGTAATAAATGTATATATTTTTATTCTATTTCAAGAATTAAATGTCTGGAAATTTATTTCTACGTCCCTCTCGCTCTTTCTCCCCTCCCCCCTCTCTCTCTCGCTCTCTCTCTTTCTCTCTCTCCCTCTCTCACTCTCTTAACCAATCAATCAATCAATCTCTTTCTCTCCCTCTTTTTCTCTCTCTCTCTTTCAGAAACTCTTTCTATCTCCAGAAAAATGTCTTCGATCGCCAACCTTTGCCCTTTCCTCTCTTCTTTTTATCCCTGCTACGTCTCTCCTCGCTTCATAACTCCGAGCCCAGGGGCACTTTATCTCTTCGGTTGCCCGAGAAAGAGAATCGTCGTAAAGCCGAACTCGCGACGCGCCACGGCCGGGCCCCGTGAACCTCCGGCGGACGAGTGCACATCCGAAAGAACGAGTGCACATAACCCCACCGCCCGAGAACCGACTGCCAGTACCGCGCTGCCTCCAACCTTTTCTCCTCTTACACATTACGGATATACACACAAAATGTGTATTACATAACTCGAGTACGGTACACACACTCGGCCGGCTCGCAACTTGGCCCCGTGATTTATTTCGTACCCTTCGCGTTACCGCCCTTTGCGGAAGGTGTAAATTCCACAGTCCGACCTCTTCGCGAGACCGTGCCCTCCACCCTTCTCCCTTTCCGTATCGTTCCGTATCTGCGCTTTTGCTCCTCGGGCTTCCACCGATGCCCACAAACAGACGTTGCAAGCGATTCGCTTTCTGCATGTGTTTGCCCGACTCACCGCGGGATACTACTTCCTTTCTCGTAATAATCTCCAATCCGCCGATCGTGCGAACCGCAAACAAACGAAAAACATCGTAAATGTGAGTGAAAAATAAACCAAAAAATAGAAAAAAAAAGAAAAGTCAACACTGCAGGAATTTTGCCATAAGTTCTCTTATTCTCCCAATGGCAATTAATGGCTAGGTACGCGATGAATAATGTTAAATACACATCTGCAAAAAAAAAAAAAATTTTAAAGGGTAAAAAAATAAAGAAATTAAGCGCAGCGAGAGAGTGAATTAATCGTCGGTTATTCGTCTTCAAGTATTATTTATTATTCTTCGAACGTATTCACCGGACGTTTATCGCCGTTATTAATCACTCGAAATCGGTCGGTCTTCGATTGATATTCGCTGTCCATATTCATCAACGGGTTTTTTTTTGTTTTTTTTTTTCGGTGCACCAAACGTTGAGACTATAAATTCGAGTTTCCGAGTGTATACCTGCAATTTTTCTTCGGTTTTACAAGCGACGCAATAAAATACGGCGAACAAAAGTCGTGAGCGAGAAGAGAAACTGGAAACGTCGCAGTAGGGAGTCTTCCGTCACGATATGAATCTCGAAAGCGCGATCGCCCGTACACGTGAGACCTCTTCGAATTAAGTAGCCATGTTTTCGTACAATTTTTATCCCCAACAAGTTGACAAACTGTGCAACTTGACAAATCCTATCGAATTGCTGCAAATTCTTGAAATAATAATAATATGTAAAAATAATAATAATAATAATATGTAAAATTAATAATAAAAATGATAAAAATAATAATTTTGTGTGTTAACACGGAGTCGACAATTGCGGTAATACGGTAACAAGATGTCGGCGAAACGTGGATTAAATGGATAACGTCGAGAGGCCAACGTGAGATTAATCGCTCTCGAAACCGTCGACCCGGCACGAGCACCCCGCGACCGTTTCCCGGACGCCGCAGAGATTCTCTCGCTTCCTCAAAACCCCACATGTGTTAATGCCTTCGGTAGAATTCGCTCTTGGGAATATACGGCTTTTCGCCCGATCTCATTTCCTTCGCACTGATTTCCGGTACAAGAGTAACATCTTGAATTGCGGATTTATCTTCGTATTTTCTGCATAATCGTTTTATGGAAAGCTTGAGATAATAATAATGATAGTAATAATTATAATAATCATATCAATAATAATAATGAATAAATAGATAAATAAATAAATAAATAAATGAATAATCTGGAAAACCAAAATGATTTGAAAGATCATTTACGTTATACAAAACAATTGGAGTTTAAGACGCATCAATCATTTTTTATATATTTATTCATTGTCCGTATTGCTACCATCGCGTGATAATTAATTTTTCAATAGTTTCCCAAGAAAATATTCAAAATGTTTCTCATCTTTTTCTCAAACGTATAGAATGATATTCCGAGCAAATACAGATGTAACAGCGATATGCACGGCGGAGAAGAATCCAGAGGTGCGGTTACTTATTATTCGTTCGAGTACCGAGTGCCGAGTGTGCTATAAACACGTTGCACTTCCCGATCCAGATCAACACAAATGCCGACCCTCGGGCTAGCGTTTCTCGTTGGCAATTCTTCGGATCTTGCTTCGGACGTTTTAAAATTATCTCCACTAATATTATTTCAACGTTCCGCTTGTACAATCTCGGCAGTTACATCGTGATTGGTCGTACAACCTCAGACGAGACGTGTCTTCTTATACATTTATCTTTCTATTTTCTTTATTCCGTCGCGTGCCACTCCTTAGCCACATGTAGATTATTGCGTAGGAATCGTATTACTGAAGAACGAGATACGGGTATCGCACACACGCGTTGGTCCAAGGGTGCGGCATATCTGCACGGAAAGATGTTTACTAGGCATCGGTTTACGTCGTCTGGACGATGTAAAAAAAATCTGGGATTTGAATATTTACACGGAACGAATTATTTCGATTCCGCTTAGTTGTCGGGACGAGGGTAAAGAAGAATGATTGCGGTGTACCGGTATTCTTGGATTCATCGGGAATTCCAAATGCAGAACTCGGTTGACGATCCCGGCGACATGAGGAGGTTCGTGCACGTGTGTCACCGGTGATCGCGTTCGCGATTCCATCAACGAATCTGGTCATATACGCACGTACGATTACTCCGAATTCCGATACGACCGGTCTTTGTGTCTTGATGTTAATTTATGGTCAACGTACCGATGACGGACTCGTGAAAGAAGCCGACGATTGAAACTTTAAAGGAAATAAATGTATTTGACGTAGTGCTCGGGCAATGCTTGAATCGTCGGTATATAAGCATTTTATCATTTATAGAAAAAAGAACGAATTGCAGTTGTGGGACAATTTTCATTATTGCGGTACCGATAGTTTTCCCGATTGTCGATTTTTTATTGTTGTAACAGAGCATTACAACCCTGAGGTCGATAATCGAATGGTGACAGTAGGACAGGCCCTACTGCCCCTCAACGATTAAACCTCGAAGGATTTTCAATCATTCTGGAATTCGATTAGTTGAAACATAACAGCAATAACAACATCAGTAATAGAAACATTCTAGAGTTTGTGAAATTAGAAACAGCCGCTATCTTGCATAATTATGAAAACAACTTCAATAAGCTCTCACAACCATCGAACGAATTCTCCATTCATTACAAACATCGTTATCAAAATCTATCAACGTGAAGTTATCCAAAATCACTGAAGAAAATTTTAGTCTCAGCAATATTTCCTTCGAATCCAGTCAAACCCGGAAGCGCTGTCACCGCAGTATTCTCATTATTCTTATGGTCACACCAAGCCTCGCTAATCCCCGTAAATTCTACGCTCCAGTGAATATATACTGTGTAACTCAAGCAATTGGCACAGTCACCGTTCGTAGTATCTTTTCACTCGAGCACCCTCGACATCAGCCACAGATCGAGTCCCCACGATTCTACGACCCGAAAGTTACGATTCGACATTTAATCTTCGGCAACACCATCTCGGTTGCGGCTTACATTGTACCAACCCAGCCGGTCATACATACCTAATCCGACGAGCAACGCATCGTCGTGTACGCATCTGTAAAACCACGGTGGCGTGTCAGCTAATACGCCTTCGAACGATACGACCGTATCTCTCGAAGCGCATTTTGCTGCCGGAGATAAATCTCCCCTTCAACCCCTCGACGTGTCACCCAACCCCGCTCTAAAGAATCCAGACTGTCTCGATGGTCCATAACCCTCTTTCGCACAAACGAATATCGACATCCTAGCTCACCGATTGGTCAACCGAAGATTTTGTGACACCACGCTGAGCAGAGAAATAACGTCGGTCCAAGTGGCAACAACCCCCAAAGACGCCAGAGCTTTATTCTCACTGGTCACCTCTCAACGTTCTCTATTACCCACTGAAATTTACATCTCACTGGCTTTCACGACTCGTCCCATCGGCCTTCCGCCGGAAGCCCTCCGGACTCCCCCTTCCCTCGACTCTCGCGGTCGAGCGCATCCTGTGACAATTAACACGTGGATCGCCCAAGGAGAATCGGTCGAGTCTCTCGCAGGGCTCATGTCGCATAGTCGAAGTAAAAAAGTAGATAATATTGAGTAATGAAAATAGAAGAAATCGAATGAAAGAAAAATATTGCAAATAATATTAACGATTATTATTAATATAATCCAATAATTATGTGTTTTATATAATATATCTATTTGTATGTAGTATATGAATATGTATATTTTATATTGACATGTGCTAATTCCATCAAATACTTTTGTTACAATTAAAATCGTTATCAATTAGTCGTAAAACTCTATTTCACTAGACGGTAGAAAAACATCACCCATCTACGGATGATGAAGCCCCCTCGCCCTCTTCCCGAAAACATAACCCCCATCCTGATCTGGGCGACCCAGCCTTCGAGGTGTTAAATCAAAATCCCGATATAACGATATCCCCCATAAAAATTTGATTTCGCCATTGAGTGAGACATTTGTTACGATATTTTGCATTTCTCTTAAGTGCTTCGTGGCGGATGTACGCGGAATAGTCGTTGATGGCGAATCGAAGCAGCCCCACTTAAACCCGTTCCATATAATATCGCAGCAAAAGCTTTTAATGGATCCAATGGGATCTTGTTATTGCGCGATGCGGCCGCGATTGTGCGGAAGAAACGTCAGAGAGAAAACCTGATTAGCCGGTGCGCGCGAGAAGGAGTTTGTGCGTATACGCACACACGTGTTGTACATACGCTGCGCGTTCGGGATGCATAACCCTGTCTATCGTTGTAGATACCGGTGCATCATGCTACATTCGCAACATAGTATTACGTCGACTACCGCAGCCTCTCGCGCGGGCGCACGCTACGTCCTGGAGGCTCCGGGGAAGCCACAACCAGCTGGTGTGCGTGATTTACAGGATCTATATCCACGCGGGGAGTCCTAGCGACGATTAAGGTCTTTATTAGAGCTATTTACGCCGGCTATTTGGCGCGGATGCTAGAACGCGTCGGTGCAATCGAGAAGGAAGCCAAGGTTCTGTTGCTTCTGCCGCAATGAGCTCGTGCAAACCGTATTATACAGAGCTCGCTATCTACGGATATAACGAACTACCTTCGGTTCATCGTATCTGCGAGTAAACGTAGGAGACCGAAACCCGTTCTCCGCGATATAAAATATTTCGTTTTGTCAAATTGACCGACGGAGCTTGATTCATGGTGGTAAGATTGCGGTGTGAAATTAGTGGAAAGGGAATTTTTGCTGAGGGTGGAGGCTTTGAAAGAGACGGAGGGATGTTGTATGGACCTGACATTGTCAATCGATCATGAGGGCGTATTTCTTGGGAGGATCCTGTTATGGAGACATCAGAGGCGTTTTTTGAGAGTTCTTGTACCGTCGGTATCTATTTTAGGAACGTTTTTCTTGATGCCATCGTTTACCGGGGCGTGGAAATTTTTTTTATTCTGATAGATTTTATATTTTTTTTACCAAAAAATGTCGGGGGAAGATGATGAATTGACAATCAATTTCGAAGTAGCCAATTTGTCGATTCTCATCGGTAAAAAGTGCGTCATACTGCTCTGATTTTTTATACTAATTAATAAACCGTATAATTTTTTAGGGGAAGATAAGCTTCCTGCACCAGGTGGTATTTTTTCGAGGCTTCATCTTAGGTCGTACCAAAACCTATTGAAATATTTGTTTGGACAGAGCGTAACTTATTTTATCAAGCTGAAAAAGCTCAGATAGAAAAGATAGAAAAACAGATAGAAAAAAACAGATGGATATGCGCTAATAATAATAAAAAATAAACAGTATTTAATAAATTAAAACTTTTTTGTCGATTTTATTGAGTAGTTTTTATTTCGTTTATTTTTTCCACGATAATCGATAACGGAATTTATTGGACGATCGCCCAGCTGGATTAACTTTATTTCGTGACTTTTACTGGCATCGGGCTTCGCCTGGATACGACCTATAGTCCGTACCATGGGTACGTACACGACGGCATGTATGGAAGACACTATATACGCGCATGTGTGTGTGTGTGTACATATATATGCAGCGAAATCCATTTAGACTAGAATGTGCAACAGAGAATGACCGGAACAAGTGACCAAGCCTCGCTCGTGGATATCCAGAAGCGCAGAGACTAGCCAAGCGCATAGCGCATCCCTTCGATTCACATGATAGCTCCTGGAACGAACGCGAACACAGATTACGTTCGAGCGTGCTACCCATATTAATAAACTAGTTTTTTGCGGCTGGGCGAGTTGGCTCGTACCTACACTCTGCCTGTATTGCCCCCCCCCCCCTTCCTCCCCCGCTGGACTGACCAAGCTCGCCCTGGCGTACACTGATTTCTCGCAGCCTCGCTGGAAGCCCCCTCCTCGTCCACCTTCCTCTCCTTCGTTCGTTTATCGCTCTCCGAGGATGTTGGCGGGAATCGCACGAGATTGGCAAAGAATCGGCGAAGATATAAAACGAGCGAAGGACCGAAGACCGAGTTGAACATAGAAGTACTAACCCTTTGCCCGCGTGGACACTAATGAGATGCTGTCACGGTTACCAAGGTTAAACTTTCAGTCTCTAACCCTCTCATTTTCATTTTTCTATTCTCATTCGTGTGTGCTCGCGTTTTATTTCCTTTTTTTCAGTCGTTAGACCTTTTACGGGTAAAATTGTAAAACTGTAGACTCAAACTTGAGCGTTATTGAATACTCGTGCGTTACTCTTGACCCGACATAATTTCCCGTTACCATTATAAAATTTTTTTGTGTTAATTTTAATTGTTTATTTATTTATTTATTCTTTTCTCTTCTTCATTCTACGTTTTCGAACACATCAATTCCATCTCGAGACGAGTCTATGCATATATACGTATATATATCTGTAGTTAAAGTTGCAGGGGGCGCGCATTCCCCTTGTCATCGCCCTATAAAAACCGCATGATAGGTCGCGGTTATTATTGATAATCACGGTCATTATATATGCCCTCGATCCCCTTCTTCCACGTTGCGATGCTCACGTACTTTCCGCGGTGTCGCGCCGTGAATCGCCTTCTTCAACGTGCTGGCGACGGTCTGATGCAGTCGGTTGTTGCGTCTGCACGTTGCTGTCCGAGTGGCGCCTACGGGGAATAATACTGTAATGTTACGCCCGCGAAGTGCAAACCAAGCTCACGTACATGCGTACCCAAGGCTCGCCTCTATTAAGGTTTATACGAGGGAGAACGAAAATCCGAGGAGGGGGAACGATAGATGAGTTGCTCGCTATAATGATGAGATACACGACGGGGTTGCCGCGAAACGATAATTAAATCAGCTCTTCTTCGCACTCGATAATCGATTTTAGACGAGCTTCATAATTTATATTTTTCTCATCGTTGTTAACAAATAGTCGAATTAATAACGATGATTGACGATGCGTCGAGTAAAATTACGCGGTTGAGAAATTCGTGATTTCATGTATTTACGAAAGATAAATTTGAATGAAGATGAAACGTACATGTCCGATTTTTGTGGGAAACGTGGTATCGTAAAACGAAGAATTAGAAAATCGAGGGTAAAACGTGTTGAACCGATGTCTCAGTGAGTGCATCTACGTTCTTCGGATATGATTTAATTTTATGCAAATCCAATGCTAATTTACTCAAACCCGAGAGATTATACATTGCCATGAGAGACACGTCCCTCTTAATTAAACTGCTTCCGACCGGCATGCGGCATGACGGTTCGTTCTTAATGGCGTTGACACCTAGCTCCCGAACAGTAGCAGAAGTATCAAACACGTTTTACCGGATGAAACCATTTTTTTAGATCATTCTAATTAATTCTGTGCTTCAAAGTTAATTACATCGATCCTCATTAAAATATCTGAAATAGAAAGTTCGATGAATAATTTTGCCTCAAGTCCACGATTTTTGAGCAAATATATAGGAAAGAGAAAAATTATTGAAGACATTGTAATAATCTGTATTTATTTGAATAACCATTCCACGTCGTAATGTGCGTGAATTAAATATGCAGTAACGAGAACAACGACCTCAATCGTTTTCAAAAAACAAAAAAAAATAAAAATAAAAAAAACACAGAAACAAAGCAGGCCTGAACTCGACAATCCGAGTCTCCTCTCCATGACGGAAAAATTAAGTACACGAGAGAATACTGTTGCCGTAGGGCAACCCCGCAACCCGCTGCTACCGCGGTGTAACATCGTGATCGTGTACCGATCCGTATCTACGTAATTATTCCGTTCACGAAGAAACTTGGAGGGGTTTCAAGATACGGGCGTGGAGCAAAGTCGATATAAAAGCAGAAAGGATTCGCAGTCGTTAATCTCAATCGGGCGTCTATCGACCGAGAAATAATCATTTCGCGAATTTCAAAGGAACGGCAAAAAGCTTCCACCTCGACCGAACGAATGGAATGAAGAAGAAAAAATGTTTTTTTTTTTTTAAATTCCCGCCACAATATCGGTCACGGAAAATAAACCGCGCAATCTCACGTATATTTTCTTTCTTTCGCGAAACAACAACGTCGATGATTCAAGATTCTCTTGCAGCAGTGACTGTGAAACCGCAGTTTGGTACAAACTATGCGGTTGGTGTGAGGCGAGTCGAGAGACTCGCACACTTATATTAGTAAGTGGCTTAGGTCGTTTTGCTATTTAGTCCAGGCACCGAGAACATTAAAAAATCGAAATGTAACCGGAAGTTCGAAAGTATTCTTATTGCGTGGGGAGCTGAAGTAAGTTGTACAAACAATAGATCCCATTTTGCATGCGTGTCCGCGGTGGGGAACGAGTCGAAAGTAGCAATGAACGTTATATTGGGCGTGAATGGTATGATAATAATGATTGAAGTGTTGCTGATTAAAGATGACGTTTTGTGAAGTATTAGCTACATGATATCAGAATAGATAATTATCCTCGAGAATATATACTACCGGGTTTCTTCGACACGCAGCTCATTGTAATTCGTTTGTGCATTTTTAAAGTTCCCATGTTGTATAAAAATAAAAACTTATGAGTTTTTCAACGGAGACAAGTTTATTTTCGAATAATATTTATTTAATTGTATAAAATAAATTTGACAAAAATAAAAACGGATTTTTAATGTCTTATAAAATTATAAATATCACGGTTGGGAACTCGTAAGCCAATCGAAATTTCAGATAAAATTCCAACCATTTCCAAAAGCCTTTACGTTGAAAAAAAACCCTTTCCTATCCCAGATTCTATCAATAAGTCTAACTTCCTCAGAGCGCGGTTTACACACTTCGTTTATTTGTATTATTATCATCCGTCCCTCGCTCTGCCGTTTAACCGCCGCGGTTTCTTCATGGACGGCGCAAGCCGATGTCGATCTATTTTCCTCTCATATTATTCGCATTTACGCGATAACATACAGTAATGCGCTCTGCTCACCAACCGATGCACGCGAACTAGACTCTGTGCACGGCTGCAACTCGGCTGACCCTCGTGTGCAAGCTTCTATCTCAGATTACTCGTTGCAGCGTGCGGTGGAAAAAAAGATGGCACATTGTATTATAATGCGCTTGTTGGTTGCGATAGAACTGCTGGGGTTGCTGATATTCCGCGTTATCAAATTTCCCACAAGTACGCTAGTGAGCGTGTGTGCGCGCGCGCGGTCGTAAGAGATATGAAAATGTAGGAACTTTCGACCGAAGGTGCGCCGGTGTAACACAGAAGCGGGAATATTATTTCGATCGCGATAGGCTCATCTGCCGATCAGAGGCTTACTCGTAAATGTTATCTTCTTGACCTGTTATGCAGCATCTGCGGGCGTTATCTCGTAGTTAGAAAGTTAAAGGAAGATTGGAAAAGAAAGAAAAAACGATGAAAGTTGAAAGTGCGCGCGCAGCAGTAGGCTGAGGGCTGCAAAGTTATTTCGAACGCGTTTTGATAGAGCTGTTTAAGGTGAGAAGTTTTGAATGCAGAGACCAAAGACCAGCCGTCATTGAATGACAATGTATTTGAAATACTTTTATTACGCAATTATCATTGATTATGATCGCTATAAGAATCAATTGTAAAACAATCATTCTTTTGAATGATTTGTTATTAATGCAGAAACGGTAATTGTTGCGTGATGATTAATCGTAGTTATTTATTTGAAAAAGTATTTTAAATATGTTTCCATTGATTGAATGCCCACCCCTGGTATGGACTAATGAACTGCCTGACTGTATCCGGGATTGAGGATTCATTAAATGGAAACGTGATTGAAATACTATTTTTACTAAATGATCATGGATGACAATTTCTATTTCCCTGTTCACCTTAATCATTTATAATTATTCCTACAAAACAATATTTCGAATATCTCTTCATTAAATTATTACCGATGTTCATCGTTCCCCCTGGAAAATACATCTTCATTGTATTCTTTTGGGGTACAACGTATTCAAACAAGTTATTTCGATTGGGTTCATTTTTGTTTTTCAATTTATCGAAATTTTTCTTCCACCGCATTGCATTAAGCCATTTCCGTAAAATATTATACAATTGTTCTTAATCTCCCCAAGATTGAGCACCGTCGAGTCGCCTCGGACGCCGGCCGCAATAAAAACAATCATAATAAATAATGAATACTAAAAAAACCATAACAATAAAATGAATATCATTGAGGCACGATGCTGCCGAGTTCGCAGCTTCGCAGTGAGACGGTTAATATTCGTTCGGGATAATACTGCAGTAGCTGCCTTTGTACCAGAAGCGTTTTTCCTATAGGAATAGCGCAATGACACGAGGTAGCGCGCTGAAAGCAATCGCGCGGACTATCCTGCATGCTCCAAGTTGCAACGAAGCGACTGAACTAGCCACAGAATCTGCCGAGAATACGAAGAGTCGGTCGTAAGGTGGTCGTTGCTCTTGTAACGAAGTCTCCGGAGAGAATCGAGCCGGAAGTACACGCGGCACCGGGATCTGCCGGCGCGTTTCCAGGCCTTTTAGCACGGGAGAGCGATGCCAGAGCACGCAGAGTATCTTCGCGGAGCGCGCGTTGGTCCCGAACGGGTCGTCGCGATGCGATCTTCCGACCGTTCTATGGGAAAATAGATCTGTGGAACTCTCGTGACTGTAATACAGACTTGACATCTCCAACTAAGCGCTACGGCGTGTCGTTTACGCGTACGATTCGACTTTCGTACCGAATGGAAATCGGACTGTACGACGACTCAACCTAGCTTGACTCGATGGACGGATGAAAAAACAACAGCAGGATGTGCAAACGTCGCTCTGAAGAAGTCGAACTTATTGAAGGAATGTGGGATGGGAAAGGGTTTTTTTTTCTATGACGCAAATTCTTTTGAGAATGAGTTGGAATTAATTCTGGAATTTTTATGGGTTGACGAGTTTTGAAACTTATATTCTCGAGACCGTTGTGCTGCGCTATTCACTATTTCCGCGACTTCCGGTACATCCGTTTTTAGGGATTCGCAGTAAAGTAGAAAGATCTATGGTTTCGGTATATTCGCCAGTCTCTCTGTTTGTCATAACCCTTCCATCGTCACGTACTCAACATTTTTTTCACCTATCCTATTTATAAACTATCGATGCGAATATTTGGTAAAATCCTAGAGTATAGCCTTTAATTAGGCTTTTTAACGAAAAATGTAACTTACACTGTAGCAAACATGGATTATGAGTCATTCAGAAGTAACCCTTTTTCGGAAAAAAGCAAATTTGTCAACGGTAAACAGCTCGTGATACGGATTATAATAAGTTTACGAGAATGTTGAGAATGGGTACAGAATTATATCACGTGCATGCCCAACACTGTCTTCGCCATTTTTTCCCCTCACGTTTAGCCATTGATTTCAGTAGTGGTCACACAATCAGGTGGTGGCGTTACAATGCGATAAACGGGGACGCCATTTAATTCTCGCTGTCATTCTTAAGCTGACACCTTCATGTTCCACATAGAGTGACTTTGAAACCCACGACTGCCTGCCAAACATGTCACAAACACGCGCCCAAAGCCAAGGACATATCACAAGACAGCTCAAGATTTCGTGACGCGACGAGCGTTGCACATCAAACGTTACATCGGACTTTCGATGCATCATTTCCAACCTAGCAAGCCCAAAAAACTTCCACCCCAACAAATAATTGTGAAGGTCGTCCAAGATTCTTTCTCTCAAATTTTTCTCACCGCGAATAGTTCGAAAACATGAGCCCTTTCTTTTTATTTGATCCGGAAGATATGTCAAGGCAGTGCCGTGTAGTATAGGACCGTACAGTTTGTGCCGAGGTATCTATTGCAAAAGGACTATCGGACTTTACTCTCAACGGCGAGACCGCGAGCCGGAGATCTGTTTCGCGCGACACAAACCGAAAGCCGGCTAGACGGTGTAAATCTGTCGATTAGAAGGCGGTTGTACATCGGAAACGCATTAGCAACCGCGTGGATGTTACACCGGGATTCTCCGCTCTGTACTGTTCAACGTACTGAAACCACGTTTCGCCGTGTGTCTCACGTATGCAGTTGCCACGCTGGCTTATACCTGACTTCACCGGCTTCCAACCCTTGAACGCTCGAACTGCGTCTTGTCGTTTAATCTCTGGACATTACCGCGTTAACGACGAGATCGTACGATTTTACGATACTGTTGATTCATTCGTGATAAAAAATAATGATAATAGTAATAACAACAATAAAAATAATAATAAACCTAATTCGAATCAATTAGAATTAATTTTTCAATTATTTTATTTTTATTAGCCTATGGTCCTGAAAAATTATAGCAATTATTTGTTAGAACAAAATACAACAGAATAATAATCATAATATTGTCATAATAATTGTGTTATGATTTTTGGAATTATTCTTTTGCCTTTGTACTTTTCTCCGTGATCAAGACAGATTAACGAGATGTATTAATTAAGTGCAACATTCATAATTTCGTTTGAATAAAGCCGGCCATAGCCTCGTGGTTTTTCTTATTGCGTAGTGCCGAAGGGGTTGAGATAGACACCTTAAGCCGTTTCACCATGCGGGCTCGCCAAAGTGCTAACGAACACTGACGAGCCTATTGACAATGAATTCTATTTTATTTTAATCACGAATATCCGTGACAAAATAATTAAGACTTCGTCGACTCGGATGTCTTAATTGATATTTCGATGACGTCGCGAAGTTTCTCATTCGCCGCGAAATAACTCATTGTTGCAGCGTCACGTTGGGAATTAATAGAATTAGCTTGTCCAGCGAAACTTTTTGTTTCGAGTCACGTTTCACGGACTGCCCCAGGCTCGAGGAGTCGGGAATGACAGTGTTAGACACACCATTGTCTCGACTCTCAATCTTCTTCGTGCTTCTCTCTGCGTTTTTTTTATTTGAATTTATTTTTTTTTCTCATTCGCGCGTCTACTCCCCGAAGTCTCCCTCGTCGCCGTCTAGAATTTTTCTACAATGTTTTTTTTTCTCTTTTCTCCGAGCTATATAACACCAGCCTGTCGTTCTCTCCGTTTCGCGTCGCATAATCGCACACACCGTGTCAAAAGTATTATTACGAGGCACCTTTGAGCGTAGCCGACCGCGTGACTTTCCTGAGCAATAACGCGGCTACCACTTCGTGCTTATACGTGCTTGCAAACCCTTAACTCACATTCCTCGGGCACATAATAATATTTTATTCGTCGCACTTGTTATTCGTACGTTTTAGCAACGGAGTTGAAATTAATACGGCTTGAGATTGTAAGATCCTATGAGTTGCGGCACGATTTTTATTTTTTTATTTTTTTCGGAAACTTTTATATTTTGTAATTTATATTTATTGCATCACCATCGCTATTTTGGTATTTGTACAGAAACCATCGCAATAGATCTAAAATATGCAACTGTTTTTTTATTCGTCGGTATCTACCCAAAAATTATAAAATTTCACAAATATTAGAAGAAATATCTTGAAAAATAATTTTGCCCTAATTTTTTGCATACCCTTAACGACGAAAAGTACGGCCCTGACAACAATTTTGTTGATTGATTTATCCATGTAATACTGTTTGAACGACAATGTCACTGGAAACAATTGTCAATAGAAAAAAATAAAGATCAACGAACTCCGGATGTATCGTTAATTATATCTCAGTCGTCGGTCGATATATGAACCGGATTATAATTAGATCGATTCTGAGACTCGACGAGCGACGTCGCGAATGATTAGTTTCGCTTCATGCCCGACCGCATATACACCAACGTCACTGGATAATACACGGCTAAACCGAGGCGTCTCTCGAATGAGCCGCGCGAACGTTTCGAAAATCGTTCTGGTCGTTGTTTAACTCGAGTTTTTTTTTCATTTTTATTTTTCGCAATATCGGCGTATGGAAGATTGGTTGGGAAGTCTCGGTGAAGAGAATTGTCGCGGTTACGAGGCGAGTTTATAATCGAACGAGCGGGGGTCACCCGACTTACGAGAGACTTCGTCCACGCCGGAGCATCGAGGCATTGAGAGGCCCGTAACGATCTGCCTCCGCATGAAAGGGTTAACGGTCTTCATTATTCGTGAACCTTACTGACGCACATGAACATTATAGGCAATACACATTTTACCAATCGTTATATACATGGGGAATTTCGTCCCAAATCACCAGATTGAAACCCTTCCATAGGCCGATGTGGTCGATGATTTTTTTTAGTATCTTATGGATCCTACGACCTCAGTAATTTTTTCGAATATTTTTTAGACCCCCTGACCTCACCCTAGCATTTTTTTTTTGTTTAAAGAGGTGACCCCTATTTGCTGGACGAACATTTTTTCTCAGAAACTTCATCGGAATTGCGGTACTGTTTCATAAAATTGGAGCGGACATCTAATTCTGATATTTTTTCATTTTATTTTCATTTATGTCCTTTCCAATTTTATGAAACAAGTTCCGCAATTTCGATAAAAAATGTTGGAAAACAATTTGTTCCAATTAAAATTGGGCACAGCAACAGTTGCCTCGTGATACAATAAAAATTGGATTCCTCGAGAGTAAGAGGAGGGGGTTAAAAATCTAAAAAAGTAGTCAGGTCGCAGGATCCACAAGATACTTGAAAAAAATCATCGATCAGATCGGAGGAAAGAAGTGTTTCAATCCGTTGATTTGGGACGAAATTCGCCATACATATATCCACATATATAAATATAAATATATATGCTAGCAAGCCCCGGCTGTTCGCTACCGCTGTAAATTACTATTCTCAGGTTATGTTCGCAATAATGACGTCTATAAGGAGTGTATAAAGAAAAAGAGAAGATATTAAACGAGACACATAGTGGAAGCTAAACTCGTGCCTTCTCCAAACCTCACCGCGAGCTCCTCTTTCTCTCGGCATTTGTCCGTCTATCCTTCCATCGTCGATTCACATCCCACAATTTATTAAATCGCCTTATCGGAGCCCACGGATATTGGCCACCGTCGATCCCAAAGATCGGCTCATCAACGAGTCCATTAGGCATTATCACGAACTACCGTGATCAATCTTCGTGCTCTCCGACATCGAAATTTTTGTCGTTTTACGCAATTGTGAGATCGAGCATGTGGAAAAACGATGGGGAATTAATCTTTCCAGCGATATGCTGGAAATCTCGAAGCTAATGACTCGAGAATTTATTGATAGAGTCGACGTTGCACGCCAGACTCACGACTGAACTTTGTGATGCTCGCGTGAGTTGTTTATGATTGGAATCTTATTTGAAAAAAAAAGATAGACGCGTGTTGTTTACGAAAAAACGTTAAAATAATATAAATAGCCGAGTTTTATGGCATCCAATCAAGACTGCGACTACGGACAAGTCCTTGATGTTCGAATACTTCGGAAGCTAATGCTTTTTCAGAGTTAATTATTGGGGAAAAAAATTAATTTGAAGGAGAAAAAAGAAAAAAATGTACACGTCGTAAGAGGCAGATTGCACTTGACGTGGAAATACCCGTATTAAAACCCTCAAGAATGTTTGTCGATGTTCATAAACGTTTGAGAATTTCCACGGAAACGAGAGGGTCAAGAGAGCAGCGAGATAAGCGGAGTGCTTAACGATCGGCAGCGCGGGGAATAATGACTTCGAAGGGCTCAGCGTTTATCGGAGTACTTGCGCACACGCGAAACTGTGAAAAGCGTGATGCTTTAACGTTAAGTCGTTTGGGATTGAAATCTTATTCACCTGTCAGACAAAATAGGCTTTATATATATTTATTTAAGTCGAGCCACAATTATTGGCCGCGTTATGTGCAGCTATTGGCACTTCAAGTTCTCAAACGATCAAGAAAGGTATGAGCTCGACTCTTAATAACTATACAGTAATTCTCTTGCTCCTGAAAGATCAATCATTGTACCGTTTACCTCATACATTACACCGGAGAGGACTGCCATGCGGTGTAACAAGAAAAAGATGAATAGCAGCAGATTGATCACAAAGTAAAGATGACGCGGCAATGATAAAAATATTGATGCAACGATGAAATCAATAAGTTACAGATTATCGAAAAAAAACTAGTGCCTCGCTTATTTCGTTATTTTTATTTTCGTCATCAAAACCGTTGGGTCTCGTTTGAGTCATGTGGCAGCCGATGATTACTCGTCTCATTATAGAACGAAATTTATGTCTCGAACGGTTTATCGAACGCTTTTCAAAATCGGTTATTTCTCATCCTTCGGATAGATCGTTCCGGTCGCGTATGCGCGCGATCGTTCGATCGCTCGCCAATTATGAGAATCGCTCGAGCTGCCGTTGTATCTCGTACAGTCACGCTACTACCATATTCACGTTGCATCGGTCTCGTTCGTACTGTAGCTGCATTAAAACGCGACGCGGCAGCAGCACCAACAGCAGCACCGACATCGGAGATTTGTATCACGATACAAATAAACCATCGTAGAATGTTGCTTCGACGCGCATACGTTCGTAATTCTCTCGGGTATATACACCATCGTGAATTACGATACGCGAGAAGACGGCGGGTTAAGTGCGGTCCTCGATGCGTGTATTATCGTGCCGCGAGAGCGACGAAGAAAGCTACGCGTTTAGAAGTTTTTTCTTTCGTTTCGTATGTATAAACGTCGCTCCAGTTATTGCCGTGCTACCAGGAGCCGCAGCCACCGGAGCTCTTCTCTCATCGTCCGGAGAATCTCATCGGCGTTCCCGTCACCGCGTGCCCCGCGCATTAATCAACCGGCTATTTATGCTGGTTTAAGTTTGATAAATCAATTCAACGACCGCGCGGACGATCTCGTTCCAGCTGCACCGCGACGAGATGGTTGCATGTTCCGAGCTTTATCAACCTTCAGGGTGTCAATCTGCGCCGACTGGCGTGTATGTTGAACGGGGGGGTTTTTTAAATGTTTCATTTTACTTTTTTATCTTATTTTTATTGAAACGTTTTGTTAATCGTCGAGCTGGACTGTCTTGGTTGATTTGCCGCTTGCTCGAAGCTTTGGGAATTATTGTATCGATTTATGTATAATAAATACGACGGATATTTAAAATTATTCATTGAGGGTAGTAGGGATTTTGGAGTCAACGTGATCTGCAGTTAGCCCAATGGCGATGTATGAGGTATTCCACGGCAAATTGGACAGTCAAAACCCTGACCCCTGCCGATTCATGATTCGTGAATTTGGATGAGTTGGTGCATTCAACCCTCAAAACATTGTCAATTTGTTGCACAGTTTTTGGATCACCCTGGAACTTGTCAACATTAAAAGCTACCCTTAACTGAATTGGCAGCAGTAAGAGTTCGGAGTGGCCAATTCAGTATAAGATTCATTTGGCTTCCATTCGATCCGTGAAAAATCTTTTATTTTGTGCAGCGTCCTAAATTACCCTGAAGCTCGTAAAAAAAATATAGCCTCCCAAACAAACGTAAGGGCGTGTACCTCGACATTTTTAAAAAATTTGACTTTTTTCTTCACAAAAATAAATCACAACCCCCTTAAAATCAGTCCTTTCACCTTCATAATCAACCGTTGAGCAGCCTGGATTTAATCGACCGTTAAACCGCTTTAGTTGGAACAGTTTGAAGATCCTCTGGGAGGTTCATCAAAATTGTTTCCGTCGTTTAGGTAATTTACGATAATCATTTAATTCGCCATCTCAGATATCGACGATTCCGATACCCTCGTGGAAACAAACAACATCGGCACAATTCTGGGTCGTGTGTTCCTTCGCAATTTCTCGTATGTACAACGTCACCAACGAACCCTTAAGGTAATGAACTATATCGCCGAGTGCGAAGGTGACATCGCTATCGGCGCTGGCTGCGGAGCAAGAGAGAAGGAGAAAGCGCTTGTAGTCCATCGTCTTAAGGACGTCGCGAACATCCCGGCATCGGAAAAGTCTCAAACTGGCCGGAAACTCGCCCGTTGTACAAACTCGATGTACTTGGCAGTGTTGATGATTAAGCGTTTTGCAGCCTGCAACCGGAATATGGTGAAAACATCATCAGCGTGCGAGTCTGAAACTTGTAACTTTTCCGACGTAGACGCCTCTGGTGGTTCTGCGATCCGGCGTCCAGTCATTGAGCCCACGGAGGGCGGCTATAAACCTCAGGGACATGGGACGTATTAAGATGCTAATCAATACGCAATTTGTACACCCAGTTTGCCTTGATGGCAAGGAACTTTCGTCGAGAGAAGGGTTCAGGGTCTTGGTCGCCATTGCCCCGCCGTTCTCTCTTTCGTTTCTCTCGTTTATCTCACAATTTTTCTGCCTGTGGATCGAGATACATCACTGGACGAACCACGATAGTCTCCAACCTGGATTCTGGATGGCTTCTGGGCAACGACCATGTATTTTATGACGTATTTATCGCTGAGGAAAAAAAAACCATCCGTTTAATGGTCGGTCCGCAGATTTATCACAGTTACGTACGAAAGCTATCTTTAACGATGCAAACATTTATTTCACTTCTATTTCATTTCACTTATTCTCAGTTACGATGTTCTTCATCAACGTTTCCCATGTAACCCATTGTTGAAATGATGCCAACACCGGCTACAACTATAAATTCACTGATAAAAATGAGAGAAAAAAAATATATTCAAATTATTATGTACATTATCATTTTATTAATCAATAAAATTGGATAAATTTTTATTCATTCGTCGAGCATTCGAGCCGCATTGCTCACGTAGGATCGAGCTAATTCCTTAAGTATACGTCTATGGGTTTCACTGCCGTCGAATTATATTAAACACTCCCCATCGAAGAGGTAAAGTTTGATGCCCACCGGCAACATAGTCGTTTTTAATGCGGTCCACAAGCGACGAGGTGGGGCGGAGGGGAGTTGATAAGCTGCGAGAAGAAAACTCGAGCCGTATAATGCGGTCTCACGGCCATGATCGTAAATTTATCGTATGGCGCGCCTATCCGAGAATCACTGCGGTACCACGAGATTGTGTTAATTAGTCCCTTGGGAACGCTGAGAGAATTCCGATTGAGGGTTGACGTCTTCCGACAGCTGCTTTTGCCGTCGAATACGCGGCCAACGACTTCGCCATCCAACTCCTATGTAAATAGTCTAGGCCTCGATGTGCACGAACTACGCAAACTCTAATGACATCTTCCGTGTGGCTGCGGTCAGAATAAAGCCTCCGGGGGTATCCTCAACCATAGACAGCTACGATGCAAATGACACTGACCACTCGTTCGAACGAGATCTCCGGAGATTCGTCTCACCGATCGATCGCGTGATCGTGCCCCAGGCTTTTCTGTACCAGCTATGCGACTACGATTCGACATTCAACGATGGGAGACCTTCCGGCTCTTGTTATAATTGAGGTTCGACAACCTTAAACGCAATAGTTGCTACAAAGATGGTCGTTAAACAAACAAAAAAGAATTAATAGTGATAATTTACTCATGAATTACGTGTCTAATTATTACTTTTGATATTATTTGTATTAATTTTGTTATTGTTTAACATCAAAACATTATATCATTGCATTGATATTTTTTTTTTTATATTATATTATTTGCATCATAAATTTTCGTATTTATGTCATCATGAATTAGGTATGATATAATAATAATTATATAATATAATATAAATATTATTATTATTATTCATATTTTGAAAAATCTTTTTGATGTATTTACCATATTAATATATAAATTTATAAATCCATTCATCATATAAATACTTTTTTCTCAAGATCGATGATTTTCATATTATTTATACATATAAATATAATATTTAAGAATTAATATGGGGCGTATACCATTTTTATACTCGGAAATGATATGAAAATCATCAATAGATAGTTAAAAAAAAGATTCAACTTCAAATAATAATAATAGTAATATTCCACGCTAGTATTGGGAGTTATTTCGCAAATGAGTATCTAGGTACATTGTATTTTCCATTCTCGGCAATTTCCATCTCGAGCGACGACACCGACGTTTCGTTTCTCACGAGTCGAAAGAATTTCTCGATGAGGCGATCGTGGCGGTTGTGAGCCAACCCGGAAATGTGAATGAAGAGAATCGTGGAAACGAACGTGTGTATAGCACGACGATAAGAAGAAGCGTGTGCTACGGGATTCTTTATTGGCTCGATGATGCTGTTTTCAACGAACTAATGTTGCGCAGCTCGTGTCGCACGATTGTGTGAATCGATGAGTGGTGTCGAGATAGCCGGAAAAGAGAATCGTGGAGGATTCGTGCATGACTATGATACCGGGCGCATGCTTTTGCCTTTTTCGGGCCCGAGCCAAGTGCGGCCGAGCTGTGTATGAGGAGCCATATAAATATACATATAGATGGGCTTCTGTGTCAAATCGGACGGTTAAAACCACTACCGATTGGGTTCATGATTTTTTTTGGGCTTTTTTTGGACCCGATGAGTTTTTTCAAAGCATTCGGATCTCCCTAGAACCCTTAAAAAATGGCAATCACTTCCAAAAAAAAGGAAAAGCGTACCTGGACGTAGGTAGAGCAAAATAAAAAACATTACGACTATTTTGAATCTAATTTTTTTGTTTCATTTATGATTGCTTAATTTTGATTGGTCGATACGAATAATCAGATTAACATTAATAATAGTAATAATAGCAAAAATAATAATATTATTGATTTTGTACCTCGTTCAAATAATTGATAATATTTTTTATAGATTCCTAATATAATTCCTTTGGAATAAAAAATAACTACAATAAGGATCCCAATCTGAATTTACTTTGAACTCCTTTTATTATCCTGCCAGGATTACAACAAAATCGGATCTTTTAATTCCGTCCAAGTATGCTCTCTCTTATTTAGGGATAGTATCAAAAAATGTTCAAGCGTTGTAGGGGATCAAAAAAATTCTAATTAACAATCGGAGTGCTTGTAGGGCTCAAATGGAGGCCAAGGAAAAAAATCGTCACTCAAATCGGCAGTAGTCAGGATTTTGACCGTCTGATTCGACATGGAATGCCCGATGTACATATGGATACATTATATACCGGTGGTCACGATCCTTTCGCGCCATATAGTACAACCACGCGTTCGTCTCTTACCGTTGACCGAGCGTAGACGGCATACAGCGAATTATCGTAATCGCCGTACGCTCTTCGACTAAAGAGCGGAAACGTGCGGTCGCGTACGTATCCGCATCTCTTATGAGCCTGGGAGACACCATCGAAGATCCTCGACCTCGATCCTCATCATCACTGACGCAATAATACGACGTAATATCACGTCGGAGCGACAGGATCGTTGTATTCTCGTCTCGAACAATTCCTTCGACGCGATTGCGATACCCTGTTATGAAGCCACTCTCGCCGCATCCAAAGACACTTTTCTCGGTAGATATTTCACGTGTCTTGTGATTACATTCGCGGAGGATAACAACGTTATCCCGGGTGGACGTTGGGCAGCACCGTTACTCGCGGGAATGATAGTAAGAAGAGATTTTCGTTGTTGGAAGACATATATACAGACTTACAGAGTTACACAGAGTTATACAGAGTTGGCTCGGTGAAGCGTCTTGTAGTGATCGGATTACCGCACAACTCCGGTCAAATTTTTTTTTGCGAATTCAGACTATTTCTGGGAAGATAGCGGAAAGTTCTCCAGCCCAGTAAAATCATGAGCATTTTTTCAATTGGTATAATTATTTAAAAAATTCAAAAATAAAAAAAACTCATTCTATTAACCCCCATATTTCTCGCTATTCAAGACTCGAAGATATTAATAAAAGAATTAAGGGGCGATCAAATTAAGTACTGGATATTTTATTTTCGAATTCTACGTATCATGTGGGTGATCATTTTTTAAAAAATACCATCATTGTTTATTAGTAGTATTATATTATTATATTTCGTTATATTCATATTAATGTAATATTATTACAATTTATTCTTTACAACTGTTTTTGCCCTTATGACAATATCGTCTGATGTGCCCGTTCGTTCGATAATCTTATCACACTGTGTTGTAGACATTACCTACCGCCTCAGCCATGTCAAAACAAGAGGGTGTTCGATGTGCGGTGAGAACCGGGCATGACCGAGTACAACGTGAAAGCAAAAGTTGTCGTCGGACAACAAAACGAAACAAAATATATTTCAGGTACAAAGGGTTGTCCCCTGCCCTCGTTGCTACCTTCGCAAAAAGGTTACGAAGTAGATTTTCCGCGGAAAAGAAATGAACAACGGGCGAGCGCAATGCCATTGGATGTTGACTCGCGTTGTACGCTGGATACCTTCCGTACAATTACGTGGCGCTGATGCAACAGCAGCATGCACCACGGTTGCTGTTGCTGTTGCCGTTGCTGTTGCAGTTTGTGCAGCGGCTGTAGCCCCTGCAGGCTGGCTGAACCGTTCACGGTGTTACACCCTTAACCCCTTTTGCCTGCCTGCATTACACAGAACGTAAAGGACCGGGCGGAGCGGGGGAGGAGGGACGGCATTGCAGGGAAACGGGACAGGCCGATAATTTAGCGGTTTTGTTGCTTCTCTCGCGTTCGCTGGATGTTACGTTCTTTCGCGGGCGTATGCACAGCGTTTTACATGCATTACAAAATCTCTCTGCAAAGCAACGGTCTCGAACATCGGAACTGCGAACCACGGCGAGCTCATACACCTGGTTGGCGCACGAAGGAAAATATCGGGGAGCAAAAAACGACTATTGATCGACGTTTTTTGAAAATTATTGGGAGATTTAGTTTGAGTTGGAAGTTAGTTTAATTGGGAGGTTTAGTTTTAATTGAAAAAAAAATTGCGTCTCCCTTCGTGTTTTTGGTGAAAATTTATTTATGAAAATCAATGATATATTTATTGAATGAATGAGAGGAACAATGATTTCTATGGACATTAGGTTAATTGTTGCGCCGGAGACCACAGATCTGAGGTTTTTTTTCGTCTGAAAAAAATTCAGTTATGAAGCAAACAAAAATATTAAATTGATTGATAACAAAGAAAGAATAATTACTCATGTAAACAATTCAAGTTAATTTCAATAAATCAAGTTCAAATTATCTAAAATACTGCTTTCTATGACGAAAAATCAGTTATCGCAATAATGAATCATCAATTTATTAACAAGGTCAAAGAATCACAGTATCATATTTCCATTCTTGAGCGACTGAATTACGTGTAAAAGACTATTTTGTTTCATCCGATGAAAATTCATAAATAAAAAATATAAAAATGCCAAATTTATCAATATAATTATTATAATAACAGTATATTAATTATAATAATATAACATATTATAGTAAATATAGTAATTTTCGCTGAAACCAAATCAGTAATCGTCACAAAGTGACAAATCTTGACGTTTTCATCCCAGAATCACGTGTGAAACGATCGTCGATTTTATTCAACGTTTTTTCTCGAGCTAAGTTCCTGCGGAACTATAATCATTGCAACAATGTTCGACGTCCAGTCTTCCCGTGCCTGTTTCTTCATCGGACGGGTTTTCATTTCCGCGTGGCATCTCGGTTCATTCGTCTATTCCTCGCCGTTCTCCGATGGGGAAAAAAAATTGCACGAATCGTTCGACGCTGAATAGCCGGAGAACAATTTACGAGCACACGGATGTCTCGCGGGCAGAATGTCTGCGCTGCAAACCCGTGTATTATGTCCGAACAGTACAGATATATACATTATGGTGGTTCTTATTTCGGTCATTTAGGAATTTTTATTGCGACAAGGTCGCAGTCGATTCCAAATAAGATAAATAAAATCTTAAGCTTAATTTGACTTTTTTAATCCAATGCTTAATACGCGCGGATTCGAAGTGAGGTTTTCCGTTCGAAATAGATGCAATTATTTTATTCTCCGGTAATCTGTTGCCTGGGTGACTAGTCGCCGGTGGAAAAATCCAATAACATATGAAATTAACACGTATGACCTCTACTTTCACGTAAAAAAAAATGTTCATACATGGATCATCTCGTGCTACGTAAACACCGTTCCTCTAACAATTATCATGCAATTTATTTAAATAATTTGGAAATAACGAGAATATCAGAAAGCCCCCACAGGGCCCCACATTGTTTGTGGTTTTTAAAAAAGGATAAGTAGGGTGTGTCGTACCAGCTTTGGGGTGTGGCCTCGGGACCCTCAGATATTAGAAATCATTTAATCAAATTTCGTTCATACGCGGTTATTTTACATGATCTGGGATGTTTCTGAGAATAATCAGTCACCCTGCCAATATCATCCCCAAAAATATAAATATCACGTGTATTTTAAACAGGAAACTTCACCCCGAATCCGTGCACGTTAAAAATTTGACTGGAATGCCAAAATTAAGCTTACCATTTTTATTATTTTTTTTCCAATCGATTGAGACCTTGTCGCAATACAAATTTGGAAATAATCCAAATAAGAACCACCCCAATGTATACGTATATACCGAGAGGGCTGTTCATGCACGGACGTTACCCATTGCCCGGTACGTTTCTACCGGTGCTGCGTGAGAGACGCAACTGCTTCGTACGGACCATGGGAGAACGCAAGCTCGGTGTACCTGTAAATAGACGAGAACCTCGAAGAGTTGCGCGAAAGATCTCTCTACTAGCGGCCCGCGCAACCGTCGTGTCTCGCCTGTCCACCTTCGCACCGTTTTCCACCGTGTCTATGGCTACATGCGCCTCGAGCTCTCGCGTGCCTCGTTCCAATGTTATGCATGCTATGTAATGTTATGTTGTTGCGTTGTTCGGACAGCGCTGCGGTAAATTGTGGATGGTTCGTTGCCTATCAGACGTAACAGCAGTTTTCGTAGCACAAAAATGTCTTACGTATGAAAAAACTGTTTGAAATACATAGATTGGAAATAATTTCGATTGTATATTAATTTGTGCATTTTTTGATTATTTTGCCGAGGTGAGTATCAGCCGTATGAGCAATTTTCGAGGCACAAGGATTTGTTTGACTCTGAGAAAACTGTTTGGAAATAGATAAAAGGGTTGGAAATAATTTTTGTTATATCTATTTGAGAATTTTTTAAATTATTACACCCAATTCCTTATCGGTCGTACCAGCAGTATGACGGAGACAAAAAATAGCGGAACCTTTGAAAAATCTGGCTCGGAAGTAGATTAAACTGTTGAAGAAGGGAACTCGGAAGTGGATTAAATTATTTGATCGTGTATTCCATTGATCCACGATTTTTCAATTATTACGTCAATATTCAATGACTATCACCGGTATTTCTCATTTCGTTCTAGCTTTTAGAATCAAACCCAATCATTCAAAACTTACCATGTAGGAGAAATAATAACTTCTATATTTTTCCAAACACAACTAAACAAAATATAATGTCAACATAAATTTCCAGATTCTTAAAAAACCATACTAAGATTGTTTATCGCAAATCCATAATAACAATCGCGAACATTTATTTTTAAACTATAAAAAACCTTCATTTACGAAATCCTTGACCCTTGAAATCGGCAATATCGCTTCGTAAAGTATTTCAATCATGCCCATGCCATTACGGTTAGTTCGTACAGATGCGATTCTCAAGACGAACATGTCGTGCATCGTCCGGAGAATTTTAACCCGAGCTCGTTGGCATTCCCAATGGTTCTGACGAGTATATCCATCTCGCTGGCGAAAAGATTCATACCCCGAACGCGCATTGCTCCGACCTCTGTGATATGTGCGAGACACGCCCTTTCTTCAACACTGAGCTCAATTTATGGCACAGAAGCCACGACTACCTACGTTGCTCGGCTGTACTGTTATTATCTAAGAATTCAGCTCGGTAAAACTATATAGGTGTGGCTATGGATGCGAAAGTAGCAACCCAACGAACAATGAATTTATCCAGCCGCTGGTTTGTACGAATTCGTGCTTCGAAATCCTGATACTCGATCGCATCCGGTTATAATTCTGCTTTATGGTGCACGGTTTCATTCTTTGATTTATCGACCCTCAGCAGCTTGGATTCACATCGTGGCCTTGATCGTCACAGTCGACTCCGGCTGATCTCGCGGTCTGCACCCCACAAACTTTCTGAAACAATGAGAAACTCATCAATCAGTGAATTGATTGTCGATCTCACAACCTCTACGACTTAATACCATCGAGGTGAAGATAAATAAAAAATTGGAATAGGTAACTTATTTATCTATAGTCCACCATTCATTTTGTCTACCAACAGTCGGGTATTAATAAGCTCTGATAAATTTGAAACAACTAAAGAGCGAAATATCGTACAAAATTGATAAATAAGATTGTACAAAACTAATAAAATTATAATAATTACAACGATTTTATAATAAACCGGATAGAACTATAACAAATTTTTAATTGCATTATAATTGTGCCAGTAACTTTATCACAAAAAGAATAAAATTACAATTAATCATTAATTTAATTAGAATTTCATTTTCGTTAATACTAAATAATAAAAATTATTTTGATAAATGATAAAAAAAAAAGGTAAGGGTTGAAATCGAAAAAAATCATAGCTTATTTTGATTGAATCAATTAAACTTGATGCAATATTTCAAAAATATAAATTCGCCGAAGCATTATCAATGCCAGACACAGAGGCTCGAGATAGTCCGCACTGAGAGGAAAACGAGTTCTCGATTAATGAGCGAATCTTTTGCTAAATCCTGGCAGCAGGTGGCAGCCCGAGGTCTCGAACCAAGTGCACGGCCGGCCCTTTTCAACTGTTCCCGGTCACGCGAGGTTCTCGCTTCGCATATTATTAACGACCACACATAGCCACGAAAGTGTGTATAGTTACATGTGTGCCATGGGCGACGTGTAATACCTGCACCGATTATCCACTCGGTGTTATCCGCATTGAAAAAAATGTGAAAAAAAATGGTATGATCAAAAAAAGAACCAAAGAAAAAACAATTGGATAAAACTCTGGGAGCTGGATCGGCCGAGTCAGTGCAAACTTGCTCGATAATCGAGGCTTACCCGGTCCGTGCAGCAGCGGCGCTCCCTCCTGTGTTTGTAATAATCCTCGGAGATGTGCACGAGTGAGACCGTATATATATATATGTACACATATATATGTATAAACGGAGTCCGTGGTGCATCATCGTGACCGAACGATACCGCTCGATATATATCGGTTCTTCCATTCTCGATACAGAACAGATTCTTCGTGATATTTTTTTGTTAAACCGTTAAACCCATTTGACGGCTACATCGTGGCGAGCAACTGTAGCAAAGATTCGTATTACCTGGCTATGTATCTATATTTATATAGAAATGTATCGAGTATAGTAGAGAAATTTTTTCAACACAAACGCGTGCGTGCGCCGAGGTTAAGTTCGCGCTCTCGTTAAACCAAGCTCATCGAGCGAGGGACTTCTTGCTTCTATACGTGGGTCCGGTTGTACGGACCCATGGGCGAGGGTAAGAGTATAACTAGTATGGCGCAGTGGTTTCGTTTGATTTACGACCGGGAAACGATCAGCCGCAGAGTTTACGCCGCTTACCCGGTGCTGCTGCTGTTGCTGCTGCTCCTTCGTACCTTCGGTACACTTCTGCTTTAGGTCTTCCCCCGGAGCTTGCCAAGTTGTAGCTGTATTGGACTACGGGTGCGAGACAGCCGGCAACAAAACCCAAGAGTTTCTGGATGGTCGGGAGCACGAGAAGCCCGTGCGAGACGGAGATTCGAGAAATAAATAAATTGCAGGAATGCGAGAAATAAGGGTAAAGGATGGGCAATCATTGAATGCGTTATAGTCTTTTTTAATGAAATTTCGAAGACCTGAAATTGAACCCCCGTGACGTATATCGTACAGGGACGGTTCCTTCTACAAGTGAGGGCTGTCAATTCCGTAGATGATTGAGCAAATCGGGAGGATACTACAAAAAATAGGTTTCACGTACAAGACCACTCATGGATTGATTGATGAATTTATGGAAATCATACCGGTAATTATAATCATAATGATGGTCATAATGCGCTTGTACGTAAAGCCATTTCTATTTTTACGATTTATCTTATTTCAATCGTAATTGTCATTAGAATTATAATGGGAATAAAATACTTTGAGTTCATTTATTTTCATTACAATTGCTGTCATAATAATAAATGGAATAAAAGAGGACTAAAATAGAAATGGTTCCACGTCCGAAAGCAATAGCGAATGAAACGATTTCGGTATGGATCCTCTATCTGGTGGCAAGGACCTGTAAAAGAAAAAGAAATCACCAGAATATTACTTCTTGAAACTTTTTCCCGTGACGACTCGAAGTACCCATTGACAATAGTAATATAACATTGAGCGTTCTCTCGTCGCTTCGTAATAATACCTGTCGTCTGAGTCGTCACGCCGTAAGGAAGCGAAGGGACGTCACGCTACGCTTCCCCAGCTGAACGGCACCTATACGTAATGGGACTCTCCGGTTCTTTCATTCGACTCTTCGGCACAGTTGCAAAACGGTCTTGGCGCGCGATGTTCTTCCGCGAATGGATCATCGAGTCGCTTCCTTGTTTCCTTCGGGTTCGAGAAACTATTAGCCGGATTCAACGAAGCATCCCACGACTGATCCGATGATCGAGCGAATCTTTTGGCGGTCTGCTCGCCCATCCGGTCTAATTTTTTACGCCATCATCATTATTTTTATTATGAGAATATTATTATTCTTATTTTTATTATGAGATTATTATTATTCTTATTTTTATTATGAGATTATTATTATTCTTATTTTTATTATGAGATTATTATTATTATTATTATTATTATTATTATTATTATTATTATTATTATTATTATTATTATTATTATTATTATTATTATTATTATTATTATTATTATTATTATTATTATTATTATTATTATTATTATTATTATTATTATTATTATTATTATTATTATTATTATTATTATTATTATTATTATTATTATTATTATTATTATTATTATTATTATTATTATTATTATTATTATTATTATTATTATTATTATTATTATTATTATTATTATTATTATTATTATTATTATTATTATTATTATTATTATTATTATTATTATTATTATTATTATTATTATTATTATTATTATTATTATTATTATTATTATTATTATTATTATTATTATTATTATTTTTATTATTATTATTATTATTATTATTATTATTATTATTATTATTATTATTATTATTATATTATTATTATTATTATCATTATTTCTATCATTATAAGATCTTGTTTTTTCATGGCCATATTGATAAGAAAAAAAAACCTAACTTATATTATCGTTAATAATTCCAATGGATACGGTTCAAATTAATTAGAATAAGTATAATCAGTAAAGAGCTCCCAACTTTTTGACTTCATGCTTTGCATTTATTTAAATTTGATTTTATATAGATTGAAAAAAAATCATTATGTAATTTAAAATTATTTATTTGTAGAGTATTGGGAGATTTTCCAAATAATCTTAGTATCTCAAATGTTAAGCCTTCTGAAACATATTCCCTAGTAATTTTTATTTCAATCGTTGATATTACATACGTTTTATTTATTGAACAGAAAATACTGAGCGGTTTCATTAGTTCAAACTTTTATAATAAATCATATTTGTATATCTTCCATTGTTGGCGTTGACCCAGCGTCGAGTCACAGGTTACATCGGTGTTTCGCTGTCACGATCACAGATTCAGGTCAGTTATCGCGTAGCATTCGATAGCACTGGACAAGGAACCTCGAGAGGTGAATCTATAAAAAAAATTCATCGTCGGTACGCTTGATCACGATTGAACATCTATAACGCCGCAAACTCCTTTATCGTTTCGTTTCTGCATTCTGCAATACCGTTACAAGACACTATTTCGCTCGTTCCCTTCTTCCATCGTGTTTTATTTCATTCCATCCTTTTTTTGCCCAGGATAAACGACGATGACTACCATCCCATGACCTCTCGCGGTGATTATAGAAAATGTTCCGATGCTTTATACACACGCGATAACCATCCCCGACAACATTTCTGACGAACGATTTAGCATCGGTCGAGACCTCGAAGATCCGAGAACTACGAACATTCGCTCCGACACGAAGTCGCGACTGATGCGAGTCGTTGATCACCGATAGAATTACAAATAAAACACGGTTTTAATCGATGCTCGTCAATTAATCGCACTCGTGATGGTATTCTATGGTAAAACACATTGTAACTACCTCGCTATAAGTCTTTTCGTTCGAGGTGTCGGTTCATCTCGATATAGAAGAAGAAAAAAAAGTCACTTTTCTTGTTTTACGACGCGGAGTACATAAGTGCATCGGCGGTTGCAGCTGCACAGTGCAGCTAGGTGGGCGCGGATGCATGTGGCACGTCAGAAGTCAACGATGGCCTTCTCGAAGGAATGGCGTTACGCGGTGGCTCTCGGTAAAAGGGCGAATACGTGCAGGACCCGAATGATCTCGCTGCAGTGCATTCGCCATTACCGGACGATGCGACGGAACCTAACTTCGTGAAGAATGCAACGTCATGGGTGTTGCAAAAACGAAGATAAATAAAAAATTGAAAAACGTGTGCAAAGGTGCGAGGATAATTTCTGATGATTTTACGCATTGCATTACTACTCGGAGACGAAGAGCACGAACGTCAACGTCGATCATTTGTAGGACGTAAGAACTAGCACGGGTTAGGAACAGGAATGGGCATTTATTTTATTCATACAATCAAAATGTATTCGGAATTGTTTCTTAAAAGTTTTACAACTATAAGATTATAATATATCTTTGTATTATTGTTATTATTATTATTATATTATAATACTAATTGCTATTAATTATTAGAGGCCCTTATGAAACGATAATACATCTAAATTATACTACAATTGTTTTTAATTTGATTGTAAATAATATTCGTAATAAAATTTCGATGAAATGAACGTCCATCTGTGGCTACGAAGTAACCAGACAATAATAAAATTCTGTCGATCTCATTATCTGCTTGGATATATAGCGTAATGACAATAATATGACATATATTGAATAACATAATATACAATAATATAATACATGTATATCCATAATTATATAATTATTCCGATTATTATTATTATTATTATTATTATTATTATTATTATTATTATTATTATTATTATTATTATTATTATTATTATTATTAACATTATTACATGATCGAATGCGTTTCAAATATCATATAATTCGTTTGTCATTACCCGAAAATTTTAGGTTGCGTTGCCTGTTAATTTATTTTGATTTCTAGTATATGAATTAGGGGAGTAGCAGCAGTCGATCCTCGAGAAAACCGTCTCAAACGATATTCCTGGGACTCTCCGTTAGTCTAGAATCCGCGCATAAGTCAACGTGGGTGGTTGATATTGCATAAAACCAACGAGCAGCGAGTCAGACACGGGAGCACGTCTGGCTCAGCACCGAAGTGACACAAATGCGCGTCGCCCAGAAGCAAAGAAGGCGAACTCGTTTGCCGTACGACACGTACGAAAGAGATGGCACGCCTTGGAACGTGCGTTCCGGAGCTGGTCACGATCATCACGCGAATCTTTCCATCTTCAACTTCCTTCTCCTCGCTTCGTCTGTTTTTCTATTTATCATCCTTTCCACACCGGATTCTCGGGTTTTGCCTGCACCGGACAGTCCGAGCGTGAAAACAGCGCAGACGTTTCACGTGTCGAGAGCAAAGACCGAGTGCTCCAACGGCCGATCAACGTTGACGAACAAAACGTGCGAGAGTCGTATCTCCGTCGCAGCTTCCGTCGCTCGGGACCGAGTTTGTCGTCTCATTTATCGCGCGGGAGTGCAACCCGGGCGAACTGATAATGAACAACCTCACTTCGGTGGTCACACCGGAGTATTTCCACGAACGAGACCACGGCGATCGACCTCCGCCGATTTCTATGAGCATTAGTATCGGTGCTGATGATAATAAGAATAATTATTGTTTCGTTATTGAATGGAAAATTTATGAGGTCCAGTGTGATATATATTTATTTTCATTCACAATGGAATTAAAACCTTGAATTAAATTTCTATAAAAATCAAGTCCCAAAACCAATAATAATAATTACTGTTATCTCGAGGTGAAATAAATAATTGACAAACTTCATTGTGATCTCAATCAATCAATTTATTGTCTATTTACTTTTCATTTTGATTATTCACAAATCGTTCAGGAGAAAAATATTCTCTCGCGTGGAAAATCTCGAAAATACCGGAATAGTGCATTTTCGAGCGACTCAAGTCGCGCCGCGATTGAATTATTCCGTGAATGAAGTTGCATTAATCTCGTATAAATGAGCTCGTTCGTAATCACGTCCACGCCGCGAGGATTTGTCACGGAATGAGTGGGATGCCGAAAAAAAAAATAAAATAAGACAAACAAACAAAAATAACGTCGGATTCACGTGCGCGGGAGACGGTTCGATCGGAATGACCGATCGAGTCCTCTCGGATCGTTTCTTCGATGCAAGCTCGAAGCGTGACGTGGATATCGCGACGCACGGCTGTCTTGACGAGTCGTACGATGCCAAACGCAGAAAAGCGAAGATCCGAGTATCGCTATTGGCTCTCGTGCACGTTCAAACAAGCCCGTAATACAAATGAAACCGACCCAGAGACCGCGGGTGTCTCGCAACGAAGCAAATACTTAAATTCATTAACTTCCAATAAATTCCTTCGTGTCTACCACCTTTCGCACTTACCCAACTTTTTGCGGTGTCACGGCGTCGCTACGTATATACAACCGGAATACTGGAGAGAGTCGAACCGCAATACCGAAGATGGACTCGCGGGCTTTGTAAAAATAAACGCGTGTACGTACGTTCGTTATTGTATCTGCGAATGCTTCGAGATCACGTTTGGGTTGATTCCACTTGGCTGGGGAAATATATTCCATGAAGCGTCCGATTGATTTATAGATACTTGTTTCCTCGATGGGTTGCAAGTCGGTGGACGAAAAAGAAGGGAAAAAATAGTGGATGTTTCATCGGATTTTCATCTTATACTCACTGATACCGAAAATATGTGAATTGTCATACAGTGTTTCAGGAAAATTTTGAAAGCAGGGTTAATTTGGGTTGTCCTTATGTCGATGTATGGATTTGTCGACGTTGTTCCATGAACGGGGTACCCACGTGCCAAATTTCTTGAATGAATTCTTTGTATCAAACGGAATCGATTGCTTTGTTAATTACTTGTTAGCTACGATCTTGAAGAAGGGCTGGAAGACTTTTTGTAGATATTGTAATATTCACGATCTTTGCTAAGAGATATTGAAAGGGAAATCGGAGGTAGCCCTCCGGGTGAATCGGGCCGGTTTCGGGCCACCCTTCTGCTGTAGCTGTTCACAATTTGAGATAAGGCAGGTGCAGAGGGCTTCGGCTACCCATTGTTGGTTCAGAAGGAGGGCACGATTCGCCGCGACTGAGTATACTATGAGCACTGTAATTAAGACCAATTGTTATACTACTTTATTCGTATTTCATTGATAAGATTCTATAGGTGCGTGCCTAGGCAGCCTTCGTTGTGTTAGACTACTATGTGGAATTTGACCCAATTTTGAGGGTTTCGTACCGTAAAACTGAACCGATCACGGGATCGATCCAGTGTCCGTCCATCTGTTTCCTGTCGTAGCCAATTTTCGCAGACATCATGCGATGACGTAAAAGCTTTAAATTTGGCATAGTGGTACATCTTATTGACCCCTATATTTTGCACTAGTGTATCCTTCAGAATACTGGTATAAGAATTGACAAGGATCAAATTGGGTACCCGTTTCTTTCGATTTAAATTTTATACATGATATGGGGGATCGTTTACTGAGGCCTGTTTTGTAGGATGGAAAAATATTGATTCCATAATTTTAAATGGCCTATGTGAAAGAATGTTCTGAAAAATATGAGAAAATAGAGCATTCCCCGCTCCTCTCATAACCAAAATGACTGGACCGAAAACAAAAAAAAATCAGGGAACACCTCACTTAAAATTTACAGAAAAATTATAACGAAAGCTCCATATCACATAAATTTCTAGAAAACAATTATTCAAACATATAGCACGAAACGCCTTGCGTGCGAGTCGACCTCGTACTTGACTACCTTTTTATTATTCTCGAAGCTCAAAAAATCCAGGCGTATTTGCCGAAAATTCTACGAAAACATACCACATTACGCCAAAAAAGACTCAGTCGGGCACCCGAGTACCCGACTATTGGCCTAAGGTCGAAGTCGTGGCCAGTAAACGCGTTCTCGTTGTATTCTCGATCGTGCGTACAGGGACATGCACTCTCGGTAGATGTCCCGAAGGTCCTGTAGTGGGTACAGCACGAGAGTCCATATATTGCTCTTCGTGAGAAAAGCTCGTTGGCTTCTCGTGGGGTCCATCCTATTAGAACGCAAGGTGACAGCTCGTAGGATGCCCGAGTCGTTGCGACGTGTGTGGAAGCCTGTTTCAGTTGCATCCAATGGACGAGCGGGCGCATGGAAGAAGCATCATCGTGCACATGCATGAAACACGGCTAGAGCCTTTTGCATAAGCCGACATAATATGCAAAATGCACTTGTAATCCGGCTGATGTCTCATCTGCCGCAGACCGATCGTATCACTGAACGTGATTCGTTGTATAATCGCTATAGTCGACTGCGCGTCTGATACAGCATGCAGATAAGGCTGTTGAAATACGATACTGCAAATTGGACTTTAAGTGTTTACGTAGTTCGCACCTAACAATTAAAATTTGATGAAGAAATAAGAAAGAAAACGAAAGGTTTATGTTGTTATCGATTAATGGCAGCAACAAGATCGAGTGTCGCTACTTTTAGAGAAGAAGAGAGAGAGAGGGAACTGAATAACTATTTTATTTGAGTAAATGGAAACATTAACTTTTTTTTCTACTCGACGCTAAATATTCAGAAAAATAAAATTATATATTGTAGAGGAATATACATTTGCAACATATAATTTTCATTGGATTTGTTGTGATTATCACTGTAATTCGGTCGGAATTAAAAAATGTATAGATAATTTAAGATAAATAAAAGTGTATAAAACACAACAGAGTATAAGTGATATTATGTGAGCTGCAAGGAAATTGAAAAGAAATCTATTCAAGCCGAAAGATCGAAATATCGAGAATACGATTCATATCCCCTGAAATAAAATATTCAAACTAATTCATTCACGATGAAAACTAAAAAGTTCAATATCCCAGCATACGAATGAAATTTATTTCCATTGAATGAAATTATTTCATTCGATTTAATGTAACGTATTTTTAATGTCCGACCAATCCATTCGTATAATATCACGAGTACACATCTCACCGCGACGTCGAAAGCATATTCGCGGTTCCCGGGTTTTATCCACCTTGGTCAAGGTACATGCGCGTACTCGATTTGCCCGGAGGGGTACTAGAGTTCGCCCGTTAAAGCAAACAGAATTACCCATCTCTCGGTCTCCCGCTTCAGCGCTTATTAAGTAAACCGTGGCACTTTTACGAGCCCGCAATTCTTTTCATCGTTATTACATGCATCCTGAATATACGCGCGATTTCAACCGAGCCGCGTGAAGCTCGTTACCGTAGCCATAATTAATTGAGCAATGAGCCGGAAGAAATGGGAGAAAAAAATTATAGCAACACCGCGGTCTCTGTTGCATGCGCAGCGATGATGACGTCTGCATGAGCAACAACATTTACGTACGTTGGATTCTAGAATGGAGACGGAAGAAACGGACATGAGGCTGCGGTAGGGACTTAAAGGGTTTAATTAACTGAACTTTTTTTTCCAAGACGCTGACACGATTTTCCCGTACTCGGCTTATGGACGTTACTCGGTGATATTTTATCGTGAATTATCGAAAGCGTTTGAGAATAAAATATCGCTGATTAGCCGCGAGTGTACGATTTTCTCGACCTTGAATAATGTTAATTTTCGGAATGAATATTGTAGAAAGGAAAAAGTATGGAAAAGACGGTGAAACTTAAGTTGATTAGACGATGCTGTGATAATATAATAGATGGACCAATTAACCGAAGACCCATTACATAGTCAACGACGAGTGCATTCCGGTGCGTTCCGAAGATAGACTTTAACGATTGCATTGCTGATACTTACGAGTCGACGCAGCAACCAACAGCGACGGAAAAATTCAGACCACCGGTCGAGATTCTACTACTACTTTTATGTAAAAATTTATTTGACATCGACATTCGTCGTAATTGCGATCAAACGAACAAAACTATGAAGAAATACATTCAAGCCATTCGAAACAAAAAAATTACACCACAAACCTCTTTATTGAATCTAAAAATTATTATTTTCCATTATTTTTGTGGTAAGATGATCAATCTCGTTTTTTTTTTGTTTTTTTATCTACTTGGACAACGAAAAAATGCGATGACGCGATTGAGTAATCTTTCTCATGTCTCGGAAATTGCTTCATCAATCCGTCGTGTTTAATAGACGGGTGCCCGAACGAGATACGCATGAACGCACAGGGCTTGATACGAATAAAGGTGATGCTCATGGAATTGCATCCTGTTGTCTCAATAAAAGTGTTCGGTGTCACGTGACACGTGCGCATTAGAAAAGACTCGGTATAACGCTCGATTCAACGGGTTTCAAGAGTTTGCAAAATCTCAATGGAGGGTGCGTGCGTCCAGCTTACCCATCACGTTTAATTGCGGATTTAAACGAATAAAAATAAATAAATAGTGGGGAACGGCGTTGGTTGTGTACTATATGCACTCGGTACCCTTCAATTAAAATAGTTTTACGCTGTTGTATATCTGGGAATACGATGGAACGAGGTAAGATAGCCGAGGATTCGCTCGCACAAGGGAAACGAGGCGAAACGCGGGGAGAGCCCGATAGGAGCGCCCTCGCGCAGACTTCCGATCTCGGCGTTTGTCCGGGCGGCAAGAAGCGAAACTGGGTAATTAATACGATCGGCATAGGCTATCGGCGCGGTGCGCGCTTCTCCGAGTCGTTTCGAACACGGGAACGACAAACTCAGACCAACCAAGACTTCTGATCTTCGCTCAATGTACGCTCGGTTCACGTTTATAGCTACTTATGTACAGATACAGTAGAATCTTCGTGGAATTATGGGGAAATTATATCCAAAATTCTAAAATAATGAAATGAAATAAAATTGCGATAAAAGTAGTCGATTTATTGGTATGATTAGAGGACTACAATTGAGCTTTTATTATGTATTTTGTTAAATGAGTACAATTTAAAAATAATGTTTTTTTCAATCATAGAATTTATGGTTACTATAATTTATAAGTTTTGAACTATGGACGATATTGAGTTAGAATACGTTTTTATTTTCTTAGTAGCTCATAATTTTCTGAAAAATCTCTTTAGAAAAATCGACAATTACTTCTTCAGTTACTATTAATTTCTTTTATTTGTTAAAAAAATTCGGCATTGTGTGGAATTTTTTCTCAAAAATTCAACAAATAGTTCTTCAGTTGGAAAATAATTGTTGTGATTGAAAATAAGATGGCAGCCTATACTACGCGCATTATCGATAATACGTTCACATTGTGGCTAGAAATAATTTTAAGAGAAGTTCGACTGTAGATGCATATAGAACGCGGTTCTCGTATCTGCAGCCCCGTGTGATCGCGAGACCGGGCGGCTGGGTAACGTGCGCGCAAAGGGCTTATAAACGAGGGACATTAGTATCGATCGACGATAATACTCAATGGTGATCTGATTGCAAACGAGAGATAATTAATCCGTGTAGCCGACGCGAATCCCGCAACGCTCGTCACGAACTCAACTCCATAAAATGCCAATTCCTCGGAAAAAATACTACGTGACCTTGCAATTCGTGCTACATGAATTCGTGTTCTCATGATTGCATTCGCCTGTTTAACCCTTCAACCCACTACGGGGGTCGTTTTCGTCCCAAGCGAAATTTCAAAGTGCTTTAACTTTTGAAAACGGGCACGGAAGGCGCCATATCCCCTTCCTAAAAAAAGTTATGCTGCCCGAGGACCCGCCTGCCGAATAGCAGCGCGCTAATTCCCCTCAGGCCGTCGCAGCAGACGATTCAATTTCCGTCGGGACGAAAACGACCCCCGTAGTGGGGCGGCGTTGGTCAAAAAGGCAGGTAATAATTTTTCTACTTGTCGTTTTAAAGTGTTCATTGAAGTTCAAAAAGTGTTAAAAAAATGTCTGCACACGCGAAAAAAATTATAAATTTTTTTTTTCGCAGTTTTCATCATCATAGCGAGTCGCACTGCTGAAGAAATCATTGCTGCGCAAAATGCGGCAAGGCAACTTGCGACGATCACCGCATTTCGTGTTGCACTGAGTGTTTCGTAAAATAAAGTTACTTCGATATTTTAAAATATTGTGTTACTAATGATTTTTACCCGTTTCATAATTAATTTTATCATTATATATATTTTTGAATATTTTTAAACACGATTTTAGGACTCAATTTTTGGCCATTTTGAGGTTAAAAAATTAAGCACTTCTTTCGAATAATATTGATTGTGTTATTTTTTTAATTATGACTATACTCTTCCCCTTCAATTTCCTCTTTGATTTTTTTAGATATCTTCATTTGGCTTCAAGTTATGATTTTTTAAGTGAGCAAGTGATTTTTCCTTACGTACCTCGATATTTTCATAAAAAACTATATAAAAAAATAATTCTTTCTGAAATATTACAATTGGAACTTTAAGTTGAAAATTAAAAGAGCTCCCATGAATTTTCTCAGATTTTTTAAAGCACTTTTATTGGTCCAAAGAACGCCAGGACGAAAACGACCCCCGTAGTGGGTTGGAAGGTGCCGAAAAAGCGTAGTGGGTTGAAGGGTTAAGTATTTGATGTTGCAACTTTCCTTTTTTCTTCCTTTCGTTTGCCACAGAATATGCGGAGGGAAACAAAAGTTAAAAAAACAATTTCTTTAAACTTTTGTTAGGTTTTCCGTTCTTCGTTCATTGCTTCTATGTGCATTTTCCTTTCGTTCGGGCGAGAGTGCACTTGCACTTTTTTGTTGTTGTCTCGCAGCGCAAAACGTGTGACTCACCGCCGAGAAACGAATGAGGAAGACGAGGTTGAAAGAACGTGAACATATAAATTAGTCGTTCTTTCGCGTCCGGAGAAACGCAGCTGCAAGGAAGAAAAGCATCTAAGGATTGAAGTCCATGCGCAAAGCGCATCGTTTCCCAACGACAGACAGGTTACATCCGTTCCCGTGCGCGGGATTCGAGCGACGTTGCAGCGCGAATGTACAATCGCGCACCCACGTATGTTCTATACCCTCCTATGGAATAAAGCCTCTCTCATAGAATACATATATACACACGTTATTGTGATTACGTGACCCCTCGTCGAGATCCACAAGGCGCGATAACCCCGCCGTCAATCGCACGAGGAAATTCCTCGAGCAAACTGTTCAAAAGAGCAACAATCGTGTAACTATAAATAAGAATAAGAAAAAATAAAAAATAATGAAATTAATCGTACATTTCTAGAAATTAGTGAAAATTATATATAATTTCGAATAGATATAGTTGGATAGCATCATACAACTGAAAAACGACGAATGGAAATGATGAAATAATTTTTTTTCTATCTGTATTCTATTAAAAGCGTCGACTCTATAAAGTTTTTTTCAGCTTCTCTCGTTATGGAAGGTAGATTCAACCCGCAATCTCTCGATTCACGAAAACTAATTATTCGATTCATGTGAGAATAAAAAAACCCCAACGACTCGTCGATTGAGTCGTACAGCCTGAAACTCCGAAATAACGTAACGGTGACCGAAACGAAATACAAGCAGCGAAAAAAAACCTAATTATTCTTTTTATCGTTCTTGCTTTACGCATTCGAGTAGATTTGCTCAACCACTTCGTCGGTACACATTCGGCCGGTTGAATCACTTTTTTATCTCGCTATTTCACGGGCCTCAAGGAAGAAAAAAAGAAAAGACAAAAAATGCTGACGGTCACTAACCCCTCCCGTGGATGATGACTCAGCGAACTGAAATATTTAAACGACCGAGGCAAGCCTCCTAATTGACGGGTTCACAAGTGAGTAAACTCTGAGAGCTCGTTGACTGTAAAAACTACTCTCACCTAGATGCTGGATTTCGGACTCGCAGTTTATGATCATCAACGAGTCTGATGGCATCATCGGAGTTACATAATTCGTATATTTGACCACCTCTTCTAAGAATACCAGCGAGTAATAATTCTCGCAAGTCGGAAAATTGACGATTTATTATTATTGTTATTATTATCATTATTATTATTATTATTATTATTATTATTATTATTATTATTATTATTATTATTATTATTATTATTATTATTATTATTATTATTATTATTATTATTATTATTATTATTATTATTATTATTATTATTATTATTATTATTATTATTATTATTATTATTATTATTATTATTATTATTATTATTATTATTATTATTATTGTTATTATTATTATTATTATTTTTATTATTTCTTCGCAATTATGCAAAGGAATACGACGCATAACGTATAATTCGTTCGAAACAATAATTAAATATTGAATTAAAAATGACTCAGAAGTTTCGAAGAGTTCCAACCACGAAATGTCCATGTAGGGCATCGTAGTGATGTCGGAAAGTACCATAACGGAAATCCCAGAGGCTTCGGGATACAAACACGTGCGGGACCATCAGCCAACATCCTACCGTTCCGCTCTGCAGCAACTGCTCCTGGAGACGAACCCAACGTCTCGATGTGTCGGTCTCTCGGCCATCTCGACGTCTTTCGCGCGAATCGTTTCTTCGCCCAGCATCGTAGAAAGCGGTCCAACGAACACGAGACGGTAACAAACGTGACGAACACACGCGCGCGCGCGTAAAACGTACGTAGGGTTTCGTTCCAACGTCGTCCTTCGTACGTCCAAGTACGCGTTTCGTGGAAATTGATTTACCAGAGCGCGGGATGCGGGCGTCTTCTCGCTAATTGATCGTGCGTACGTTTGTTGCTTAAACGCTTAGCGAGCTTGCACGCGCTCGTCCAAAGCACGATCCACACCCGCTGGGTAAGCGCGCGCGCGAGTTGGTTCGAACGCGGAGGTGAGTTTTACGATGATCGATACAGTAATTAACGATGACGATATGTCAACGCGATACGACTTTGCAGCGTGCGCATCGTATACAGCAGCATTACCAACCGGAGCAGGAGCCGCAGCAGCAGGAGCAGCACCGTCACGACGTCGTTCGACAGGATTTCTGCCGAGTCTGTTTCTTACTTTCCTTAACTACTTATACGACTCGGGCCGTAGCTGTTTGCCGTCTCCGAGACGCGTATGCGGGTACGAACGCGAGGTCCGTCGGGCTTTATCCACTTCGCCACGGTCTGGGTCTTCGTACGAGAACCGCGTTCATTACTCGGTGAACGAAGCACGGGACGGGGTTACAGCCGATGGGGAAAAAGACCTTCGTTAATCAATTAATAAGAGTACTTCTTGCACGAAGTTCCCCGGCTGTTGGTTACAAATTGCCGGTGGAGATACAAGTTTCTTTGGGTTTTTTTTTTATCGGAGCGCGTGCAAACGTACGCGAAACGTAATGAAAAATCGGGGATTATTTTTCGTCTTCGATATGGTCGAAATAATTAATATAAAGAATGAAAAATAACTCCGATAGGGGGGGGGGGGGGGGTGAATATCTCGGAATGGATCTGATAGATCTTACGGATGATTCATTACATATATTTTTGTTACAGATTGTATTATTTATCAATCGATACAAGGTCGATTACTAGAGAAAAAAAAATTAAATTTCCACGACGTAAGCATGAAAAATGGATCGGGAGCGATACATTGTTTGATTCAATTTCAAAGAATTGCAATCTTCTTCTGGGTATAATCGCGTTTAAGCTCTCAACCAGATACTGATTAACGCAAATCATTCATCGTTTTATACGTATTATTACCAGGTTTTCCACCTCCACCCAGTAATTTCAAATGAAATTCAACTATCAAAAAAATTAATAATGAATAATTGGTCAATATGAAAAAATCATCATTTTCGAAAAAAATAAATAAAATAATTACTTTTCGATACACCACAAATGCGTAATTCAATTACAAGTTCGAAGTATGCCATTTCGCCCCGTAACTAAACCGCATTCGACCGTCCCCCTATTGCCCTTGCTTCTTTCGACGATGTCAAAAAGAAATCGAGGATATAAAGAACGACCCGATGGAATATGATGTTGAATATGATGTATTTTTGTACCGAAGAACGGCGAGCATTGGTAACAGCGGGACAGGAACAGACGGAACCGACCGTGGAGAACAGAGTTGCGGCCACAGCGGGGCCGATGATCCCTGACCGTGGCGCAGGTCAGGACGCCGACGGACGCTGAGGAATTGTTTCTCCGTTCCATCCTCTTCCTCACGACCCCGAGATTCGTTCGTCTCTTTTTCCACGTTCTCTCGCTTCGTCGCTTCGCCGTTCCTCGTTCTTCCCTTTCGTCTTCCCCATCCCCGATCCGTCCGCCTTCCGAGGCGAATGCCCGTGTCAGTGGGACGATGATTTTCACCGCGGCGACTCCCTCTCATTCCCCCGTCGGTACCGCACTCCTTCCCGGCGCGGTATCGTCCTCGGCGTCGCGGCGAACGAGAGCCCTCCGGAACATTACAGACTCCTCGCGCCCATCGAGAATCCGAAGGCAAAGCGGCGCAACGGACTATCCCCAACGACACGGTAAACGGTGGATAAGTTCGTTGCGCTCCGACGGGCAAAGGATCACTCGAAAATTACGGCATCCTGCATATATATGTATATCTTCCGTTGCCGTCGGTAGCCGCGCGTCAGTTACAGCCCAATGAGTCAGAAACAAACGCGTTGTGTACATCGTCCGCTTCTCCGACGCACGACTGTCACTCAGAGAAACCCATTAAGGAGTGAAAAGGGGGTGGAGGAAGGTGGAGAGGGCGGCAGAGTGAATGGAGAAATATCAAAATACGTCGAGGAACGAAGATTGATGATTGGATTTTCGAAGGCTGAGAAATTTCATGAACCTGTTGCATTTGTGAGAATAAAGATTGAGTCATTTTAGGATAAAATAGGTTTGGAATATTATTTATTAATCTCTTGATGGTCGACATTTTTTTTTCTTATTTTCGTAGATCGTTTTATTGTTATGATGTTTCGAGATGAAATTTTAATAATAAGCGTAATTGATCGTCGATCGTTATTTGTCGATTTATGGGGTCAATGATTCATGGTTTGAGGATAAGACCATATGTTGCAATTTAAAAAAAATGCTAAATTGAAAGATCTTTCGATGAAATAATTTAGGAACATTTTTATTTCATTCTACTGGTTCTCCAAGTCGAAATTTAAAAAAAATCATCAATCGTCAGCTATTATTTTATTAATTTTATTTATTGAATTTTTTTCGAGTCGAAGCATCGAAGCATTTATCGAATACATTTAATGGCGTCCGTATCCTTTTCGCGTGGGATGATGATTGTACCACACGATTGCCCACGGAGGTCCTTATACTCCGTAACTCCAAGTTTTTCTTCGTCGTTTTCTTCTTCATACAATTCCTTTCACACTCCCAATGCCGTAGTCGAAGGGACCGTGTTCGAGGTCCAAGGTTACTTCGAGAATATGTACCGTTCGTCTATCGAGTGGGATAATCTCGAAGCTCAGGCTTCCGGGTATCGCTATCAATTATATACTCGTTCCAGAGGTTATCACGGTCGATGAGCATTTTGCTCGACGTTGACCTTTACCGTCTTACTTCTTCCTCCCCCATTCATTCATCTGCCCCACCTAGTGGTCCATTCTCACCGGACTCCCGAGCGAGGGGGTCGGTGGACGTCTGCGCTCTTCGAGATCGCTCTGCGTAATACGAGCACCGAGAACTGTGCGAACAAGCGCTCGCTCTTCAAAAATTACGCTCGGTTTAATATCACGAAGATGAATTTTTTCGCAATCCTTTCGATTTAGAAATATGCACGGAATTTTGATCGAAATGGTCGACAATTTTCTGATATCATTTCCAAACCATTTCCACGATTCCACGGCACAAAGAGTCTCGGAATTCTCGACCACCATGTTTACACCGAATCTTCATAATTTCCTACAAACGCGCTGAGACGATTAACGGTGAACTCAATCGTTTCTATTTATTCCTAACCTCGTGCTCGATCGTTTTATCGACCTGGCGAATTTACATCCACTCCAATCCATGTGTGTGTGGGGAGGGTTTCTTTTTCGAGCAATTCTCTTTCGTTCAATAAACGCATTCCAGTGTACTCGTTCGGGCAAACGTTTCGAGGTAGATCCGCAAACCACGAGGGTTCTTGCTTATGCACCGGTGAGTTTACGACGCGAGGTTTGCCGTGTCAGTGAGGTCCCGCGAAAACGAGTCCACGGAGACATAAGTGGCTATATCTTCAGCCGGTTTATACGTTCCGACTGCCTACTTCTCATATCTGTATATATCTCGTCTTCCAACTCTCTCTCTCTTTCTCTCTCTCTCTCACTACTGCTCTCGAGTTTAACTACAATCTCCGATGGTCACGAGAACGTGGGATGGTTTTTAAGTTCACAAAACGTTTAAAAAATGCGAAAAAAAAATAAACAAAAAATAAATGAATAAAATTTGAAAGAAAAACATATTTTTTTCGGGATCTGTTTCTCACATTCTCCGCTGTTGGATGCGGTCGGGGATACGAGCTTCCGGGACGGGATCTCGCATATCACGTATCCGAGATATGATATCTCGGGTTTGAGACTCAAAGGCGGCTCACACAGTTCCTTTTCATCGTCCATTAGATTTTCTTGCCGGCGAAACAAGTTTTATAATGCTTTCGCGCTTTGCTCTTCTCGCGAGCGTTCTCTCGACGATCGGGCGAACGGATAAAGCATCAAAGTTGCGCCGTCCCAGTTCCGACTAATCCGGGTCGACCGATCAAATTCCGATCAAACGCGAACTCCGTCGATCGGGGAGGCCGTCAGCTTGCCGCTCGTCGATCGCGCGCTTTTTCGTAAAAGTAGCGAGACGTTCCGTCAAGCTGCGGATAAGATGTAAAGAAATCTTTGTGTTTTGTCATTTTACCATAATCGTTCGGTCTCCAATTTATTTTCCATGTTCGGACATCGACGTCGGAATCTTTGCAGCTGTGTGTGAAAATTCCCGTTGAAATGAAATGGTAAAAAAAATTAAGATAATTTAACAATAAAATAATATCATGTAATAATAACACTACTTGTCTTATCATACTTTACTCATTTCCCTAACTTGTTTATTGAAGTACTAATAAATAATAATTAAAAAATTATAATTTTAATGAAAATTCTATTTTTTCCAACGTCCAAAGAGAAAACACAAAAATAAATCAAACAAACGAAACAAATTTCGATGGAATCTAGGGATGGTTGGAGATAAATGTGAACACAGCGGCGGGTATAATAATGGTCGCTGCTGCGTAAACCTGGAAGGAAGAACAACAGGCGGTCCATCGTGTCTCACGACCGGCTGGAATTCTCGAGAGTTCAGAAAACAAACCGCGATGATTTTACCACTTTAGAAGTTTATCGGATCTTTGTCTCGCCTTCCGTTGCTGCTCGGTGGCTGCCCGGGGGCCCGGCGTCGGCGGAGGCGGCGGCTCCGAGAGATTGTTGCAAATGGTGCGGGGGACGAAGAAAGAGCTTCTTCGCCTTGGAAGACATGCATCTCGCGGTGAATCCGTGCATGCATGTGCACATCAGCGAGCATTCGTTCGCACGGCGAGCACCAGCTGTTGAATCGATAAGAAGCGAATAAATTCTTACAGCCGGGTGGTACTGCGTTGAAGTTTGTCGTGTTGTCGAGAAGCAGAGGTTTATGGCAAGAAAAACACATTATTAGATTTCGTTTTTCTCTCTTTTTGTTTCACGATTGGTGTACAGATTGCCAGAAAATTAATAAAAGCATGAAGAAATTCTAAAAAAAAACTTTGCTCGTGGGGCTTCTTCGATTCTAATCGCAGGGCCAACGCTTCTCTCAACTATCTCGAAGCCAACCTGCTTTTAATTAGAAATAATAATAATAATAATAATAATAATAATAATAATAATAATAATAATAATAATAATAATAATAATAATAATAATAATAATAATAATAATAATAATAATAATAATAATAATAATAATAATAATAATAATAATAATAATAAAAATAATAATAATAGTAATAATAATAATAATAATAATAATAATAATAATAATAATAATAATAATAATCTCAATAATAATAATAATCCGTCTATCATAATATTCGTTCAATGGATTTTGTTTGAATTTAATTCGATAAAGTTTGACCATTGACTGAATTTTATTTCCCCGTTTTTATGTTTGTCGGGAGAACAAAGGTTAGGTAGTTGTTTTTTGATTGAACAAAAACGGTGCGGATAATTTATAAAATTTATCAGGGAATGGACTCCTTATATCCTTTGATCGATTGATTCTCGATAACTTCATACCGGGCCCCCTCGATTGCACTCGTTACCCGAGCAGATCCTCGAAGATCCCATTATTACAATACTCAGAGTTATTTATACCGACCAAGTTTCTCAGAACGCTCTGTCGTACGTGAGCTCGATCATAGATAATGCACGGTGTACCAGTTTCGCGTCCAACTTTTTTTCCCACTCGCGTGTTCGTTTTTTTTTCCATACGCGTTTTGTTACCCGTTAGGGAGGCTAATGCGTTTCGAGGTACAATATTTCTCGATCACGCGGCGACGCCGAGCTGCCCCACCGCAGCATTATTTACGCGTTGATCGATCAGCGCCCCTTGCAGAATGACTTTCTGTGAAATATGTATCGCGGTGATACACCCCATAGATAAATATATATATATATGTAAGAGGATTGGCGAGTAGGAGACTGCAGAGATATCGATATAATTTGCTGGTACCTCGCATAGACAACGAACACTGTTGAATCGATAGTCGAGAGGATAAATCGTTGGCGAGGATTGTGAATAGGAACGAATGAGCGGTAGGAAGATGCGATCTGACTAGAGTCGTGGAGTGCATCGATCAAAATTCAATTGAACAAGCATACAGATATGGACGGAGCAAGAGACGACGTCTCTAGCGATGAAAAGAATAGATCGGCCCTGCAAATATCACGAGGACTTTCTATGCAGCACAACGACGCAGGGTACATGCAGAGTAGTCTGGCAGAGCAGTGCCACGAGCATGTTGGCAATCGGGAATCTTAACGCGCGCTACAGCTCCAGCTTCAATGCCCAGTTGCTCGCGATCACAACGAATCCGTTGCATCGATCGATTTGTTCATTTCAAAATACAAATATGATTCACAATATATACGATCTTGAAAAAATAAATCTTCCAATTACATCAAAACTTAAAGCAGTTTCATTACTTTGCTGATGAGAAATTATCGATCCTGCTACGAATAAAGTTTTGAACCGATTGGTTGATACATATATCATTTTAGTAGAAAAAAAATATGTCAGTAGAACAAGAGGCTCACTCGGTTTGTTTGTTGATTTTTTTTTTCATCTTCATTTTATGCAAGCTGCCTATTTGATCGAATATGCGGGCAGTGTGAATGCATGTCGGATGTATATTGAGTCGCAAAAGTTTTCGACACGAATGTGCGTGAGACCTTTACGAGTCAAAGGTACCACGGAACTGCTATGCGGAGGTATTTATATTATATGTTAGGACGGGTCAGGGCTAAGTGGTGGCTGCAAGCACGTAACACGTAGCCCGTATGATCTGCTCTCCTGTGACTGCACATGCTAGTTGGATACATTGCTGACGTCTTGTATGTGCAGGCAACATATCGTGTTCCAAAGAAAATAGACCAATGAGAAACAGAAATGTACCATAGACACTCGCAACGTTGCACGAAGCTTGCTAGTCCTCACCTCCTCGATCGACATGGGTAGTCTCACACGAGCTTTGCGCATAATCGATTGGGTCTTTGGCAGAAATGCGATACTTCGATTAACCACCGCTTTTTTCTTATGCAAAGACATTGTTTCTTTTCTGTTATATGATCGTAGATGGATTTGTAGACTCATACATTTTTATAGGCTTTTTTAATAGATTCTTTATGGGTTTCCTTGAAGATTTTTTAAACAGATTTTCTTCTAGACTTTCTCTTAGATTTTCCCTTCTCGATTTCTCCCAGATTTCCCTTCTAGATCTCGTTCTAGACTCTCTCCTCGATTTTCTATTTGTTTCAGATCGGATTTTTCTAAATATATCACATTCAACAATTTCCCTCCATATTCGATCGACGAACATAGTAATTACATAAATTTTTATCAATTTTTCAAGAAACGTCAGACCATACAATATTTTTGTCAAAAAAAAAATTCTTCAATCAACGGAGAACCAGTTTTTGCTGCAAGAACGAGGAGCACGTAGACCAGTTTCTTCACTAACACGAGGTTGCTTTAAATTTCTCTCATAATTGCATAATTCGACGTTAGGGCTCAGCGCGTGAGTGTCCGACCGCGGTAAGCCGTTCAGGGCTAGCGGTTTGTCCAAAGGTACAAATAACCCAGCGTGGGGCTTCTCACAAGAACAGAAACATCAAAGTTCGTGTGCTCGTGTGTGTGCTTATACGTCTTCTGGTTCTTTGAGTACAACGCACGTAGGTACTCTCTCGCGTACGTTACGCAGTATAAATACATATATACCACCGACTACCGCGTGGCAGTCTATATACTCGTTCCGAAGCTTTTTTGCGTCGCACGTATACACCGCGCGGTTGGGTAGCGCACACGGGACGAATGACCGAGAGAAAGATAAATAAGAAGAGCCAACGAAGAAGAAGAACTCTTGCCCTTCTGGCTACTTGGATTTGCACCAGGATTGGCGCAACCGCTCGAACCACGTCGCGGGTTTAGCACGGGCAGAAGCGTCGTCGCTATGTGCCGCCGATAACACGAACCCGGCAATCCGGTAGCATTGTTGCGACAGTATTTATGTAGTCACGTCCGTTTACGGCCCACCGGGCTGCATAAAATTTAACGACTGCATCGCTGGACAACGCGTCCGAGAGATGAACACCCGATCTCATATCGCAATTTTTCACTCCCATCTCTCTCACGCCTTCTAAATTTCATTTTTCAATTTTTCTTTACTCTCTGTTCATTTTCTGGGGTTTTTGGCATCTGCTGCAAAGTGTTGCTGCATGAAAAACGTATCGCAACATTACTCTCCGTTAAGATGAGATTGCCGGAGCGGCCGTACAGCCTGCGGACAATGAGCATCGACGCTGCACACCCGGGAAATGGGTCAGGATCAGCATATAACTGCTGGTAACAGAGCTCCGATTGTAACCGCAGGCAAATACGTTTTTTTTTCATCTGCATTCTTTCTTCGGAGGTAGGTCAGTGTATCGACAGCCGTGTCTGTACGCGGGCGTAACCTTATTTTTTTTTTCATCTTACGACCGAATTTATTACCCCGCCGTGCAATTTGGATGTTAGTAATGGTAAGCTACACCGTGCGATACATAATAGCTCGAATGATTATGCGGAACGAGGATATTATCTCCTCGGCGGGTCTTCGCCGACTACCGAGTTCCCACACGGCGAGCCCAGAGTGCGCGCTATTATAATGCATCTATGGCGCATTATAAAACGTATCGAGACTGAAAGTTCACGAACATCGCCCCGCCCGCTCCCACCCAGCGCCCTCACACCCTCTCCTGGCTTCCCCATTGAACCTGTTAGTATGCGTTTCTCTTGAGTTCTCCGCATTCCGCAAGGTCGTCGCACCTCCTCGTACTTTCCGCATAATAACGCGCACCACGGCTATTATACTATATATATGTATCCAAAGCCCTAGGTTGTGAAGTAGTGCGAGGAGGGGAAGGGGAGGGGGGCACGTAAAGTTGGTAACGAGGTGGAATCCGTGAGGGCCCCCAGGCCGATGCCTGGGAAAATCGTACGCGTGATGGAAAGTCCGCACGCATTATTCCATACGGATGTGTGTAACGCAGTCGCGAACGCAGCCAGACTCTCCTGCCTTCGGGCACTCGGGAACGATAAAACGTTCTCGTCGATCGCATCGGTTTCAACGGAAAAAGACGAGAACCGAACGCTTGCGAAGCAAAGCAGGAAGGTAGACGCATCGAACGCGTCACTGATGCGCCCGGCGAACCGATCCAGATTTGCATGCGATCCATCGTAGATGTCGTGGCTGACGTTGATCGTAACTTCACAATCCCCTCCACGATCGGATCCCCTCCGAGATCTTGTTTTTTTTACGGGAATTCCGAGAGGGATGATGGCGAAGGATGCTAAAGTTGCGATTCCGGAATGCGACATGTTTTCGCGTCACTGGAAGTGGATGATGGTTATTGTCACCTTTAGATTTTGGGTTCCATTGCCGGCTGTGTGCAATTCTTCTGGAGAAAGTGGAAAAGAAGTCGTAAAATTTTCAATGCACGGATAGAAAGCATGCGCTAATATTCCTGCGTTCATTTGCATTTTTTACTTATTTTTTTAGATCATAAGAAATGTGTCGCTTACAGAGTGACGATACGTCGTTTGTAGTTTAAAAAAATTGCGGGGTACATTCATAATTCTTGTGTAAAGGTGTTTATGACTTATGGCGCACTCGGACTTTGTTATCCATTCGGAGATCGAAGTATTTTCCTACTCGTGACAGAGGCGACGGAACCAACTGATAAAACCGTCCGTTTTACATCCTCAACATCCGTCTCGGAATGTTATTTTTTTTCCCCCCCTTAACTTCGTACAAGGCGACGCTTCTTCACATCCTTGCTCGTTGACGAGTTTAAGCGTTTCTATTTTTCATCGTCACCGTTCGTACTTTTACTACTTCCCGTCGCTGTGTCTATGTGTGTTCACGGTGATTCTATACGTGGAGAAGACCATCCGCTATCTCCGTGGATCTCGTGTTAGCCGTTCCTGCGTTATGTACCAGAACGCATCGACCGCATCTCTCGTTCATGCTGCTTTACGTAGACTATGTAGAATATGGCGTAACCTCATCGAGCCGGCTCGACGTAATCTCATTGATCGATCCTATGAGTGAAAAAAAGTTTATGGGCATTCACGTATATTCGTCTGGGAACCACGGGAGCACAGGACCGTGTCCAATGTCTCGGTCCATTGAATTCCGTCTTCTTTGAAATTTGATTTGTTTATTAGTGTGTATATTGATTTATTGAACAATTTATCGATTTGTTGATTCATTTTTTACCACTCGGTCGCTTTCATTTCAGTCAGTTTCAGACCATGTAATTCAATCACATACACTTCTATGATATCATAAGCTTCATAAATTTTATCGATCTACCTTCTCCATAAATTAAAACAAAATGGAAATGTATTTACCTCGCCAAAACCATTCTTCACCCCCCGCCAAGTCAATGCCAAACGCAACAGCTAGTTTTCTGCCACCCAAGCAGTTGTATATGACGGCGCATTATTAAAACTGTTGCATCATGAGAGCGTTGAGTCGGGGAGACGTGGGTCGGTTGTCATTCTGTCGATCAGCCAGCTGCAACGCACAGCCTCGATGTTAAGAGCGACCTCTTTGGGTCCGTAAACGGTTATGGTTTGGTCCTACTCATCTATCGTAAAAATGCAAGCCGAGTCCGTTTCTCGCATCGATAAAACGCTAATATCATAATCGAATGAGAGGCTTGGCCTGAACAACACCGTTCGTAAAACCAACATATGATCCTCCACCCTCGGTGCAGGCTCCGATCACGCGCAAGACGCGAAGCGACACGACACGACGCCTGCAGCGAGGCCGGATCTTCGACGAGAGCTTGCTCTTCAACCTGGCTTCCTCCTCCTCCTCCTTCTCCTTCTCCTCCCGCTTCTTCTACTTCTCGTGCTCTCTATCACGCGACTCTTCGCTTGTCCACTGGCAGCTCTCATTCTTATGCCGTCACGACCAGTCGCATCATTAGGCCGCCCGGCATTACAAATGACGTCGGGGCAACCGCGGATATATGCTCGAATCTCTCTCCGTTGCGTCTTCGTCTTCTTCTTATCTCGCTCCGCGTCTTCGTTCGCCCGCGTCTATGCATGCACTTCCTCATTTCCATTATTCTCAAAGCCCTCCACCACACTCGTATGGGAGGGCTCGTGGATGCCAGGGCCAGAACTCACAATTTTTTTTTTCGCTATAGGTTTTGTGAAAAAAAAAGTTGCAAAAACATATTGCTTACGGGACGAGTCAAACTCGTATGAAGCATGCATGAGTTTCTTGCTGGTGATAATCCGCTGCTAGCGATGGGTATCGCTTGGCTGTGGCTTCAAACCGATTCTTCTCTTCCGATCGAGGACAGAAGGCACGGCCGCATGCGTGTGTCCGCGTTGTACTCGCGGAATAGAGACCGCTCGTCAGCAAAGTCGCGATTGCAGCGTGATAACGCGAGAGAAGACTTCATCCATGTCCTTGCCGATGTGGGCCTTGCATTTATCGGCTTCGTTCAATCTCCCTCTATTTTTTCTTTTATTTCTTAAGAGTTTTTTTCTCGTCAACTGGTCCATCTATGCGAGAACGGGATGAGCAATAAGCGTGACAAGAAATGCTACGCCTGTTGAAGCTAGACAAACAAGAAAACTATTCATTCGGCACGGAGCAACCATTGGAAAGATCTCGATACGATTATAGCAGCTAATTTTTGTCTAATAATTAACTCGCTACGATGCATTATTAATTGGTCCGACGCGCTTAGCTCAATTAAAATGATTCGGCTCATTTTGAATAAGGTACGGATAATTAATATTTTTTGTTTGTTTAATTATTTAAAAGAAAAGTCGCTTCTATGCAAAACTCGATGTAATTAAAATCGGCACAATGGCACATTCGACCGTGGCTTCCGATGTACTTTCGCATTCCCGATTGGACCGAGAGAGGGAGAAGAAATCGAAATAAATACTATCCGGCGATGGGTGGCTGAGAAGCTCGGTAGAGTCGAGTAACGCGGGAGGCAAAGTTGTGCAGCAAGTAGTGAGCAAGAAGTAGAAGTAGTAGTTGTAGCAACGGCGGCGGTAGGGCAGCAATTGCGAGCAATGCCAAGGCACAGCGGCCGGCGAAGCAAGCAGGAACGAGATATGTCCGAATGAGAGAGAAAGCAAGTACGCGGTGAAGAGCCTCTCGTCCTAAGTCGCGACGCGAGAAAGAGAGAAAGAGAGAGAGAGCGAGGGAGAAAGAGAGAGAGAAAATAAGTGCTACGGCGGTGGAGGCCTCACGGGTCGCGTGTTAACCGTCTCCACGGACGCAGAGCACAGTACGCTCTCGTCTCTCGTGCAAGCCGGATTGCGCCAATCCCCGTGTTCGTGGCCAAGTCCACGTGCGTTTGTTCCTCGTGTTGTCCGTTTTTTTCTTTCGCTTTTTGTTTTTTTTTTGCTTCGATTCCGCGGACTCGTAGCTGAGAAACTTATAAGTGTCGTCACTAATGTTTGCATCTCCATTGGCGTATGAGATGAGAATTTGATTCAAGGGAAAAATAAAATATTCGAGTGAGAAATTACGGTTCCTGGATCAAAATCTGATATGAAGGATGAGGATGCAAAAATGATGTTCTAAAAGATTTGAACGTATTCTCAGTGAGAACGAAAGAGAGAGAGAGAGAGAGAGAGAGAGAGAGAGAAAACCTCCAATCCAAAATGAATTGATAGCGGTCACGGTTGCCAGCTCGAGTGAAGAACAGAAGCGCTGCCCACGTTAAAAAACGAGACAAGCAATAAAAGAACCACTTTTTTTGATGGGCCCATCGTACGATCCATTAGCGGCCGCTTTCGTGAACTTCTCTCCTTCGATTCGGTCTTTTTGTTTCATTGGCACCCGGAATAAAGCGAAAAGCACCGTGCCGAAGCTTTTACACACGCTGACTGAAGCCCACAGGATTCGAACGGTTTGATCGTCGAAGGATAAATCGTGTCCGATAATTTTCGAGGCAACGTAAACGCTATCCGCAGTACCAAGACAGCCGAGCAAGAGGAAGGATCAGACAGAAGAGAAAGAAGACGCAGGAAGTAGGGTCACAGACAAACCATAAAGAGGTCCCGAACAACAGAATGAATCTCAACCCCATCCGATATCCTGGAAAGAGCTAACCGGCTGAAAGGCTCTCGTGTACGTTGCCACGGATAATCGATCGTAATTTACCGATAGTCTCGTTCCAACGTGGCTGAGAGAGTGGAAGAGAAGAAACACACTACCATGAACGATCTACTTCTCGAGGTAGCATCGACATCGAGCCCGGAGGGCGCCTCAATGGTTGATCCGCCTCCTGACTTTAATTACAAAGCGATGTAAAGCCCAACACAAAAGCCTGAGTGAATAAGACGCAAAGGAAGAGAGGGAAGACCGGATCGAGGGAGTGGGAAAACAGTCGAGAAGCAACGCAGTACGTTAGTCCCTTGCGAGGACTGAGGCTTTTGTACGGGGTGAATTCTGAGCAGGCTCGGAGAATCGATGTGGATCGACCGGGTCGTCCTCCACGATCGGTCACAGTGCTATTCCTTAATTAGGGCAATAAAGTCGAAGTCTCACGACGGCCCTCTCGGAGACATCTCGGGCGCCAGGAGGCCCAAGGCTCTCGCAATCCGGTCCATAAATGGTCCTCGATACCAGGATCGCGTGGGACGTTGTCTGACCCGTCGTCTTGCATCCAACGTTATTCTCGCCAAATCCGCGGCATCCCGATATCACGAATACAAGCCGTTACGGCCACGCTACGGCTTTCAAAGGTGTCCGTTCTGGTTCTCCGTGCTTCGACTCACTCGGGTTACCCGGCTTACGGTCTGCCATAAACGCGGAGAGGACGGAATAGAACGTTGCGCTGATTGGGATTGGTAAAACGGTTTGCGGAGACGACAACGACGCTGATTTACATAGAGATACGCGGGACACCGTTGTGGTGGGCGCCTCCCGATACGGTCGACGCGCGTGGGTCTTCGGTACTGTTGCTTCATCGTGTTACCCGGGTCCGTGTAGTCCGCTGTCGTCATTCTGTACGCTCGAATCTCAAACGGTACGACGTCGTCGCGCTCACGGTTTCCCAAGCCTCGGGAGCACTCGGTTACGCTCTCCGGGCCTCCTAGGTCAATCTTCACGATCCTCGGGTTCCCGGAGGATACCGACACAACGCGAGATACCCAGTTGCTCGATCACTCGAACCGTATTCCCCACTCGTGCCCTCTCGGCGGTGCCTCAACCAAGGAACGCGGAAGCTGACTCATAGCATCATCCCGTACACTATGATTTAAGTGCACGATTTCAAAGTTCGCTGAGAGAGTGCCGGCCGCTGGCAGCATCCCCAGCAGCAGGCCAAGAGTTTAATCGTCGTAGCCCAAGGAGATTATGATTATTACGGTTATAATGATGATGATGGCGATGATTATTGGGCTCTGGGTAACGTAACTATCGACTATACGCCGAGTGTCCGAAGGTGGTTGCTATAAATCTCGGGTCGTGACCTCGGAAAATTGTGGAATCCGATCACCGATTGGTGCGGATGATGGAAACGTATAGTCGTACGAAAAGCTTTTTTTGTTCTTCGTCGATGTCGGTACATCGATCATACGTATTGCATCCAATCGTCTGAGAGGGCAAAAGACGGAATTGAGTGCGCGTAGTGTCCACGACGAATGAGAATAACTGGGACGGTGAAAAATCTTGAGTCGTGACGGTGATGGTATTGGCGCCACGAGTTAGCCGTCAACCCAAAGCCAGAACGCACCACTTTCGGGTTCTCATACTCGGGCTACCACAGGACTGAGCTGTACATCACACTCAACTGGGACCTCGAGCTTCAGTACCGACCGCGCAACGTGAAAGGACTACACGGAGGTCTCCGGTGGTGTTACATACGGATGCTGGAACCCGCTCAAGCGCTCGCGAAAGGATAAAAGCTCGGCACGTGTGCCAGAGCTCCTTCTTCGAAAGTGAAAAATGTAAAAGTTTCACGCGACCAGCAACGTCCCCGGTAATTCCGTGGGTAAATCGCGTATGTGTTGAGTGGTCGACGTGTTTTCGCACGGGTTTGTGTAAGTTTCCGAAGCTGGTTACGTGTCGGCGAAACTCGTCGACTTCTCTTGTTCATTCGCGGTACGAAACGCGGAAAGTGCGAAGCCGGAAGTAGGCGAGAAGTAGGTTATATTCAGTGGCTGGCCTGCCGGAAGCTTATCGCTGAAACGCGGTCGATTATTTACGGTTAACGGTGAAGCGAGAGATTTCACATGTGCGAGAGACAAGAAGTTGGTACAACCGGCTGCCCTAAGCGAGCGGACTCGGGATAGAGACAATAGAAGGGATGGTGGTCGTCGCTATGAGAAAATTATGCAGAGTGGGCATCGCCGCTGTAGTGGCTACCGCACTCTGCGTACTGACCCTCGTCGACATGCCGCCGCAGCTTCCGGAATCACCGACCGATCCGACGCCCACACCAGGTAATTCTTTCAGCTCGATAGACACTGGATTTTATTCGCCGAGATTATGTCGGGAGGTAATTATCGATAATCGATCAATAAAAATGAATGCAAATTGAGTACTAGATTGATCGGATGGTAAATAATAATTGATACCAATTAATAATATCAAATCTATGGATCGTTATGAACAACATCGATTAATAATGAAATTAAGGCTATCAAAAAGAATGGATGGCAAATAATTTTGCGACAATAATTTTCACGCATCCGCGATTCAAATGAAAATCTCGAAATGCGAATGAAAAGATATTAAAATGAATTTCTTACGCAGATCGTATTTAAGATTTTACCGCAAAAAAGTGACGAGCATTAAATCGTAAAGCATATCTAAGAATCACCTGCCAGAACGAGAGGGAAAGGGACGCGTCGCGGGCAAATAAAACGGCGTGCGAGGGGATTTGTGCGTGCATGAAAGAAATTCTCGAGTCCGCGTTGTCGTGCACAATGGTCGAGGGTCGTGCCCGTTCATCGTCGTGGCTTTTATACGATGAATAATCGTTACGAATTTCTTGGAATGGTTTCTTTCGTTAGTTCGCTACGGGCTTCGTCGGAAAGGGGAAAAATCTGGAGTCACTCGCTCATCTCTTGAGAGAGGATTTCGCAGGAGCTCAGACGGCGAGCGTCACCGAGCTACACGGATATATATCTATAGATATATATATATATACGTAGTTGCATGAGACGGTTACTACGTCTGCATTAAGTGAAGAAATGCTTCGTGGACACTACGAGATGAATTCCACATGCGGGCGCATCAAACACAAAAACACCGTAAATAATCAAGGGATCGGTGTGTTTTTCGTCACTGATATAAATCTTTGGAGGTCTCTCCGGTATTCTCCGCGTTGGGGATAGCAACTTCGTTAGCTCGATATAATTTACGGTCAACCGTACGTCGAACGTAAGGTATATACCATCCGCGTGTACTCGACTCACGTGCATTCGCTCTGTCGACTCGTGTCTACCGGTCTGCCAGCGACTTCTGCTCCTGTGTATGTCGCAATGCGAAACGTCCTTGTGACAAGCCGTTTTTATTTAATTTTTTCTTGTTTTCGTTCTTGTTCGCCTTTTTGTCGAAGCATCGCGAAGATGGTGCCAGTGATATGCCCACGGGCCTGACGTACGTCACCGATATATACATTTTTCTGCTATCGCATGACGGACGTTTTGTAGCAGTGACAGTTTACATTAGAAGTTCTTGTACCGCTGATCTCGTGATCTGCTGACTCTACGGAGATACAAAATTATTGTTGAATTTTCGACATCGTTTGCTTGTGAAATCATGGAAGAGGAAGTTTCATAGCAATAAACGCTGGACAAATTTATTAGCGCCATTCCTTTATTCCTGAATGACATATAATATATCTAATTAATATATACATATATGCTAACAATAATAATAATGATATATCATTCAAATAATAATAGCATTATAATAATAATCATAATAATTTCTGTATTTATTATTCGATACTCTTTGATTTATTATATTCCTTTCAAATCATTTTCGTATGATCATTATCAAGATGCTACGTGACTATTAATATTATCGACAAATGTTTTTTATCGTTCCACATTACATACATATTATATATATCCAGAAGTGAGTCACAAAGTATCTCAATCGACAAAACGATGCACCAACCTCGATGGCAATATTATGCCGAACGATAGGCTCAATAATAACGTTCATTGTCCGAGAATCGTACGAAAAAGCGGTGCATCAGACGGAATTCAAAGCGCACGCATTCTTGGTCGGCAGATCGGGAGAAAACATCGAAAGACGAGTCGCAGGGCACAGCAGCCATAGCAGCAGCAGCTTAATCCGACACGGGAGAATTCTTACAAATCGCAAATTTATCGCTGACACGCAAGAGAGCGCGCAGGCACTTCCAATAAATTATAATTTAATCGTCGGTGCGAGCACAGCGAGAGAGGGAGTAACGCATGAAGATCGTTTCAGTCGTCGTGGCCCTGCTTCACGGGTCTTATTAAAATTCAGGAGGCACGCCGTTGCTCTCCGCGGCCGAGTCTTCGTTTCGCTCGCAACACGACGATCGAAAGGTTTCTCGGCGCTTGGCGAGAAACAGAAACGCACGAAGACGTCGGTGCACCGAAGTCGAGAGTGCATCCTTTCTCGCGTCATGGGCCTCGCGCAACCGATTACGATTGCGAGAGACTCGCTCGGTCGCATAATTGAGACGTGAGACGCGAAGTCGCATACGTATATAACGCGCTTCACTCTCTTCTTACCGCGCTTTCACTCTTGTTCAACGTTCCACGAATCTTCGTATAATACTCGAAGATACGGGTGACATCTTCGAAAACGAGGGGTTGCGTGTAGCGCCACCGCATCGATATAATTAGACTGCAAAACGTTGCGACGGGATATAAACAACATCACCCGATATAAATTATTTATGGGTACAACGCACGGCGCGTCCGGTGCAAGTGAATACCGGATACAGGGGAGATCCTTACACGCGCATCGTCCGGATAAGTAAAAATAGAAATAAGGTGAAAATTACTTTTTATTCGCGGTCGGTTCTCGCTACGTGCCATTTTTATGCAGTCAACGTAGACAAGTGTGAGCAAAATTAATTTTTCTGATTGTATGATGGTTTTTAATGTCTTACGACCTGTTAAACCTGACGATAATAGTATTTTCATGATATTAATAATGGCACGATCGAATTTCAATGCAATATTTGTTGACAAATGTAAAAAGTAAAAAACAGAGTGCTTGGCAAAACAACGAAAAATCATGATCTTATTAATTCTTTAATTCTAAACTGGGCAAATGAAAATTCATAAAAAATGTACGCAACGAAAGAAATAATAATTGAAGTCACGGTATTTGCTTTGTACCTTGAACGATGAATCTCGACATTGCGATAACTCGTCAAATCTTGGTCCATGATTCATTCGAAATAATCTTCATAAATCAACGCCACCGCGGTCGACTTTTCTTATTCTCGTTTTCGAACTTTAACGGCGGGGTTCGAACGAGATACTTCCCTCGGGTCCCGGAGACCCCGCGGCTTTACGATCGCGTTCGCGACCAAAGTGGATACATCGGGTCGGAGCGAAAGCACGAGTAACCGGAAAGACACGACAATAGTGTACAGAAACGAGTAAGAGTGACAAAGCGAATTGTGATTCTCCCGACGAGTTTCATTTTCTTCCACTCTCACCGACTACGGCAAACACGCAGAGCAAAATGTATGCACATTACGTAATACACATCCATGATGGTTCTGCGGATGCTCGCGAATGTTAAAATCCCATGAATCTTCCAATCCAATGTAGTCATCTCCGTCTCTTTTCCTTCTTCAGCTGCTATATCCGGTAATCCCGGAAATGGGATTCTCGAGGTGTGCATATACATGCGCTTTTATGTCCTTCTTGAAAAGTAGTGCATTTGCTTGGCAGCAATGTGTCTCTACAATTTCACGTCGACGCGTTGGCTATGGCGGACGAGAGGGAACATCCGGAATCCGGATAATACAAAAATGTCGTTACGGCTTTCGTTGCTTGTACGATTTTGATTGATTCCGATTGAGATTCGCCCGTTGTTCGTTAGACGAATGCGTGATCGATCCCAATCTCACAGGTCGGTTCACACCCATATCCGAAGCTTTCTTAGTACGATGAGAAATAAATTGAATCTTTCGATCAGAGTTTGAATTAATTTTTATTTAAAATGCATTGTCGTTAATTAATTTCACTTCAAAACATAAATTTAAGTTAAGACCTTGAGTAGGGAAAATAGAGTATAAAGGATGTAAGTAAAACTGATATATAAATTATAAATATAAATATGAATATGCATAGAGAATGTAAGGAAGATTGGCGGTTTTACAGATGGATCTCGATATATTTATTCTGTACACAAACTATATAGGATCTATGGATAATTCATTTATAAATTATAAATTAAATTATTACGATTATTATTATTATTACATTTTTTTGTAGATGGCTTATATTCGTATAACTCGTGTCAATATAAATACCATATTATATCAACATACCATTTACATATCAATAATAATAACGATTATTATTATGATCAGCGATATTAATAATTTATATATAAATTATCCATCAGTTGATTGACCAAAGATGTATATTTTTACACATATTTAGCTTGTCAATATATTTTTTTCCACCTTAGAACCACATCAAAGTCCACAACACACATGAATCTTGATTAATTTACAATCCCCCATCCGTAAAATAAAATACTCTCACGTTAACGAAACAACGTTGGATTTATTCGTGTTTCAGCCAGAGAACCACCGGGCACGAGAAGCATAGTCGCGTATTCGTGGGCGCGAAGATTGGCGCTCGACTATCGTCCCTCGCGGGAATGCACCGACGACGAGGTATACCGAAGCACCGGACCGTTCGACGTTGCAACCGAGGAATCAACGTCGTCGTTTGGCTCGTCGTTGACCGCGTCAAACGCGTCTGGCTCGACGATCAACGGCAAGACCAATCGGAGCACGGTCACGGAGAACTCGAAGAATTGGCTCGAGACTATACCCCGACGTCTATTCCTCTACAGCGCTCACTTGGACATCAGAGTGGCCGGCTATCCGAGCGTCAGGGTGATTGGCGTTAAACGAGAACCGGCGCCGCCGTTGCTATCCTCCGGCACGCTCTTCTGCACTATTTGGTAAGGAAATAAAATCGCTCGGTCAACGTAGCCGGGAGATCGGCCGCGTTGAGAGACCGTCCGATGGTGGCTCCCGCGCCAACCGCGCGCTCGCCAACGTGGTGTTATAGAGGCCCCGCCGTCTTAGTTGGACACCCTCTCAACGCCGATCTTTCCGCGACGTAGATATGCAATAATAAAGGAGCAAAATAACGAAGCCGGGTTGAAACGCGTTGGACCTCGGGAAGGCTGTGAGAGAACGAAGAAATCCGCGTTTGCTTGGCTTGGGATAAACGCGACAGGCACTGGGGTGACCGGTGGCGGCCGCGAGCCGACAGGGAATCGCGGTGAGAGAAAAGGCTGCGGAGATAGAGGGTCTTTGAGAGTGGATCCTGTGTGTCCCGAACGCCGGAGGGTAATGAGGATTATACAGTTTGTCGATAGTTAAATCCATTGTCGAGGGCCGCGTCTCGCGCTTGATTTCACAGGCACGAGGAATGCGGGGATGAGGGTTCTGCAATCTCGTGAATGGCGATTGAGGTTTGAGAGTAACGGACGAGAACGCGGAGGTAATACGTAATTGGCGGGAATGGCGAAGCCGGGGTTATTCATTAGGTTTTAGATTTATTTAAAATAATTTGACGCATTTTTATTACACTTTGATTGAGAAACGTCTAATTTCATTGTTATAGATCGATGAATTTTTCATTTTATGAATAATCGGCGCAAATGTAATTCGTTCAATTGAAGTTCTGTAATTTTTATGATCTCGCATTACATCCTTACCCGCAAAGAACCGAAAAGGGTCATTTTTCAATGAGAAATCTACGAATTTACAACCTGATGGCAGGCCCGCATTTCTTTAACTTTGTCTATCCGACGAACTTGCTTCTCGGCGTACGGGTAATAAGGAGATAAGGAGAAAACTCAGAAAAAAAACGAGAAAAAAAAATAAACTTTCGCGTCAAATTGTCTAGTTTGTCTATTTCCACGACTCCCGCGATAATTGACTGTTTCATCCCGTTCTGCTCTTCGAACGAACGACGGAACGACGCGACGACGACGACGTCACGGTCTCTCGAAACTGTCCGAATGAGTTTTTAATCCGCGGAAATGACTGTCCGTCGAGCACTGTGGCAACAGATCGGTAGAAGAAAAGCAAAAGAAAACAATAAAATGGAAGGAGGCTGTAACGGCGTTTCATTGAATCGGTAGTTGTGTGTTGTGCTGAAAGCTTCGCGCGGTACTCGGTCGTGGTCGGCGTGCCCGTATCTTCGTGGGTGTCTTTCACCGCCGGTTTCGCTCGTACTCTCCGCAACGAGTAATTGCGTTGCTCCGTCGTTGCGCATAGTGCGGGTAACCCTCGGGGAGTCCGGGATGGGAAACGTTGTGTAGTCGCCAAGCCGTTAAACCCTCATAGCGGGGGCTTACAAGGTGTCATAAAAGTCTGAGGGGATTTTTATATCAAAACCGCGCAGGCCTCTCAACACATTCTTTTTCTTTTGCTTCTGCAGTCGGATAAGATTTTTTTTGCATTTTCGACGGAGGGCCACTGGTCAATAACGATTAGACCTGGATTTTGGAAGAGAAATGAAAATTAGTGGGGCTTTTGTTCCTTAACCCTTGGCTGTCACACTTCGGTACAATTTCATATCGGTCATATTTTAAGATGTTAGAAGGTCCAAAGTATTATTTAAGTCTTGAAAATTTTTTCCGAAATATTGCAGATATGTACTGTTGAGAAACTACACTTGAAGATGAAAATTGCTGTGATAGTGGCCACCCCAGAATGCATTCTTATTTTGAAGTATGAAGACAGACATCTTAGAGTAAACAAAGTCAACTGAATTAAGCAAAGAACTTACATTATCTTTATCATTTTTGCACTTTCTGCACACATTCAAACGTATACATTTTTCGAGGTTCTCTAAATCTCGACCGACCATTAAGATTTAACAATTAGAATTTCATTCCCGCATTTGTCGAAAAAAAATCAAAAAATGTCCTCTGATGTAACGCACAAGCTTTTGCATATGATAATTCCGAAGCTATCCCCGCTGTCATATTCGGTCGAGAAATATTCTCGAGAAACTAAGGGTTCGCAGGAGTAATAAAATAAATTGTCCGAATTTACATGGTTCCGTGAAACATTTTTCTGTTCAAAGGCACGAGGACGACGAGGGTCGTACGAGATCCTTCAGCATGGAGGCGCTGGTGTCGTACATCTGGCTTGACGAGTGGGGCGGTTCCGGCGAGGGTTACACCGGCATCCTCGTCAATTGTCATCTTCCCAGCACGGATGGTCTCCTGAGGGTCCACGTGGGTCCAACATTGTGCTACCAAAATCCTAGTCATAGTTTATTAGTGAACAAACCCCCTAACCCGAAACCCGTTGACGTCAATGACAAGGACACGAAAATGTCGTCAACAAGTAACAATAAAAATCATTTCACCATTTGTATAAAAGGTTTGGACTTTGACGAGGACATAAGTGGCAAACTCGTGGCGTTCGTCGAATTGAACAGAATACTCGGTGCGGGTATGATATACATATACGTGTTTCACGTTCACGAAAATGTTTCGCGAGTGTTGAAAATGTACGAAAAATCAAACGTAGTTAGATGGTTCCCTCTGAGTTTGCCGGGTGATTTGCCGAATGACGTTGTCGAGAGGCGCGAGCTTTTGGCCAAGGACATTTGGATAAAAAGGCGCATGGAGTTGATACCTTACAATCATTGTTTCTACGATAATCTTTACACCTCGGAATTTGTGATACCGATCGATATCGACGAAACGATTATCCCGGTCAAACGAAAGAATTGGTCGCAACTATTGACGGACGAGAGGATGAGGCTGGGCCGAAGTTTCAAGGATTACGCCTCCTACGCCGTGAGAAACGTGTATTTCATTCCTTATCCCCGGAGACAGTTGGAAGATTGGGAATCTTCGGTAGCTCATCGGGGTTCTCCGTCGAGGCCCGACACCGGTGACAATATCACCGGCTCTTTGTATTATCTAGATACACTGAGAACCGCAAAAGTGTCCCCAGAAGGTGACTCGGTTAAAAGCTTCGTGTCGACGAAACGTGCACTCACCGTTCACAACCACTACGCTCTCACGACCCTCAATCCGTCCACGAGACGGGCACATCATTTCGATCCCCGCGACGCTCTCAAGCATCATCACAGAGTTTGCGACGATGGGCATCAGGATTGCGATCTCATGATGGAAGATTTGCGCACGGACGAATCGGCCACGAGATATGCCGACGAGCTTGAGACCAGAATCAAGACTGCTTGGGCTCTTCTCGACGCTTCGGTTGTTTAATCTTTGTAAATAAATAAATATTCGCTTTTTCGTTTTTCGTTTTTTCGTTTATTGACTGTTTTATTGATGACGAACGAATTTTTTCCTACGAGTTTGATTGAAATAAAACGATGATAGATCGATATAGCATTCGATGCAATTGTGGATTGCTTTATTTATTGACGAACCCTGCGAGCCCTTTCATATCCTCAATGGAATATTTCGTGCAATGTAAATTAATTAATTACGTTGGCGTTGATACATCCAAGGTAAACAAAATAGTATTGAAAAATAAAAATGAAATAGAAGGAAGTAATAGAATAGGTGAGTAGATAATATTTGGACGTATGAAATAAGATCTTACATGGACCTTTTGGTTTTTTTCTATCACGCTTTCGAACCTTGGAAAAGTCAATCTTAAATCGATGTCACGAGAGCTACACAGCCCCGGGAAGTATGTAACGTCCGCACGACGTATAACTTATCAGCACCTCGACTCTTGTATCCCGAATCGCATAAATTTCATTTCATTTTCACGATTAGGTGGTTCGGCCGACGAGTCGTGCGCTGTTACTACGAGCCAACCGATGGACTATACATAGAAGAACCTTTGAACGAGAACGACAACTAACCCACCTTGCCAGATAAAACTCGCAATTAATTAACCGGTTCACCCTTTCACGTGCGGTATCCGTGTGACTACGATATAAGCAATGATATTTATATGTAGAGGCACATTTGCCACCAAACTCGAAACTCATCAAGATCGACCTACTTCTTCGCAATAATAATAAGTCCCAAGAGAGAAAGAGTGGGCGGAAGAAACGTCTCGGCAACATAATATATTTCAACCCTTGTTCCACCCCCAGTTCCCTTCTGTTCCGTTGCCCGACGGGTTTTCGACGCAAGTTCTCACGTATCGGATAACGCCGCGCGTTAATTCTTACGCCGCTATTATATCATACGGTAGATTACACGAGAATTATTTCCGGTCACCTGTCGCACCTCATTTCTCGACATGACACTTTTTTTCCATTTGAGCTTTTATTTGCCTCTACGAAACTTTAGAAACGTCGATTAATTATATCCAACAGCGTGCTGCCGTTCTTTACGAACCTACGAGTCATTGCCGAGCTCACCGAGACACAATTGGCGACAAAGAACCAAATTTTTGTCATTTGAAGATTCAAAATTTTTAATTTTCAAACAAGCAAAAGTTATTTCACACAAAAAAAATTCTGGCACTACCTCACGATGGAAAAATATTAACTTTTGTAACCACACGTAGGGTTGATAAGCTTCAAAGAATTATCGTGCAACTGCATTGTCCTTCATACACCGAAAAGTTTTGATAATCGTTTTATAAAAACTTTTATTACACTCATCGCGCTTGCCAAAAAGTGTTTTTCTTTTATTACCATAATCACCCTTGACCCACTTTCTTCCCTCCTCCGTGATTGCTCGGTCGGGCGGTGTTTTATAAGCCTCGACTTCTTATCTTTTACTTTGCTCCACGTCGAAATTTGCCGCAAGAGTCTGCGGGACCCGAGTGAATTATCGCGCGCAGGAGTGTGCTACGGTCAACGTTGCGGAGATTGAGGCAGGTCTCGTCGAGACGAGTGGCCGAGTGCACTCGCACCGTTCCGTGCCTCGAGACACGGATCTCGCCGTTTGCCAAAGGGGCTGCAACCCTCCGTGCAACCCACGACGTTGACTTCGCAACCAGTCGTCGTGCGTCTTTGTGTTCCACTTTCGTGAGAAACCCGCGGAAATATCTGTCTGCACGGCGCACACGTGAAAACCGGGCACGCGCTGGACGTAATTCGACGGCGAAGTTTGGGGCATGCGCCACGGCAACCGGCGTTCATTCTGATGTCGTTCGAGGGTTGCTATCGCGCGGCTCAGACACGTGGACCTCAGTCATCCTGGTGCTAGCGCCAGGAATTCTTCCGGTCATTCGTAAATTAGTTTCTTTGAACGTTGTACGAAATATACTTCACGAATTTCCTTTCGTTTTTTCCACGCGACTCCGCGAAAAAGGTGGATTTCTTATTTGGTGTTTTCGCGAGCGACTGAGCTTGCGAAGTGCGCCGCGTTCATAAGAAAGATCGAGTGATTGAGGAGTTGCGATAGTTGGGGGAAATATGAAAAACTAAAGTTGCCGGAAGATGATAGAATATATTGAATGTATCGTGGATAGTGCAGCGAGTGAGACGTTGAATGACATAACTATTTATGAATGATATGTTATTGATTGATTTTATCAATTGAAATTATTTTGAAAAGAAATTAGGAATATACTCTTCCATGCATTAAATTTCAGTCATAAACTTCATAATATTATGTGTCGCATAACAATACCATAAAATCTTGGAGAATAAAGAGGTGATGAATAATACAACGAAATATATGAGGCCTCGTCCGTTGAGCTTGTCGAAAATCGTTTTTTGACTTGATTTGGAATTATTTGACGCGAGAAAACAGTGAGCACGGTGTATTACAGAAAGTCGTTTTTGAACAAACTAAAATACATACCTTCCGTCGACTTCGTGTAATTTTGCTTCGTAGTAGGGTCAATTTTGTTTACTCGCTTACACATGGTAAACGCCGGAAGTATGGCTTATGTACCCTGGCGATATGCATTGCGTAAAACCAATGTGCTGTCGTAACTTCGCGTTCTCCCATTGCACGGAAAGCCCTTGGGGAAAACTTTCCCGGTGAAATGGTCAGGAAAATGAAATTGCTGGACCACGCGAGTTGCGCAATAAAACATACCTTGGAACGAGCACTATCGGGATCACCTACGAAAAATATGTCGTTCGACTGCTGGCCATTCGGTGTTCAAATGAATTTCTCTAGCTTAACTGACACGTAAAGCTTTGGTCATGATTGAGGAACAAACAAAGCTTTCGAAGGGCCAAGAGTTTGATATATATCAGTCCATTTTTCACCGAGCGTCACGATGGCAAGCATGGGCAAAGAAAAATATTTGTGATTGAATTCTGACTCTTTTGGGTCACGTGAGAAAACCAAAAATTATTGGAAATCCTTTCGAGGGCCGTGAATCTGACCTCGCGACAAGTTCGATTGAGGTTTATGCCGAACATATTTAGACACAATATGGACAGAGTTTCTTGCGATGTGTTGACTTCAATTTGATCGATATTTTCTCATCGTTTTGACAAATTAGAATGACGATGTCAAACGTTACGAGATAAATAGTGAAAGCAGAAGATAGATCAATCTAACTCAGGAATAAAAATGTCAATGACGTCCTGAAACACGAAAATAATAGAATCAAAGATTCATCGGTTAAAAAAAAAAGCGTGAAGACTATCACCTGGAGGGATCTCAGTAATTGTCTTTCGATGCTGCTGGACCGTCTGATCGCATGAAAAAAATCCATTAGAAGAGATGATATTTGTCAAAAAAGATTAATGGACGAATGAATACTTAGCCGAACATTTTGGTGCTTCCACGCAGCCTCGAAGCTCAACATCGGTCGGGACACCCACACGGCACAGCTAATTCCGTACGACATGACAGTGCCGACGAGCAAAGAACCTAAAGAAAATATGAAACACAGCAATTCTTGGCCCGACAGGGCGGTGACCGTAAAAGTTCGCGTCGATCCCGTGTCCCGAGCCTACACGATTATTCCGAGCTTCAGCGAGGATCCCATAATCGATGCGACACCAGCGGTGAAGATCGCGATCGGCGAGCCAACGCAGCAGAATCGTCGACACGAGAGAAACTCGTCGTTGAGAACGAAAAAGGTCGATACGTTCGTGGATGCGAGGCTTGTGTCCCGGGTATCGGAGAATCTGCACGAAGGGCCAGAAACGATTAATAAAAAACCTTCCGAACCATCGACGACATTGATAACCGACGAAGCGATTAATGGATCGACGGGATTGGCAAGACGTTTCGTAAGTTCTTCAGCAAACGATTTATCATCATCTCCTAAATTGGACGAGATTGAATCATCGTCGGGTGCAAAAAGAATTTACAATTTCGAAGAATGTTTGGACGAAGTCGAGTCGATCGATCTGAAGAATCGTCGATTATTCAGAACTGTTCATTTGTCCTTGAAATCTTTAGGATGCAGCGATCGCAAAATCTGCAAGGACCCAAGATTCGTCAGAAGTACGCCGAACTTCGAGCTGTCGAACGATGTTTCGCCCTCGAAATCGAGGGAATTAAATGAGAATTGTGATCGTGAGAAGAAAACCTACGGCAATGGGAAGTTGTCTTCCGAAATTTTGACCTCGGAGGCCATTCGAGCGATCGGCTCTGGTGACGTCAACAAAACGTCTAATCTCGATGTATCCGATTGCAACGTAAATTCTCGCGAGATAATCAAGCCACCGTTGATAAGAATAATCGACTACGACGACGTCGCTTCGCCGAGAAATTTTAAAAACGAATATCCCTGCCCGAAATGCAAATCCGATGGATTTTTGGAACTCCAAATAAATCCATTTCGTTCGCCCAACGAACACTCGTCATCGTCTCAGTCTCAGAAAAAAACGAAAAACAATTGCGTCGAAAGTGGAACCTTTCCCGACCGAAGGTTTCGCTCGAGATCGACGACCTACGACTTCCGTCCGGATCTTGGAAAGTCAATCGGTCGTAGAACAAAGAGCTTCGCCGGTAATCTACGAGACGGCACGGATCTGAACGAATCACCGACGCGACCGCGTCCAACTATCGGCCGCAAGAAGGAAATGACACTGAGAAGACATTACTATCCGGAGGGCGGTTGGGGATACGTCGTTGTAACTTGCTCGGCTCTCGTACACTTCCTCGGAATTGGTCTCCAACTAGCCGCACCTGGAAGCTGGCATCTTACGGCTGAACGAAAGTTTAATCATCCGGCTCTTCATTCGGCAGGTAGGCAAACATTAAATTATAAACAATCAAAAAAAAAAATGATATAAAGATGAGCCATAAAAAATTTAATACTTAAAAAAATGTAGTAGTTTTTTCTTCTGGAACTCACTCTGCAACATAATTCATAAAAAAAAAACTAATGCCATTACCGCAACCCAGCTCGTGAAGTTTTGATTTTTTTAATATCTCGAAGTTCCGAAGTTTAGGAATAAAGCAACTTTTGATTCAAGAAAATATACATTGAAGCTTTGGTCTTAGGCCAAGTAAATGAAACAGCCTGGATTATAAAACTCTGAATACGTTTTGAACTTTCTCAGATTGTTCCGCTAACTCAGAATTACAGACCTGCCAATCATAGTTAAAAAACACGAATAGTGGACTTTTCATTTCGAAAAAATTCAGCTTAAAACTTTAGCCTCAGGTCAAGTGAGAAAAGTATTACAAAACCTTCATTATGACTTAAAATCCAAATTTTTTTTTCTCGAATGCCCCGTAAATTATAGTTGGAAGAAAAAAAAACCAATACCATAAACGCGATATGCTTCGTGGGACTTTAATTAAAGATAAACACCCAGCAGCTCCAGCCTAATCCAAAAAGTAAACCAGCTAGCCTGATTTATCAGTGACTCAGTCGAACGAACAATATACGTCACAATAGGAAACGCGGTAGTGCTTTGTCGTTTTCTCTTTGCTCCACGTTTTTGCCACGTGTTCAGGCACAACGTGTTCGCAGCCCTGTCCGAATCATTAGTTCGCGCACGAATAATTTCAGCCTTCGAGAGTTCCGACGGGCGATCGAAACGCGCGTGTGTTCGACTTTCCTGCCCGAATAAACTTAATTAGCATTCGACGGAGCCCATCCGCCTACCTTGTTGCATCAATCACGTCGGACACGCGTACACAGCCCATAGTTTCGGCCAACACCGAATGGAAAACCGAGAGACGCCTGAGGTGTCTCACGCTTCACGCATATACACGTACAGTCACGATAGGCGTTGATGTGCGTTACAAAAAATAACTTTTTTGCGGAGGTGTAAGGAAGCCACTCGAGGTAGGATGTCGAAGACCGAGAGCCGAACGAGAGGCCGACGTTGCTCTCTCACTTTCTCGCGCATATAACCGACTCTTTCGACAAGATAAGTTAGAAATTTTCTGCCATCTCGCTCTTCGTTCGACGAAGCGAGGCGGTTTCGTGCCACGGCAACTTGAAAATTGAAAACTCTGCGTTGCTCATACGAGATAAGAAAGTTTTCACTTGGAAAAAAGAAAAACAAATTGCTCGAGTTTCGAAACGAGAATATTGTGCTGGAACCTAAAATGTCAGATCGTAATGCAGTCCACGTATCCGGAATGTTATAAGAGTCTATCAACGAAGTTTTATTACATTCGGTAAAATCCAACAACCTTGACGCAGTGGAGCCTCATTCGATTTTTTATTCAACGTCGATAAAACACAAGGAATAGCATCGGCACAATCGGTTCATGGTTATTTATTATTTTAGCCCCACGAGAGTCTATATAAAACGAGCTTTAGGGTCTATAGTTTATAGCGTATACAGTGAACGTTTCGGGTTGGATATCGCGTTTCGAGTGCCGATTGCTGTTATTCGGCTCCCGACAGTCACGTCCGGATCCATCGATGCGGCATATGGGACAAGGACGATACACGTACATACTAACGGTTTAAGCATACACATGGAAACACACAGAACCGAAATTCGCCCAGGTGAAAGAAATGTATGTAAAGTTTATAAAGAATCTATATGGTTTTATATATGGAAGATATCTTTCCTACGCGTTGTATGCAATCCATATACAAATATATAATGCCGTCTCTATGAAATTTATATATAAACTGTATATTATCTGTGTACAATTTGTGTTTAAGCTATTTTTTGCTTACGGACAATTTATACATAAGCCAATCCACCAAATAACGGTAAACTTTCGGCTTCTTACTATCTGGGATCTTCATGATGATCTACACACCTTGAAAAACATGTTCAAATAGAAATTCCCATATTTTTCTCTGTCCAATTCGTTTTATTTTACGCGTGGGCGTTATTGCGACTATCCAAATATTTTTGATTGTTTTTTTTAACAGCTAGTTATCATCTATTTATCGAGATCTACAACGACCTTGATAGCTATTAAAAATTGTAATGACACCGAACCGCTATTCGTGAAAAATTGGAAAATTTCATTTTTTGAATTTCTTACATTGAATTTTTGTTCTTTATTAATTATAAGAAAACTTACGGAGAATCCAACTGCAAAATTACTTACGTCTTGTGGAATATGCCCAGCTTTCCGACAAAAGTATTTGAAAAATTTACAAAATTGAGGCAACGCCTGAATAACAGCTTCTTAACTTTCAATTTCGATATTGAAGGGTCGAAATTAAGAACTAACTTTTTTTTTGAAAAGCTGAGGTAATTTTACATGCAAGACCGATTTTTATCATATTTTTCAACAGCATGTGAAAAAAATAAATTAAAAAAAAGAAGAAAAAAACGAAAAATACCTTGATTGACAGCTGCCAAAATAATAGAAAAAAATTAGAAATTCATTTTTTACCATGGACTTCAAGCTGTTAAAATATCATAAACATCCACGATCGTGGAGTCCAGTATTGTCCGATATTCGATGGAATGGCATCAGTCGATTCATTATATGCAAATTGTCTTCAGATTGTACACAGACTGTATACGGAATATATGTATCCGATTCCATACGAACCCCTTCATATATTTTATTCAACAATATACGTATAAAATCATATATATAATCCATTTCGTCACTTGGGTCAAACAGTAAGACGGAGCAAGTGGGAAGCGAACTGGAACAGCTATTTCGCTCGTGCCAAAATCGCAAGATGTCGCCGGATTACCAAGTACAAGTATCCCCTCCGACGCAGCGGTAACGCACCACGGAGAAACAGAATTCCGGGCTGGTGGTATAACCAGCAAGAAAGAACATCAGCGCGGGCCACAGACCCCATAGAGCCCACAGCCTGTGGTTGACCCGATACCACTCGCGCGACGTTCCAAACCTCACGTTCTATTCCACGCGTGCCGAGCATCCCAATATCGTTGAACGCCTCTTCGGGGTAAACAGCGCGAAGACTCCGTGTGGTAATCCATGAATTCCCATACCTATATGCTTCTCTTCGTGTCGCTTCTTTTCTTTTCCCTCCCTGCTACTTGGCTCAACTTGGGAGCCTATGTTCTGGAGTAGCAATGAAGAGTAATTCTGTTACGTCCATCAGTTTTCATTAAACTGCGGATGGACGTTGATCAGCCTAGCGGTATTCGTAGTTCAGTAGTGATCGTATTGCCGGTGATATAACCAGAGACGAAGCACTAGGTTCTGACTCATAGTACGATCGTTAAGCCCGTCACGAGTTTTTACTCATTGAGAACCGATAGAGTATTCGTTTTCATTATTTCGTATGTGCGCGGCGTTTTTATCCGGGCTTAGAAACCTTCCCGAGTGCACGAGAGGGTGAAAATATTTCCGTGAGCGTGTGCAGTGGAGGTTTTGAGTGTTTGAATTAAATGGATAATAATTAGAATCACGAGATTTATCATACTTAAGATTTCTTAATCTGGCGAATGAGAAGACACGAGGCTGAGCAAAAGATTCTGGCTGGATCTTAGCTCGCTCTAAATTTCGACTCGACCGTGACTGAATTATACTTCGATTGAGACGGTGTCTCGGGATTCGCGTTAGCGCTGGAATTCATTATCAATCTCCATCACCCAATCTGGGTTAATTGGTCTTTGGTTCAGCGTAACTTTTCTCGTCTAAGAAGAATCTGGAAGTCGACGTGAAGCCGCACGCTTGGATTTCACGTGATCACTGCAGATATCTGTCCGTCTGTCACGGTTAATCAAGAAGTTGGATGGTTCACGCGTGAATATTTTACTTTATAGGGATAAAAAGAAAGAGCACCGACAAAGTGGGTTGGAGTGAGAAACCGGAGAATGGACGAAGAATCGGCAAGTGCGAATGGACGCCCACGAAACCACCGTAGGCGTCATTCTTACAGCGCGGCGATGGACGAAGAAAATGCGATTGTGGAACCTGACGAGTTGACACGTAGACGAAGCGTCGTAGCTCGTTGGAACAATCAAAACAATAAGAAAAAATTGACCGGTGTGCCGAGTCACGAATCGTACGGTTCGTCCCTAAGTTCATCCTCTTCGACGCGTCGCGTTGGTTCCAGAAACGTCGTCAGGACATCATCGTCCTCGGCGACGAGCAGATCCTCGTCGATGAACGAGATCGAACTGGCCGAGGTGTTTCACGCGTATCCGGATATAACGGCTCGGTTGGTTGAATCTAATATCGGCCGCCGGAAGTCAACGACCGAATGCAACTGTCGGAAAGACTCTTTGACGTCGACGTCAGCGAGAGATTCGTGCTCGAATTATTCGATCAAAAGACAAGATTCCGGCTACTCGGTATCAACTTGTCAGAGTATTCTGGCACCCTCGTCAACGAGAAACTCCGTGAATACGTTGAACGCTTCGCAAGACAGCAGACTGCATCAACAACAATTCGCACCGGGTAATTTCGTTGCACGAAGTTCGAAACGTCGTCACTCGGAACAGATTTTTTCGAATTCTTGCAGAAACGTTCAACGACGATTGTCCGATCAGTCGGTAATCCGTAAGACGTTGAATTACGGCGAGCAAAACGTTCAAGACGAATCCGAGGTGCGACCTTGGTGCAATCTCGCCGAGCAGCGAAAGGGACAAGTCAAAGCTTTGGAAAAGTATTCGGACGTTGATGTTACCGTCGAGAACGGTAAACGTGGAATCGTGGGAAAGTGTTCGAGAACGAAGAGGCCGAGTCTCGTGAGACGAGACTCGGATTCGAGCATACGAAGTTCTCGTCGCGGTAGCATCGGTCCTGTAACTCCGAAGATGCTGAGACGAAGATTTTCCGAACAGCTTATACTGGAAGGTGGATTACGTTCCGAAGCCGAATTCGATGATCTCGTTGCCGGAAACGACGACGACGACGCCGAAGAATCGTTGACGGCTGCTAATGCCAGAAGAAAGGTTACGCTGAAGAGACATTATTATCCCGAGGGTAATTGGGGCTACGTGGTTACCGCGGTGGCGGTTATCGTTCATACCATATGCCACGGTCTGCAGATGGGATCTGGAGTACTCGTGGTTCCGACTATCACTCGATTCAACAAGAAACTCGACGACGTGGGTAAGACATTATTGTAAAACAGAGCGCGAAGCTCGTGCGAGATTGTGACATGACTGGGGAATTTTCTTGAAGATGCTTTAATTCGATAGTGGAAAAAGTTGTAGAATTTTCTTATTCCAACAATCTTCACTCGTACTATTCGATGAATTTGGCTATTGTCAGACTTTGATCAAATTATCTTGGCACGACAGGTTCAACTGGAAATTGGTACGCAATGATTTTTCAGGATTTCCCCGATACATTGGAGGATGGCGAGCTACATTTCTGGCCGCCGAAACTTTGTCTGACTACCCCGAACTATTTTTTGAGTCACACGAAATTCGTTTTACCTACTTTCATCCCACGCGAACTTTAATATACTTCCAGAACGATTTAGGTCTAGCTGTTCAACTTTTTGGATACTAAAATATACACAAAATTATAAGACGTTCAAATTGAACCTACCAAATAAAGTAGATGAACGCGCGTGGATCTACGCAGCCCCAATAAAGATATCACGATTATCGAGAGGTATGGATTTTGAGTAATAGTCTCTACATTTTCAAGAGTATTTCGTACTTGATTGTAGGGTGGTAAGAAGCCAACGGCGAAAAAAAAAAGAAAGACCCGTGGTCTGACGTGAACAGGCATAGACGTTCGTCCCCAATGAAAAAGTTACCCCGGTGGACCGTTGGGGTGATAGACGCTCAGATGGAAAATCTTGTACCGTGCGAGGGGGCGGGTAGACGAGAACGGGGACGTGATTTACGAGCTTCTACACAATTTGTGCCGAACGCGACGTCGACACTTACCTCAGTCTAGCGTAGGTGGAAGTTCGCGAGGTGAGCGTGAGCAGCGAGAACACGACTCGGTTCCGCGGGCGGAAACGGGGGTGGAGAGGGTTCACAGCGCTCGTGCAACCCTTTTTTTCCCCCGCTAACACGTTGGAAACCCCATGCTCACATAAATCTACATTTTTGCATAACGCGCCCTCAGGTACCGCCTAGAGCAACGCGTGGGTCGGTGAATTTTCTCGAGCACTGGGAAATGCATGTTGCACGACGAAAGGTCAGTATGTGGAAATAATAAGTGTAGCGGGATAAATAAACGGCGTTAGATAAGAACAAAGTGACCGAAGTGTGTGCACGCGACACGGTCGTGATCTCCGTTGTTCTGTTGAAGCGGTCTCAAGTGTAATTTGGTTCTCATCAGTAATCATCGGTGGAAATAGCTGTTGGACAAAAAAAAAATTGATATCATTTACTATTTTGTATTATCATTTTTTTAAATAATTTTTTTTATTAAAAATCATCTTTTGTGTAGCAATTTTCTGGCATTATATTTCAAAGTTTATTTACTTTTCGGGTAATTTTGTAGTCTAATGATTACAAAAATATGAAATTCAGCCAATTATTGGGTAAAAAACAGTGGTTTGAAAATATTCAGCGATTTCGTCCAATTAACTAATTGGATTATAATGAACTGAATCAACGAGAGGATCAACGATGAAGCGAATTTATAAAGGAGGAAAGTAAAATGCGCGTACGAGGATTTCGAAATTCCTCCGAGCAAATCCAAACCCGAACAATCAAGCGATTCGAGTTGAAAACTCGAATAAAACGATTCGTGAGATATCTCATGAGCGAAATTTTCGCATAAAATCTTTATTATCGTGCAATAAAGAGAGTGCCTAATGAAAGTACGAGCGAGCTGTTTGAGCCACGCGCTTAGCAGGCAGCGCAATCAAGATGAGCATAAAATGCAATGCTGAAAGGACCACGCATAACCACACTGTGGGCCTCGTTGTCAGCGCAAAACCATATATTTTTCATTCTCTCGCAAACCGCGTGGCGACCACGTTTATTACGGCACACGTCGTGCAGTCGAGAACTTCTGGAAAATGGAAATGCGCCTCTGTCTCACCCACCGAACCCTTCACCCTAACTGGAAATAAAGCTCCAAAAAACATAAAAAATTCGTAAATTCATAAAGACGTAGATGACGGATTTTTTTTGACGTTGCCTCGGATATGTTCTAGCGCTACAATATTTAATGCAGCCGAGTGTGACATTTCAGCAGCAACTACGGGTGTCCACAGCAGCAACGCATTATTTATTTCGGCTGTGTTTTATTTTCATCGTCAGAGAAATAAACACAATAGTTCGGTAAATTAATAGCCGCCAAGGTTTTTCATTAACGAAGGCAATTTTATGAAAAAACTGACTGATGCGTTTAATCTTAGCTGCTCGATTCTTTTTCTTTTTTTTTCTGGGCTTGGTGAATTCATGTCTCTCATCTTACTTTAAGCTGACCCATGATCTTTCAGCGAAGAACCCTCGAGTTTAACTTTTATAGCCGTCGCGCATAATATATTTTTCTTAATGGACAACCCTCGTAGACGTTAACCTGCCGAATCGCGAGACAGTTTACGACCTGTTGTCTTTTTGCTGAAAACTCATCCTACGAACTCGTCCTACGATTTCGTGTATTATTCTTCGAGCTTCACGTCCAAAATTGAAGGCGTAACATTTCTTAATAATTATCAATCTCATATTAATTAACAATCATATTTTCGACATGTCATTATTTATTATTAATCTCATATTACTCATCGATTATTTTTTCATAATTTCCGAAAAATAAATTTCATTGTGCGAACAATTTAATTAAGATTTCTTTCGAATAATCGAAAAAGTTTTAAACATAATGCAAACACGCTTCCGCCTATTCTTAAGAGGACAATAACTGCAAAATTTACTCAACCATCGGTTGGCTAGATAACAACGGGACAGTTTATTTCGAAGTTCGTCTGTGGAGAAGTCGAAAAACCAAGTATTCGGGAAATCTCGAAACTGTTGGAGGAAGATTTTCATTGGCATGGAGAGAGCTCGTGCAAAAGCACGAGCCGGTACACATGGCGCGGGGAATGGGAGCCGAATCTACCCCGGCCCACGGAAATTGGTACAACTGCACAACCTGCAGACAATTCGGTGCACCTGCAACGAGACCGTCATCCGTACTGCGGTGACCGCGATCGGTGTAACTCATGGCACGACTTTTTACACTCTTTACTATCGTATACACAAATAAAATTATTGTTTTTATTATTTCAACTTTCCGCTGACAACAGATAAACATGACATCGATAAGCATACTCGAACTGACGTCGCTTGGACTAATTTGGCGCTTCTGTTCGAACTAAAAATTGGCGAAAAAAATGATTTGTTCGGATTTACCGAAAAATCGGAGGATGCGCTGATGCAATTCTTGGCTTCGAAAAATTGTTCATCCATCCTGATCCTAACTTTTCGTTGTTAAGAAATTAATTTTGTCTACTGTTTATTTCGTGTGAAACTTTTTTTTTCAATTAGTAAGACACGTCGAAAAATATCGAATGAGTCGGATAAACGCCAGTCATAGTCTTGATATTTACCAAGAAAATTCTGTACTGGATTGGAAAAGTTCTAGAAAGCAAACGACGAGCAAATTATGACTATCAAATCAACGTATATTCGAACAAGAAAGATCCTTGCTCTCCACATTTCAAAGAACTGAAAACTTCTCGCCAGACGAAGAAACAAAAAAAAGTATTCAAAAAAGTCATAAATCAATAGAACATCCATGGAAAAATATTTAACCATTCTTTGTTGCTTATCTCGGTAAGAATACAAAAATTAGCAGTACCGGAAAATGTTTTGTAAGAATAACGTCACGATGAGGGATGGATTATCGTTTCGCGAAATATCTTCTATCGCAGTGCACTTTGATTTATGACCCGGTGGCTGTGAACCACGAGAATGGAACAAAGTCGATCGATTTTCATTATGCATACCGGTTGCTCGTTGGGAGGATAATATAACGAGTGCTGTTTATCCTCGATGAAAGCTGAGAGCTTTTCTCGGAGCCGGAGCACGCTCGTAGATGGAACTAAGAGAGTCGTTGATCGCGTTCCACTGCTAACGATCGAACTTCCTTATGCGAGTACATTCCAGATCGATGGATACCGTAGTATTTTATGATTCCCCCATAGCCCACACATTCCTCGTAAATATACGAGATTTCATATCTCTGTATCTGAAAAATCGATAACTCAACAAATATTTATACCTAATTTGTCTAAAATGATCGTTTGTTAATAATATAATAACCAAATTTAAATATTGCCAAATTGGCTTGATATATATATGACAATGAACTCTCGAAAAAAAATATCATACTTAAAGTGATGTACGTGATTACCTAAATGATCTGAATAACTTAAATAACCCAAATGATCTAATAATTCAATAATTTAGTTCAAATATTTCTAACCTGGCTTGATATATATGACAATAAACTGCCAGAAAAAATTTCTTCAGGCTCGAACTGATGCATGCAATTCGCTCGAAGATTTTTTTTCTCCTATCGACCTATTCAATTCGATCGAATAAAAAGTTCACCTTCATCAAAGTTCGAACTTAAATCGATAAAGACTTGGCAATGGATATTCTGCACGTTACGTGCTATAAAACGTGGCAGACATTACGTCGTACGAGAGATCGTAATCATCGTGCAGGAGTTGTACAGAGAGCTTCGGTGATTGACAGGTGGGGATTCAAAAGTGGATATTTATGTGTATTTCCCTCGTGTCGTCTTCTCTCTCCCTCTCTCTTGCTCTCGCAAGCTGTCTCGCTCTAACACGCAAGTGGCTCACTTGGTGCACACTCGTGGCTCCGCATCTCGAAAGCCTCGATTATCCTTGCGATGCTCGAACGTCGAATACCATCGAGTATTTCCCTGGAGCGTGATTGCACGGTGATTGAAGTTCTTCAGGTGTTGTCGATTGACGAAGATCGATATATTCTCACTGCATACCGAGCGCGCTGGGGGGGACCTCGCGAGTGGCAAATTCTCATCGCAACCCACCGATACCAATAAGCATATATATAAATACGAGTACAATACAAATACATCCCTACACATCATTACGCCCATGAGGAGTCTTTACCTCTTTTTTCTCACGCACTGGAACGAATATCTATATTTTTTCATGTAACAAAAACGCGATATAATAAAATAAAAAATGAAAATAGAAATAAAAAGTAAATAAATAAATGAATTAAAAAAAGGTTCGTCGCTATAATAAGCCTCGCGTGCGGGAATCAAAGGAGTCGTCACGGATGGAACAGGTTTCGAGCCAACCAAAGACGAATCGTCCAGCTGAATATGGCGAGGCATGTTAACTATACGATCCACATCGACAAAGCAAAAGAGAACGAGAGGCGGGAACAGAGGGAGATGTAGAGGGGGAGATAGGAGCAAGACTTCTTATCATGCACCACCGGCTTATTACGAGCTTTAGCCGAGAAATATATGAGATATGAATCTTCGAACGTCTTAGTTCGTCAAGTAACTTCGATAAATCGCCGTGTATTGCAGCTAAGATTCGAAGTTCCCCGTATCTCAGGCTATTCGATCTTACGTACTGAACGCCGGTTGGCGTTTGCTTCCCAGGTTCGAGTCAAAATGGCCGTCTCAATATTCACCTCAGTCACCTTCGTGCGTTCCAGAATTTATTTTCCCTAAAATTCTGTTTCATCAGATTTGCCGATTTTTTTAAATAATTTTAATATCACTTAATCCGTGTGTCGATGGTCGAACCGGAACTCAAGGATCCGCAGGAAAAATAATAATTGGCAAAAGATCGCTTCGAACTACTTAGTATCGATTTCCCATTCGATAAAAAGGCGTTGAGCTTTTTTTTGCAGGCGCACTGCAGGCAAGGTCTTGTATAGGTGTTTTTTGACTACAGTTGTAAAAATAAAGATCCGCGGATTTCATGGTGCGACGAGAATAGCCCGTGGGAGGAGGTCGGAGAGGGGGGGGGGGGGGCGGAGGTAGAGAGCTCGGAGAATGAAATGAAAAGAAGAGGAAAGGATGGGTGAATCGTTATTTCTCTCGGTATGGTCCTGTATACGCGCAATAACGGGGCCCCGCGTGTCTTTAAAAGGAAGTGCTCCTTATCACGAATCGCCCCTCATTACAGGGAGCGCAAGTTCCCTGGAACAGAGTACTGGAAGCTTGTGCCACGGTGTGTGCTACTGCCTGTCGTTGCTGTTCGCTGTTACAGCCTGCGTACTCGTGTAGGAGTTATACATAGTTATTTCAAGAGTGGCGACTAACCAATCGACCGGTGGCTCTTATCGTGATTCCTGATTTCGCAATAACAACAACAAAAGAACCCCATAATTACGCGTATCCATTCGTCACCCTTGCACCGTATGTCGGCACTCTTATCACAATAGCGGCAAATATAGCGTACCGCTGATACGGTGATAAGAAAATTGTTTTCTCTTTTTTGCCAATTCCTGCTGAAACTGTTTGTTGTATTATTTTTTTAGAAATGAATACAATGGATATGCTGAAGATATTATTATTTACGAATGGAAGTACAGAAGCAGAGATGGAAGTAAATGAATTGCATTATTGTGGTTTTAGGGTGGAACTTAATTTCGAGAGTTTCTTGAGATTGCATAGGGTCATATTTACAGGACTCTCTGGCGAAACTGCGAATATATTACCAGCTTTCAGCTTTTAGTTTATCTCCGTGATTTAGTTTATTGCATAATAAAATTGAAGGATATCGAAATAAGAACTCCGGATTCACGATATAATTTCGGCTGTTTATTCATGGGGAATTACACACCAAACGTTTGCACGGTTCGGCAACGACTGGTTTTCTCTCTCTCATTACACGAGACCCTTTCCTTGTACCCAGTCTCTTGGCCGTTTACTGCCTCTCGTTGCCGGTACACGACAAAAATCCAATAATTGAAACTTTCACGTCCCTACAATGATAATAAATATCTCAAATAAATTATTTCCTTACAAGGGATTGTAATATCCAGTAGAAATCATAATCCATAATAATCAAGCATTAAAAATATTTAAAATAAAATTCCATCGAATGCTCGCCCAACCCTGGCCACATCAAATACCGCTGCAGTCAAAATTCCGTTAAAACGACGAACTAAAAACGTTCGTTTCGCGAATCCCGATCGAACAATTTGCCACGCGCGACGTGCCCGTGGCACCTTTAATCCGCGTGGCGATTCGCGAAATGGGGCTTCGGGTGGAGGACACAAGTCGTGTGGTCACAGTTCCGCGAGGCTGGTCGAGTAACGAGCTCGAAGTAGACCCGTTTTATGCGGCCGGACGTCAATTAACTCAAAAGTCGTGCGCGTCGGGGATCAGCGCACGGCTTTATACAGGTAGTGGAACCAGAGCGAGGCGAGTCCTCACGCTTCGTCGTTGTCGTCTTCGTCGTCGCTCGTCGTCGTCGTTCGGCTCCAGTCTTTCGTACGGATATAACGTTCGCGACGAACGTACTCGGCGGCCACCCGATACCCAGCTATATAAGTATAAGCATCTACCAGCGAGAGACCAGACGGAGGATGAAACTACCTGTGGAAGCTGTTCGCCAAGTCGTTCGTAAAACGGTCTCTCGCGATACCCGTTTTGCCCCCCCCCTCCCTCTTCTCACGTGCCCCCTCACGAGGACGTTAATTACATATTATTGTCCGGCCGACGTACTTAAGTCCCGGCCTTGACCGACAAGGGTCCCGACCTACCACCTCGAGGTTTCGCGAGACTCTTCAACAAACCTACCACCCTCTTACAGCCCTTCCAACCTTTTATGCCTTTGCCCATCTCTGTGCACGTTAAGTCACGCACGGACAAATATTGTTTCAATCAATTCTCAGAAACGAGTAGCGCAAATCTTGACAAACACGTTTTATACCAGAAGTTTCTCACTTGTGTTTTTTTCTCTCGTTATTTCTATGTACCGCTGGCGGGTGTTATTACAGAACAACACGGGCACTTTTTTCCTTTCGGGCTTCGTCTAAAATCCGAATTCGAACTGGAAATTCGTTGGAATATCTTGTGTACATTCTCCTGGAGGTGCCTGATAAGTTTCATTGAGGAATAAAATTTTTCGTCGGAGTTGTGGAGACTCAACGACTCAAGACTCTTGGAGAGAAATTATCGAGACCTGATAAAGTCCATGGACGTTAAATGGCGTGTTTTATGCGGAGACCCATTTGAAAATATCTGAAAGATTTTTCTCGTTGGCTATCGCGGAAAAAAACAGTCTCGAGACTCATTGAGAACCGACAATCGTGACGTGGGTTACGTGTGCATGTGTATGCGCGTCTACGTATGTAGGGTTACGTCTTTTCGCAATATCCATCTCGAGTAACGAAACGTTCTTTCGGGGGATATTCATTGGCCGAGATACGAGGAAAGTACGCCGAGCTCCACTCCACTCTGATCGTCATCTGGAGCGAGGAAACGCCGGCTAAACCTCGGCTACGCTGCGGTTTGATGGCTGCAGATTTCGAGCCAGCACGTACAACCCATCGAGTACATACGGAAGGTATATATGTATGACGCCCCCGTACCCGACGTTCCGTTATACGCGAAAGCTTGCGAAAAGCGCCACTTAATACGGAATCTCAAAATTGCGATTCAACCTCAAATATATTTATAGCCTTTGAACGGTCGAACGAGAAATAAACATTTGAATATCCGCGTAGATTAGCAAGTCGAATTAGGGCTTTCAAGCAGGTTCTTTGGATTTCGTTATACCACCAGTGTACGGTTTTCACGCCACGGGCAGGTTTTACCAACACGCGTTGAGAATAGTATTACTATTATCACAAATATGAAGTGGTTATTATTTTTATCATAAGAATAATGAGATGTTATTATTATAAATATTAGAAACAATCACATATTATTCTCGTGAAAGTATTAGTGGTAGTGAGAGACGTTAATTGACAATACGGTACATTTCTTTTCTTAATTTTTTTCATAGTATATACCGCAAATGGCGAGAGGGTCATCGACCGGAATTTTTCAGTCCGGGAAAATTTTATTATTTCGTTCTATAATAATTAACATTCTCGTGCGAGGGTCGGGAAAAATATATCAGTCGACGACAGTTCAACCAATAACGCGAAACTAAATTACATATAATTCCCACATAATCCTCCATTTATGCGAGCCAAATAAACCAAAAAATTATCACGAAAGATATATATTCATCGGCATAGCACGCAATTTTCCCATCAAACGGTACGATAATGCCGCAATCGTGACAGCGCCCAGTCGAAGAAATAAAAAGAGAAATATATTATATACATATATACGTATACAGATCTATATATTCGAAGCCCGCGCTGGAGCGTAAAACAAGAGTATATTGGCGGAGTGACGGAGTGGCGATGAGTGGTAAGAGCGTTCACGCGTTCACCCGGTTTCGTGGTCGATGGGACTGAGAGCCGGGATGGCAGTTTGCGAATAGTCGAAGAGGGCGTAGTAGTTAACGCGTACACATAGGCTGCCGATGGTGCCGACAAGACTGACGATCGTATATACATATACACATATCGTCTGGCCACCTCCCATCGTCATATCTGTTGCATGAGATTTTTTTTTCTTTCCTTTTTTGCTTCGCACGTCTATATCTCGTCCCGTACCAGCATCGTTTCGCTCAAGGGTCGTACAAGAGCAAAGGGCCTATAGACAGACCTCGAAGCTCGAGGCAGATGTCTATCTGGGATTTGCTTGAGGCTTTTCACGTATCCCGAGGCTCATACGTCTATCCCCCCCCCCTCCCGCCATCCTTGCCTCGCATTCGTTGGCTCCATATTTTTAATATTTTATCTGACGTATTTATTATTGAGTCGGAACGTCCGACTGGAGACTCAGACGTTCTGCCCGGACAGGAAAGTTATATACGTATGGGCCATACGTAACATGCGAAGCTCTTAGATACAGCTTTGACTGGGATAACACGATGGCCCGAGCGAGCAACGTAATAACCGTCCATGGATACGATCCTCTCGACGTTTAGCCGCCGGTGAATTTCCAACCGTGTGTTTTAATTGCCTTCGGGTTTCAGCTGTATCTTTGACTGCGTATGTATATTTTTATTTTCTTCATCTTTCTACATATTCCCAGGCGAATGCGCAGACCGGCTTGCGGTGCATCAATGATTCTGTCGTAGACGGGTCCTGAGAACAAAAAATACACGTGCACAGAAAAAACTGAGATTACACCGATGAGAACCAGAATCCAAGAGTTTACCGACGAAATCGCTAGAGATCAAATTGAAAATTCAATACCGCCATGTGTATAACTCGATCCAAACCTGACAATCCGAAACAGGGTCGGAAGGACTCTGATCGATGGTCTTTTGGCATTGTATGACCCACGAAACGACACGTTAGACAATTGCAGGGACAAAACCTGGCAAATAACCTCAATAAACATGCTACTACTACTCGAAGAATTCTCATGGTCGAAATTTATCAAGCGTTACATCATATGACAGTTTCTGCGTCAGCCACTTTCACTTCTCCTATGTCGACTTGATATTTTTTTTCATGCAACAATTAAAAGATTTTCCGTGTTTTGTGAACGCAGTGAAATTATCCGATTTAAAAATGTGTGTTTAGGACGGTTCGCCTCGACTCAGAATCGCCTATGTGCGTTGTACATCAATCTTGAGCTACGCAACTCATTAACAAATAAATAATCAAAGAGTCTTCGAAGTGCTATATCAACGTGACAAAAAAATATTGTCCAATGAAATCGTTAACACAGAATCCCCCTCATTGCGCATTAACATAATTATCTGTACAGTGCGGCTGTTGCGTAGACGGCAGATGATGCACTTCAGACCAGGGAATCATCTTGGCGCTTACAAGCTCCGGCTAGTCGTGCAATTAGCAACGTCGGGTACACATAAATATTAAAATGTTGAATAACGCGATAGACAATGAACTCGTGCGATCGTGAAGATCGTCGAGCAAGTTCGTGCTAACTCGACTCGGCATTTGCCACTTGCCTTGTAATTACACAGTCGTAATTTCATATTTACGTTATCTCCGCAATCTCTCGGCACGAAGCCGAGAACCGGACGCAAAGAAGTTACACGCAAGACTGGTGCAGTAAGGCAACGACAATGTGTGCAGCATCGTGAAAAACTGCAGTCGATTCATTACCATCTGCAGCGAAGACTGCAAGTTGCGAATGTTGCCGGTGTTTCCAGTCAGTGAGTTTGCCCCGGATTCCGGAGGTCGTACTGATCGAGCTTTGATTCGGCGAACGCTAGACGCGTCTTGGATTTCTGTCTTACCGATACGGCCGTTACTACTTACCGCCCGACGCATCGCGTGGTCAGACGGGCTGTTACTACTTCGCTGGTTGCACGTCGCGCTGCTGTTGTACCAACAGAGCAGACGGAATTTTGGAAAATTCATTCATTTCTTTGGACCAACGATAAATGTGATCATCGTCTATATAAATATATAATTATATCTATATAAAATATAAATATGTTATTATACAAAAGTTTTTTTGAAATGACTAAAATTAAATAGGTAGCATGACAGTTGTTGAAAATTACTTTGATAAATCTTTTTTTTATGCTTGAAGGTGAATCGATTTCTAAATGTCAGCTTTTTTAAGCTCGAATTGTATAAGATTGCGGCTCGAAGTTCTTTCAAAGACAATCAAGAAGAATGTTTAAAAACGTACAAATTTCGAAGGAAAGTGAATGACAATGTTGCTTGGAACTGACTGCAAATCAAAAATTAAACAGTCGTAAGTTCAAATTATTCCAATACAAGTGTCCGTTACACAGAGTCGTTGTTGTCATTGTTCTTTTTTTATACAAAATTATTCATCTACCCTCATCAAAGTCATGCAATCTACAGTCAGTTTTTAATTAAAACTCTCCGAGCTGTAAATCCCGTGTGTACACAAGAAAGCCGCACAAGGCGCGATGGACCGTCGCCGTGGTCGGAGCGACGACGGGGGAAGCTGGGAATGTAAATCATCGCCAAAATTGGACCGAACCTTATTCGGGATTCAATTACTCACCGACGGTACAATGTCGAAGTAAAAATAAAATCGCGAGGTATTGGCCGAATCGAGTCAAAGCCGAAAGAAACGACGCGGTCATAGAAGCGAAGGAAGGAGAAGTAGGGTGATAAGGATAACTCGCGAGAAGTGTTTGGTCAACGTCTACGTGGCGAATATCGTGGCAACCGGGATCGCGGAGCTTGTTAACCACGGAATCGGGCGAATCGTTCGACGAACGACCAACGACTGGCGCTAAAGTTTGCGATGCTTAGAGTGGTAACCAAGGAGAGGCAACGAGACGTTATACCACGCCTCGTGGGATTCCCCGGATGGAGGATAGTCGTACGAGTGATTAATGGACCTGCGAGATACGAAAACGCACAGACGTACAATTTAGGATTGATCATCTCTACCGCCTGGTCGCATTATGTCCCATGTGTGGTTCCCGATGCAATTTCCGAACAAATTATGCGATTTTAACGGTCGGTTAATCGATTCTAAATTCAGGTTCAACAACGCTCATCCACCTGGGGCTGTCGAGGCAACTTGATTCACGTTTGGGTGAATGAGGTAAATCAAAGTTACTCGATTTGTCGAATAGATTATCATTGGTTAATGTATCGCAGTTAAAATCGTAAGCGCTTCGGTGGTAAATTTGTTTTTGTGGACGAAAGGATAATCTCTTCTGTGGTATTTTTGGAATTATCATTTCGAATTACCACCACCACGACGATAGGTTCGTGGGGACGTCATCCGCAGTTGGGTAACGAGTATGCTTCCCCGGAGGCGCCGTTACCCGGATGTGGGTGACGGTCTTCTTGTTCAAGTTAAATAAGAAATTTTGAAAAGCATTCAATGGAATGAGCTTTCACTGGAAGATGAGTCTAAGATACGAGAAATAAAAATATTAAAAATATACACACAAAAAAGAATTAAAAAATAGTAAAATAATTGAAAATTTTTTTTTAGAATCAATAATAAAATTTAAAAAATATCTCCCTGCTTCGGAATCAAATACTTTATACTTTGTAATTCTTCGAAGGTTCGATAACATTCAGTCAAGGACCGAGTTTTATTATTCCAGTGAATTGAATTATTCAATGAGAATGCATCAATTTTATTTAGAATAAAAAAAAATGCAGTTTTCTTATTCAATTAAAAAATGACTGCTAAATGGCTGAAATTTACAGTATTCTCATTTCGCTGTGTGATTGAAAATTATGGCGACAGGAGATGCAAGTCATTAACCTCGCATTGGCACTGAGCATTCCACCGATAATTGTTGGGGTATCCTAGATTGCATTCAATAAAAAAAAATAATATTAAAAAAAATCCCATCGCGATAATTAGTGACATTTTCACTCTCCAGCTGTGCGAAGATTCTACAAAAAGATGATAAGAATTCGCGTTCCGTGTCAAACTGACAAATAGCGTCTCGGCCCTGAAATTCCAATTATCGCTCTCAACCGGGGGTTTTGTCGCAGACACGATCTAACCGGGGGGGACTTAACAAATTGCGGAACATTGTCGCGACGCCTCTAATTTCCTGTTCATCGAGAAACGAACGCCACGACCAGTTGTCGTAAATCATGATGACATTCGCGTTAACGAAAAATAGAGAAGAAAAGAGAGAAGAAAAAAAAATATACTTTCAACGGTCATCCGGTGTGGTTGGTACATGGGCGAACGGAGATAACCGGTCCAGGTGACCGGTCTTCAACGCAATGCCTCGGTACCGTGGCAAGAGAACTTTATTATTGTCACCGAGGCGTAGAGAATTGCGCCTAGCGTGCACTGACCTCAACGGGTAACTGCGATAAATAGCGAATGATTCGATAAAGTAATAGGTAGCGAGGGAAGTAAGTGCCACGAGATAAGGAGTTCATCGTGTACTGATACAGCGGTATACCTCCAGAGGTAAATCCATGTATAAGTGTGCGTGTGACTGTACGTAGAGTGCACCGAGCACACTTACACAATGACGAACAAAGGGGTTAAAAACGCGGGAGAATGCGATCACAAGGGTGAAAACGAGTCGAGGGGTAATGGGGTACCGTGTCAACGAGCCGTGGAGAGTCATGCGTCCAACCGGCGAACCATAAAGATAGCTTTTACGGGTCTCCGTGCTTTCGTGCTTTTTCGCGTAGTTACGCGAGAGGTACAGTTAGGGTTACCGTACGATTTGGTACTACGTACCGGGCCGTTCGTCGTCAACGTCGTCAACGTCGTCGAGTAAACTTTTGGCCCGAGCGTGTGTGACGGCGACCAGCATGAACGTCACCAATGCCCGAGCGAAAAGAAGTTAGCAAAGGAGAACGTTGAATCCTGTGTGTCGGGGAAAAAGAAAATGAGGGTGAGATCGGTGAGGGGGTGCGCTGACATTGGGCGGGAAGGTGGAGGAAGATGGTGAGAGAATGGTTGGCCGCGAGGTTGAACTTGTGGTAGCCAGGAAAATTTAGACCCCTCTAGGAGGATGTGTGACGTTGCTGGTGCAGATGTCGAGGGGCGGAGATGTAAGAAAGTTATTGCTTTATTTGGAAAGCTTTTCGATGGAGGAAAATGCAGCGGGAACTTGTGGAAGGTTTGAGCGTGGGTAGGAACGTTGGTGGCGCAGGAAACGTTCGTGTGAGCTAAGGATATCCAAATTGGGAAGTGTTTTCGATTGTTAACATTTTTAGGTGACATTGGTTCAGTATACTACATAAATAGATCAATAACGTTTTTGTGAGAGAGAACTGGTTTATTCTTTACTTTTTACTTTTTGAGATTTACAATCGTATCTTCAAGTCTGAAGAAAATAGATTCGATGAATTATGTATTTTCACATCGAATTTTATTGAAATCGTTTTCAATGAAATAGAAATATTAAATACATTTTTAGCTTGTAATGTGTTTTTCTGAAATGCGGTGATTCTGTATCAGGCTCGTCTTCAATAAATCATTGGCTTTGTTGAAACGTCGTAAAGTGTACTTCGGTGCACAGCCGTAGTCTCAGCTGCTGCTTACAAATCACGAGAATATTCGTTGTTTGACATTCACTAAATTCAGGTCTTCACTGCCTAGTGATGAATTTCAATTCTTCAAAATTCGCGAGCGCAATATACAAAATTTATTCATTTGCATTTGTATAAAAAAAAATGTTAATCTTCGATTATTTCCGTTCGCCTGGCCTGCTCCACTTTTTTCATTTTTCTTAGTAAAGACGTGAAAATTTTCTCCGCAAGCAAAAAAAAAAAAAAAACAAATAATAATAATAATAATAATACGGAAATAATAATAATAATGACGATACGGTAATAATAATAATAATAATAATAATACGGAAATAATAATAATAATGACAATACGGAAATAATAATAATAATAATAATACGGAAATAATAATAATAATAATAAAAATTGAAAGAAAGTTCTAGTCTGCGTTGTCAAAGGCTTGTGCGCAGCTCGGTAGCGACGAAATTCCGACATCATTCGGCGCTTCGCTAAAATTCACGACTTAGAGCTTAACTCGTTGACCCTTTGGGGCTTTCATTGACTCGGCCGCGCTTTCGTTTGCTTCTTGTGAAAGATACGTTCTCGCAACTCCACGTATTCACATCAACACATACGACGAAGTGTTGAATCTGACATAGGACGCGTTGAGGAAGAAATCTCTCACCGCATTAAGAATTTAACTAAACACATTAGTCACATCCTTGCTTCGGTAATCGCGGAATACTTCACGAAAAGTTGGGTTTGCAGATTCGGTACCATGACGATGATGTTTCCACTGATAATTGGTAGTTTCCACAATTTTTTCCAATTATTTTTGTTTTAATCAAATTAAAATTTAAAAAAAGACACTGCGAGCTAATTTATTTCCGGATAACAGATTCGGATCGAATTTTCATTGACTCGATTTGAGCCATCGCGAATGTGCGATCGCGTTCGAAATAATTCGTACGAATCTTAGAAAGCACTCAGCCTCGGGAAAACGATCGACCGGGTGAGGATCGAGCAGCTGCGTAACTTGGCACAGTCGTCGCTTTGGTGGTAAAACTCACCGAGTCGTAAATTATAATAATACGCCTCATGAACGCGTTCGAGGCGGTTGAGTCTCGGAATTTCACGATAAAAAATATAAAAGACATAAAAATAAGAAATCCAGCGACACAGGATCTGGGCACCGAAGAATGTCATCACAGCCTGTTTTTGTTGACTGCAATGAACAAAGTAATGAATAAACCCGGTAATGAATCCAAGAAAAATTATCCACGTACCGTAATTGCGCTAATTGCGCCAAAAGGAAAAAGAAGAAGAAAAATAAAAATAAGAAGAAAAATAAAAATAAGAATAAAAAACACGGCTGATGCGGACTGACTCAGCCGGACGATAATTAATTGGCGTTGAAAACTTGGATGCCGAACAAGTGGAATGCCAATAGTGTATTACAATGCAATAAGGAATCTGGAGCAAGGATTCGTGAAAGGGTTTTGCTCGGTTAGACAATAATGCTACAAACGTACGTTGAAAAAAAGTTTTTTTCTTCTTTTACCGCTCTTGCGGCAACATTATCGTCCCGAAAATCAATTAAGTTAAGAAAAAAACAATCGAGCTCTCACAAAAAATGAACAAATAAATATACTTTACCAAATTGCAGATGAGAATTGCGTGCATCAATTTTTTCGTTAAAAAAAAAATAATAATAATAAAATTCTACGAAATTCGGAGTAGAATTGATAACACAAAATACCGTCAAATATCTGCACAAGTGTAAAAAAAAATGGTCAGTAGTCAAAATTCATGTACAATAATATGATTCAACGTGAGATTAGCGCGGGACGTTGCATTATTGAGTTCCCTTTTCGCTCTGCCACTAAATATTTCCCAAAAAATAAAAATGAATACATAAATTAATGAGCACCTCTAAAATGCAGATTAGACGTCCTGGCAGCTATTGATTGATCCACCTCATTTTCAAAGGAAACGAGACATAAGTTCTCACAAAATACATGCTTAAATTCACAACACACCAATTTCAAGAATAATAGCAAAGATGACAAGATAAAAAATGTCTTAATTACCAAAATTAATGTACAATGAGATGATTTAGAATCAGATTAGCTTACAATTAACCGTCGTATTATTCCGTTATATCTCTCACGCGTGGCGCAGCGGAGCACGTGTCCGGCACGGTGATGGGACGGCGTGCGCATCGTCGTCCTCTGTCGTCGTCGACGTCGTCGCGGTCGTCGTCGCGTCACTCTCTCGCCCCCGTCACCCACACCACCCGCCGCGTATCCTCCCACGTTGAGGTAGCTCGCGATTACGTTGCACACTTTCACGAATTGTTACCCACACCGTCGTGAAACGATGAAACACGGTGCACCGCGAGTTCCACGCCGGGTGCACGGTTATCTCGTTACGTGTCGCGAGCGTCTGTGTTTTTCAACACAGATCCCGGTACCACACGGTGGTTGCGCGATATGGAGAAGTTCCGCGCGCGCTCGCGGTCCACGCTCGCTCCGTACGTATCATCCACACAGTCGATCGTGCGGTGAGCTTTGGCCCGCCGTCTCCCGCGTGTATCTCAGGCATAACTATTTTTCTTTCAATCGGGGAAATTTCGATCAATGGTATCGGAAAAGAAATTAATCTCAAACTATAATTGAAACACTGAAAAAAATATACAGTAGAATGAAATACGTTGTCGGGACATCGAAAATCAATGACGAATAGCTCGGGAAAATTTTCATTGATTTTTTTTTCTGATCGACTGAAGATTCTATTTTTAATTTTTTTAATCAGTTTTTTTAACACGTGATCGAATTAAGTGGGTATACTCAACAGTGTGAGCTGTTGATCAGCTTTGGATTATTCATCCTTGTAAGACGCGGCTGTTGTTCAAACTCGCGATCTTAGAATAATTTCAGTCCATTACATAAATGAATGAATAAATGAATATATAAATAAATAATTAACATATATATAAATAAATAAATAAATAAATAAATAAATAAATAAATAAATAAATAAATAAATAAATAAATAAATAAATAAATAAATAAATGAATAAATAAATAAATAAATAAATAAATAAATAAATAAATAAATGAATAAATAAATACATTGAATTCAAATACGTGCTTCAATAGTTTCGGATTCGATAATAGTTTCCACAGGTAATCGCCAGGTGAGAATATTAATTTCCGCAATTTATAGTGCAGAAGAGCCGACGTAATTTCATCGTGATATCTCCGCCCTTCGAACTCGGGACAACTCTCGGAACAATGTCCCGTTAGCGCGTAACACGCCGGGCGCGAAACAAGAACGACGGTCGAGACACTATCGCGACGCAGCATTCTCGCTTGTACACAGACACACACCGTGAGAGTTACCGTTTATTCCGTGATTCGTGAGTTCATCGAAAGTTCGTGAGTTCGTCTCTATTTATCTTCCGTTCATTGATTAAAAAACTTGTTACCGGAGTCCAATAAAAAACTAAAAACATTAACGAAACACCGTCATTGAATTATGTGCTGAGAGTTGTCTCAAATGAATTTACGATCCGATAGCTCATTAATCTCAACGATTTTTCCCGACGTAATCGAAGCATTAGAAAAGAAAAATACTAAAGTAAATAATAAAAATAGAAAATATATGATTATTTTGTTTTTTCTTGTGTTGTGAAAAATTGAAGAGATAAAAATGAAACTTTCGTTTCGAGAACAATAATAAATTAGGAATCAATCTTGTCTCGTCGATCGGGATATTTGTGTGTGATGTCAATATCCCGGGCGAATTCTTGGCCTCTTCTGCTGGGCACCGGTGCGGGTGCGCTGAATTGCACTGTCACGACGAAAAATCCGCAACTCGTACGCGAGGATATAAATCAGCGAGCGAGAAACAAGCGTGGGTTTGACGGGAGAGAAAGGAAGACGGATGTCGAGGTTAAAAATAAATTTTCACGAGGATCGACGAGTCCTCAGGTACAAGCGAGAAAGCTGCTGTGCCGACATTATTATCCGGAAGGCGGTTGGGGATGGGTAATCGCCGTTGTTGGGACTCTGGTCCATCTTCTGGGTTCGGGACTGCAATTGTCCGCACCGGCGACTCTTACCATTCCCGCCAGTGTAAAATTTCATCATCAACCAATTCACACGGCAGGTAAAACCATGAGATACTTATAACGATAATAATGTGAGGCACTTATTATATTTATGATTTTATAACGTGATAGTACTGTTTTGGGAACATTTATTAATATATTGGGTTATGGGAGCTATGGAGTTCATGCAATATAAAAAATCAATGATTTAAACGTTTATAATAGTTAGTTATTCTATGTAATCATTTTTTTTGGCGATATATGAATATAAAATGGGGATCAAAATTTAACGATTTGTCATTTTATTCGGGACAAAAAATTCTCAATTTTTTCGAAATCTAAGACAGACGATTTTTCGTGCGAGCAGTTAGCCGAGGTCAGCATAGCCAGCGGAAAATTTGGTATTGTAAAAAGAACTTTAAAATTACTATTGCGCACGTATTAGTAGAGCGTAAACCCAAACCACGTTCGAGAACTAAATTGGTGGTTGGAAAATTTGATTACCTCCCGAGTTAATGTTAGAAACGCTAATGAACTTCCATTGAAAAAGGTATCCGATAATTATTCACAATGGCTCTGCAAACTTGTTCGAATTAACATTTTTTTTTCATTTTGTAGTACTCTTTGCTTCATGAGTATTGGAAAAAAAAAATTCGTTAAAAACCTTCAGCGGTATTTTTTACATAGAATCGTGACATAAATATATATAAATATTTGTTTTTTATCGCCGTTCTATCGAACGAAAACTCTTGTCCAGTTCGGCACAGAACACTTTGGGCTCACTTCGCGATCCCATGGCGATCTGGTAATCGCCATGTGCCCAAAGTAAGTTATAAAACGAATAAGAAAATGAAAAAAATTGAAGAAAAAAAGATCTTTTTGCGAGTCGCAGTAGTGAAGACAACGAGGTTTGCATCCAGAGGCTGCGCTGTGGAGAGCCTGTTACCCCGGACACTTTATAGGGCCTTGTTTCTCGCCTGTTCTCTTTAGCTCCCGTCGCGATCTCGGCCGGGCAGAAACGAGTTCCACCGTTGCTTTTGTGATTCCGAATTTATAATACATTCACGAAAGCAACCCTCTAATGAGCATTCGCCGCAAGTTATATGATCATAATAACGACTAAACTCACGATATATTATGTAAATTCACGATACAATCCATACTCTCACTGTCTCATTAAAAATCCAAAAATCCTCGAGTTAATGCATTTGCAATCGTTCAATGATTCTCGGGTATTAAACATTGATTAAAGTTTTTTTTTTTAAGTTTCAGCTTGTTCATTCGAAAAATCGCTTCGATCCAAGACAATCGATCGTCCTCGCCGTGCTCACTCTTTCCATCTGAATTTAGCGCATATTGCTCGGGTCAGTGTCCGTGAATTGCCGGGTCGAGAGATTCGAGTATTACGAAGCTGTAACCAAGCAAGATAGATAAAAGCCAAGGTGTCGGTTTGAACGCGAGGTCCAAGAGGATCTCCGTCGCCGTTCACTCTGTAAATTCCAACAAGTTTCTCGAAGCACTTCCGCCGGCGGCTAGCGCACAGGGTTGAATCATCGATTTCACGGTGCCGGATGAGATGTGACTCGCACAGCGTGTAACCCGGTTTACTGCTTCTCCCCGCCCGCTGTGGGATACTTGGTTCGCGGCTTCGTGCACTATACATGTATATCATGACAGCAGGTCTCTCGGTATAACTCGGTGTACATATACGAGTTACACTCGGTTATTCCATAATTCCTGAGGCTGCAGAGATTACAAAACCGACTTCGCTATCAGAGGTTACAAACAGCGGTAGCCCTCCGGAGTCCTTCGATTTATGATTCAATCGCAGTTTTGACAATTCACCGCAGATATTGTTTGAATTACTCGACGAAAAACGTACGAGCCGTCGAGATTGTTCAGGTGTCTGGTCTTTTTGAACCCCTGGGAACCTGGTTACCGTTAAAAATCAGTTGAACAACAAAAATTCAATCAAACTGCTGACATTGATAATTTTTTTTCGTTACGAAGATTGTTGCATTAAATTCGGTAATTACTTTGAATTATGAATCGATGACGCACAGTTGCCAGGGCTTTATCGATGCTTCGAAATTTCGGTGAAACGCTTCTTAAGGTTCGAATAACGAATCAACATTTTTCCTTCCTGTTGGGATAAATATGAGACCAAAACATTAACGAAATTGCATAAAAAGTACCGAAAGTATTACCATCTCCGAAACAATTCGCAACGAACGCATTAACCGAATTGCATTCTTCATAACACCTCCGAATCCGGGCGAACAAATGGTAGGTCAGGCAAACAAATTGGTCCGAGTGAAACGTTTGCTATATATTTTACCCAGCCGACTGCCCAAGTGACCATATATTTGACTGTTGAACGCTATTTTTCACAAGCACCAAGTGCAGGCTCGGTCGAGAATTCCGAGTTAAACAATGGTAGCAGGTATCGCAGATCTGGACCGGAAGTTTTTGGAACGTTAGCTCGAACGGACTTATTCGACGATATGTGTTTTCGGTGGTCGATGGTCAAAGCAGTGTTACACCAGTCGCCCATTGGTGCATAGTCGTGGTTACAGCGAGCCGAATGGACCTCTGGTGGACCACGTGATTCCACATATATATATGTGGCGAGAGCTTCGATTTACGATCGGTCGTTAGCGACAGTAGCTACCAATCACCGAAACAACAACGGTACTGTACGACCCCCGACGTTCTTCGGTTGAAACGTTTCACCGACAGTTTCGGAACTCGGCTTTCGTTACAACGTTTTACGCGCCTACACGACGACCAGAACGATGTCGAAAACGACCACAACGAGTCGTCTCAACCGTCTCAACCGGAGCTTGATCGCGTGTACCGTTGTCGAGGTGACCATCACAGCCCGACAACCGAGGTTGACCGAGGAAACCGAAAAAAAAACAGGAAAGAAAAGAAAAGAGAGAAAAAAAACATCGTTGAAAAAAAACTCGAGCGTCTTGCCACCGTACGTCGATATAAACCGGGTGACTTACAACCCCCGGGAGGAATCAGCGTTGAACGATGGTGAAATCCCTTCGCCTCGCGCCTCTCGCTCTCGAGGATTCTATTTCTCCCGTCGTACGGCATAATTTCCGAGCTGTGAACCTTGCAAATGCAAGGAACGAACGCCGGAAATGCCAGTGGAAGAGTGGAGTGCTGGAGCGAGGGCGAGAAACGGAAAGGATGGCAAAAAAAAAGAGGAGGACAAAAAAGACGAAACTGGGCCGCGAATAAATGAAGAAAAATCCTATTCGTACCATGGCGAAGGATCATGGAATTCCACGAATCGTTAGCGTACGGTATTTGACCGCAAACATGGTAGATTGAATTAAAACATTTTTCTTGCTCGGTTTTCCGCTAGAATGAATAAACGAGAACAAAAAAAAATTGCAGAAAAATATTACTCTCCTGACGTAGATTGAATATCACGACGTCGGCGTATATACGCGAATCAAGCAGGTCCTGAGGGATGTTGACGTATACATTTATATGCTAGGCGATCGCGAGGAAAAAACCCAGATGTTACGGATACCATTTGTATTTTTATCAGTTGACGAAAATTGTGGATGTACATATTGTATGGCCGGGTGGGAAGAAAGCCAGGTGTCCCAAATAGATTGGAAGGACGAGAGACGTGACGGGTTACCTAATTCTCCGACCGCGTCAACCGGAAGTAACTGGGTATTTCTCATATCGGTCGCAGAATACACACGTTTTGTGGGATTGTAGCAGGACAATTGACACGGTGGTTGGCAATTCGGGAAAAAAAACGGAGTTGAAAATTTTATGTCACGTCACTGCACGTCTGTACGTGATTTATTAGCGCATGGCAACGTTTGTCATCAACTTTTTACGGCTTACACGAGTCAACATAATTAAATAAGCTCGGATCTAAGTGAACGTTTCAGTAAAATTTCCGTACCGCATAATAAATGGATGAATGAATAAATAAATAAATAAATAAATAAATAAATAGATAAATAAATAAATAAATGAATGAATAAATAAATAAATAAATAAATAAATAAACGCCGACTCTGGTACAAAAAATGACGTAAAAATCTCCGGTAATTTTTCGACACGCGGTTGGGACACGCAAGTACCTGCGAGTATATAACCCGTTCGCTCGTCGTTGACTTTTTTTCGTTGTAACTGAAACGTACACCAAACTGCGAAGGTAGGTACTTAGTACCGGATTCGAGTCGGTCATTCGAAAATCAGAGAGCAATACATTTCGTCCACGGAGTCACCGTGGCAATGATATTTTAGGACGAAACACGAAGAGGGCTGCACGGGATCGGTCGCTTTTACGAGCCTCCGGTGCTTTTACCGCGACTATACGAGCATTCGCAGTTTTTTTTACTCCCCGTGCTCAAAAACTTCGGGAAATTCTGTCCGCCTCGGCATGCTTCAAATTATAATGTAATTTAACACTATTTGACGAAGTCGATTCCAATGAATCCGGCTGCACATCGTCGAAACCCGTAATTTTCTAGGATGAAAATTGAAATCGCATCGAGGATCAAAAAATGGTATGCACGAAGTTGTAAACAAGTTGGCGATCTTGATGACACAATGACTTAGGTAGGGCGCAATATTGCGGCAAGTGAACCTATAAAGAGGATTTTCCATCCACCAACAACGACGTTCTTCGACGAGCGAAAGAAAACAAAACTTTTCTGATAACGCGGTCGTGTCGCCCGCATCGCTTATCGTTCACGACCCTCTTCGACATTTTTTTTTTGCCGTTCTTTTCACGTCCATGCAGATTTTTTGGTTCGCCAACTTTGATGCCATAGAAAAAGGAGGGAAAAATTGAGTCCTTAGTTCGTCGAGTAATCCGGCTTGTGCAATATCGATATACATATAGACGCTGCGAAGATGAGGGCGTCACACGAAAAAAACCTCGGTGGGAAAATCATAAAAACACGACGTCATCGACGAAATTGCGCTAATCAATTTTCTAATAGAAATTTCATTTTCAAAATATCACGCGGAATTGCTCAATATTTCTTCTTAAATTTACGAGAATTCACTACATCGTGAGAAAATCTGAACAGCTCGCGGTGCGATAAAAAAATTATATTCTTAAAAGAACCCCGTAATGGCCCAAATATCCGGTGCAAATAATTCAAGTTTTTCCCAATGCTCGTAAAATTACCACTGGATCAGTTCCAAGCTGACTAAGTGCTGTCTCTCCTTATCTTCTTTCTCCTTGTAGAAGATATATATATATTTTTGGGTCGTATAAGCGACGTTTGATTCCCAGCCACACGAGGTCAGAGATAAATCATATGCAATAAAATTAGAAAGAAAATAATAATCAACGAACCTAAAATCTACGTCACTCGACTGATAGCACATGATAGACCCATTTAATCGCCCGACTATGCGGACACTAAGTTTTCTCGGAGTTGACAAATTAAACGCAAGCTTGCTCGCAATAAATTATGTTGATTGACACGTGGCCGGCGCTAGGACTTAGGGGTGTGTAAACACGAATTATAAATACAGCGCCCGCCACGCGATGCTACGTGGAAGACGCATAGGCGTCATTCGTTACTCGAGCGTGAATGTACGAGTTGATGCACTTAAAAGAGAACTTATTCCTGGCATCCGTTACAGACCCGGAGGGATATCTTTCGGCGCGACGAGCCAGCTCCGAATTACAAGCCAAATAACAAATCATCAACGTAGAAACCGGAATATCTTTATTTTCAATAGGCCTCGTAACCGGAAATACGATTATCAAATTTCTGGATTCAATTGTAAGAATTGAAACTGCGCTTCTGACACCTTTTACGATCTACGATCGATGATGACGGTTTTTGAAACGTCGTTTATTAATTTTAAACAATTTATTTCATATTTTCGGTGCCCGTCGTATTTCTATTAAATCGACTTGTAAGGTTTTTGTGCATTGTAGGATTAAATTAAATTTTTGCAATTGAGTTCCGTAGCAACCGGCTTTGATATTACAGCTACCGTCGTGACCTACTCGGGTAACCGGTGGCCGGTACAGCAGAGAAATGCGAAGCTTCCCTGCAATTCGTGGGAATGAAATGAAACCGACTTGCTCGATCGCTGAATCGATGCTGGTTTTTTCGTATCCACTGTCGGTTGTGCTGGTGGCCTAATCTCACGGCAATTTTCATAGGTTAAGAGCGTTAGGTTTTGATTTACGTTTACATACAATTGCGTAGCAGAATATCAATTTCTACAATTGGAATTATCATTTCTGATTGTGGAATAACGCGGTTTCTTTTACACTTTTGTTGAGAAAACGGTAGATTGGCAATTATGATTTTGTTTGCCCTTTCTATTCGATGCTGCAAGTAAACGAAATAACCAATGATCGACAATGATGATTGATCTAATTGAATAGTGAAATAATTAAACAATACCACTAATACGATGATGATAATGATGATAACGAATTGGCTATCAATTATTCTCATTGCCATTAGGTAGTCGATATTTTTGAATTCCTTTATTTATTCATTGAATTAATTATTGTAGTTAATGATGAGTCCTTATAAGCATCACGAATACTATTATTATTTAATTACTTAGGCGAAATAAATTGTCAATAACTGTCGACGATTCGCATTATGAAACTTCCAATCTAGGCTTATTCAGAAAATCAATGTGCACGCCAGATAGAAATTATAAATTTCACATAGGTCACATGAAGTCATTGTAATTACCGAGAATTTACATGACGACTATTCCATGCTAATTGGTATCGTTGATTAACTTTAATTCTGATAATTGGCCAAAAAATCGTCACGGCTGACAAAGGTCCAAAATAGTGATTTGGATGAAATCGTTTTGCGAATTATACTGCAGTCCTCGTTCTCATGATTACTAATTAGTGCCGATACTTCCTGCTCGGTGTCGCCACAACAGTCCAACAAAATAACGCCAATTTAACCGTGCAGGTCACCATAACGGGTCTCTTTTGCCCGATACTATATTATACCGACGGTAATATAATTATATTATATTTCCCGATAGCAATTATTATTCGTTTGCCGAATAATTTATTAAAAAAGTTGTTTTGATCGGATTTATCGCGCCGATTCACTGCCGTCACAGTTATCGATTGTTTTCTCGCACCGACAATTCATTTTCCCGCTTACATCATGATTGCCCGTTACGCGAGAGAATCTTACTTCGATCGTCATAAGTGCAACTGCCTAAAGTATGCCACGGAATGCAATTCCTGCATTTCTTCGTTCGAACCGTGCATCCCGGTTGCGCAATTCACGTACACACGAAGAAACAATATATCGCTTCGGAAATGCGATCCAATATTACTGCAATCTCGGCAAATGATAATAACGGCACCTTCGAAAATTGAAACGTTGGTACGAAACTCATTCGCGATGCTTTCCCCGCAATTACGAATTGAATTTCCGCAGTTATTGATCATTACCGACGAGCCAACGACCAAAACAAACTTGCAGGAATATCGTATTTTTCGATCCATTACAGCTGTTGACGTCTTTTCCGATAAATTCTATCCAGATAATAATTCGTATTGAAATATTCGGAGAATATATACCGGGTCGAAGTTCCGAACCTTCAAAATTCCGAATCATTCAAGTCAATTTATTTTTCGCCGTCCAAAATCGGGATACGATATGGGACAACAAGTAATTCAATTGATTAGAGCTCGAATGTAATATTTTATTATGTCTGCTGTACAGAGAACATCGAGCTTACAGAAAAATCGTAACAGTAGCAGTCATACTTTGTTAGGACGAGTCCTTCCTAACAAGCGACATCTGTTTGAACATCCAATTACGAAATAATACGCTGGGCGAAATTCGTCACTAGACGCTGGACGTGGGAATTATTCGGTATGATAGCTTTTACCTTAGCCATGAAGTCCGTCCACGCTACGCTCCCCTTTCGTAATTCTGCAAGCAATAATTAAATGACATCAGAATTCCGTCTCTAGTCGTCGAAAAAACTCATAATTCATAACGTAATTTTTTGATGAATTATTTGAGCTTTTTTTCCGACCCGCAACGTATAAAAATATTTCTCTTTCATTCGTCGAATTGATACCGGTAGTAAAAGAGCAACTGAAAATTGTCCAATTGTGCGTAATTGACCATGATCAACAAAAGAATGGAAAGAGCCACTTCTAGCACAAGCACAAAGTAGTGAATTAAAAAAAATAACTCACTTTGGTATGGTAAACTATGGGACCCGTAGAAAACTTGATAATTTATCCCGCCAGGCTCGGATTTGACAATTGATGCGCTCACAATACTTAGATCCCGCGGTTTGATTGACAAGAGAATCCTCAGCTGGATGCTTGCTAAAAATGGATGAGATTGATTTCAAAGATTGAAACAACCGTGAATGTCATCGAGCTCTTGCCACGTGGAATATTGTAAGAACCGAGGTTAGACCAGTTTTTCCTTAAGACCGTTCGTTACCAAATCCATACTCACAGAACACGTATACTGTATTGCAAGAGAATCTTGGTCCAGCCGGTAACTGACAATTGTTTGAGCTAACGTTGGTCCTGACTGATGGAATAATAATGGTCAGATCAAGTTTATTTGAACCCTTTCCATGCCGAGCTTCAGCTAAAAGAACTGGAAAAACTCGGGCAGTAACTTGCAGCTCCGTTATGATGAAGTCCGGTATGCGGATATTCTGAGTCGGGTGCAATAGCTTCATCGGAATTGTCGGGAGAAGTCGTAGAAATTCCGTAGTCATATTGCGTAATTCCAAATCAGTCAACTCGAACGCTACACCTAAAACAATTGTATTCGATAATCTATATTCGTCCAACCGCGTCTTCTCGATGAGAAGCATATGGCTTTGTGAATTGTTTTTGCATTTTTAAAATTCTCATGGTGTGCTTGAATAGAAGCCCGTGGGCTTCTAAACGGCAACAGTTTTATTTTGAAATGATATTTATTTGATTGATATGAGGATATTTTTTTTTTTTTAATATTGCGATAATAGAACAGTAGATATACAATAAAAAATGAATCCAAAAAAAACATGATCTAAAAAAATGTAAATATATGAGGCAAATAAAAGAGACATCATAATCGCAAGGTCATAATTATTTCTCTGTAATTATAATAATTAAAACTGAGTTTCCATATTGAACGTAATACGTAAGATCCTTTCTATGACACTAAAATTCAGTTTAGACATTGCCACGTACGGTAGCCTGTGTTCAAGTCCTTATTAACTTCTTCCGCAATTCTCGACGCTGTCGTAGCTTGGTAAAAAACCGTCGGACTCCCAGCGACATATGCCGACTTCGGACGGCCCAGCCGAGCTTCGGATATCGATACAAGAGCTTGAACTACCGCGAACCATGAAAACGTAGCGGCCGTCATTGTTCAGTTGTATTTCAAAAACGAGATTTTTCGGTCTCTGCTCTCCTTCTCGCGACACTTATTACGTTTGTTAATTCTCGGTCAATTCTCTTCTACGTCGACTCGGAGAAATAATGTCAGTTTCCACGCGTGAGGGTTTTATACTGATCCGGGAATAAGTCCAGCCGTCACAGGCAAGCTCTCGCCATTTCCTACTGCGGGTAAAGTGCGGAAGCACGACAAACGATAGTCGAGAGAGGGAAGGCCGTTAACAAAAGTAGCGAAAACTGAAGAACAATGAGCGACCTAACAACTTCGAGCTCAAAATACATAAAAATCCATGTCTTTTGGCACCACATTCGAACACGAGGAGAAAACGCTAATTGTGAAAGAAAAAAGGAAAGTTCTGGTTGTGGCATGCACAGCCCGATATGTCTTGACCGGAAAAAAAAATTTAACTCTACAAAAACGTTTCTAATCATTTGAAATCAAAGCTTCTCGCATGATCGGTATCGGAGTTGATATACGATGGGTACATGATAAGATATGTAAAATACACACGTTCATAAAATATATTTATAAATAAAAATGATAATAAGAAAAATAACCGAAATAACCTAAATAACCTACGTAAAATGATATCGCAGAGTACGCCGAGTTAAAAATGGCTGGCATGTTTATATTCATGGAAAATCAGGTGGAAATATATGAATTAATCCCGAAACGAAAATATTTGACCGACCCAGGAATAATTATAAACAAGAGGTAAGGAATCACATAGACGAAGAAAACCGATTGATGGGTAGACGTTGGAAAGTTGTTGCATAGAACGACGATAGCGTTTGCCACGTGCATAACGTGACGTACAGAAATAAAATTAAGGCCTCGATGGCACGTTCTGGTGGCAGCACGACTGAAATGTAAAAAAGAATAATAAAGTCACTACACGTCCCCATTAAATTTTAACGGTGAGCAAATGCGAACACGCCGAGTTTCATTACTGATAAGACTGCCTTCGAGGCAGAACGCCGAGGCCAAAGCAACGCGGAAAATTAAATGAACGAATCCTCGAAAAAAAATTCACCTACGGCTCTGCTATCCGAAATCGAATTTTTTGAAAATAGTGAGATATGCACTTCTTTATGTTGAAATTGGAATTTTATTACCTAATTTCAGGACCGTAAGTTTATGGTTATTAAGATGCCGGTACGTTTATGAGAAAATTCGTCGTCCTTTGCAGTTTATACGGACAGGAATGACGTGTGCTACGTGGTGATAGAGACGGTAACACCAGTAAGAACTTTAAAACGATCCTATGTACGACTTATATAAACGTATGTACAATGCAAATAGAATTTTTTATAATTTCTATTATAATTTTTTAATTATTTACGATAGGTGTGGATCAAAGTTCCGGATGTTCAAATCTCCAACGGTAAATTGCGAAAATGCAATGTCTCGATCGCTGATGTTTCAACCCAGCACGGTCCATAGATCCGAAAAAGCAACACATTCATCGAATCATCGAAGCTTTAAAAATTTGAAACTTCGATCCAAACCCATAAATACATATTATAAACCAAGACTGCATTATCATTCGTATTTGCATTCATCTTGGATCGTGTCAACTTCAAACAAGGCAAAAATCACTAGCTGTCATCAACTGTTTTCTTCATTTCATTTTTTATTTAATCGACACGAATTCAAAAACAGGAAAAATGTGAAAAGCGCAGAGTCCCGAGGATGTAGGTTCCACTTTCTCCGAAATAAACGATTCGGAGGCTGCTAACCCCTTCGTGACCAATCATAGCGATTGGTTTGTTCGTCTCGTCCACAGTTCGTCGATATTTCAGCAACGACGGGAAAAATAAGTGACGCAAGCAATTGAACGACCCAAGTTTTTCCGATAATTCGAGCGATATACATATATATATATTTTTGTTCATCGTCAACCATGTGAAGATCTATGCGAGGGTGAATCATCGACGGGTTGAGGAATTTCACGACGGTAAAAATCGTGGGAGTTTTACATCCGTCGAAAGTTTGGCCCGTCGGACATTTGCGAGATCGATAGCTATGGAAACGAGAGCGGTATTCCATTCGAATGGAAAAATTTCCAGTCGTCCAACCATTTCGTTATAGTACGCGATAACGCAGCCTCGTTTCGCTTTCTTTCGTTTCTTCGCGTCAACGTAATCAAATTCGGTGATTGCTCACAATAGTGGAACGGTCCCGATACGAAAGAGAAAAAAATCTGCAGAGCAAACAGTCGTGAACCTCGCACCGAACGAAGTTTCGCTTTTCTTTGATCAATGAAAAAAAAAAAATCAACTATTCGGGTAGTCGGAGACTCTTTTATGAGAAATTGCGTCGCCCGAAGATTTAGATCCAACGAAATTACTCGGAAAGTTTGTGCGATATTTTTTCGCAAAGTAATTGAAAGCGTTGCACGATCCAAATCTATGGTAGTATATCGAGAGAACGAGAAAGTCGAGTAATACTGACTTCATTACCTCACGGTTGTAAAATTCCGTGTGTGTAGTATCTCGAATGGAGCTCCCCAAATAAGACCGTTAAAAATATCCGGACACACGTATTGTACCCAAGCATAAGTTAGAAAAATATTTTTCGGTCGGAAATCGTAGCAATGACTATTCCCACACGTGGCTGACTCGATTTAATAACGAAGGGACAATTGTAAAATCAATTGACCAGTCCACTACCACAGGCATAATCATCACCATCGATATTCTTTCGATTAAAGTAAAAAAAATAATTCGCACAAGAACCACGCGAAGAATTTCATAAATTTATTATCATGCAGCAAATAAATTTTCCAGGTATCGGTGATACTTATAAATAATTCTCATTAATCATTGTCTTACAACGGATTCCGGTATTCGATAAAGTTCGTAATCCACGAACGCATAATCGATTGAGTAAAATGAAATAATAGAACAAAGTAAAATAGAGCAGAAATCGTAATTCACTGCGTACTGAAAATATTCAAAATCCATTTTTATTGCCTATCCCTGGCCACCTTATCTGGGAATTTCACCACAACACGTTCTTACCGATCGTTAATGCATTTTAAAAAAAATTAAAATTAAAAAAAAAAGTATTTCAACGACTGTGAGCGGATTCAACGTATACACGACACTTTGACCGTCTTATGTTCGTACGGAACGTGATTACGTCGGGCAATTTGTCAAGCCTGGCGGGCGACGACCACCGTGCACCACCTCGATTCCACCTCCGTCGATGATCGTCGAATTTCATGAAGCGCGACGGCTCCCCGCCTGCGGCATCGCCGCTACGCACTTATATTCTCGGTACCGAGAGGCATCTCGAGCCGTCTTTATTTGTCCGTTTTCGACGCTTTTGCACCCGATCCCTCTGGGTTTCCCTCCTTTGGTCCAATCGAACCTGGTAGGTTGGACCGTGCGGCGGCTCTCGCCACCCATAGATAATCACAGGCGGCTTAAGAGGATGGACTACATCGTCCAGTGTAAAGGTGACAGCGCTATCGGCGCTCGCTGCGCAGCGAGAGAGAAGGAGAGAGCGTTTGTAGTTCATCGTCTTAACGTTACCCACGACGAATAACCAGCAACCCCCCCCCCCCCCCCCCCCCTCCGCGCTGGCCAGTTACCAGCCCAAGCCGGCAAGAATCCGCGATATGTATGCTACTTACGGCAATACTGATGAGATGCTTTCAATGGCTCTGTACGGTTAAAATGGTCAAGTGAATTTTTTTGAAGGACCACCTGCAAGCTTGAAACGCGAGAACGAGACGATAATTACGGTATCCGTGGTAATTCCACGATTTATCGATTCTCTCGCCTTTGGGGCCTTCCTGAGAATTTGCGGATTATGTACCGAACGAAGCTCGAGCATTTTTCCTTACCGTGTCATTAGTGCCGAGGGGGGATTTTTTTAAACTTCAAGTCATACTTATTTTCGGCTCACCAGGTTGGAAATGATTAACGAAGAATCAGACGCAACGTTGAGCAAGCAACGCACGTCGCGTTGGAAAGACCTACGCTATCCTGTGCGATTTTCTATCTTCAGTCTCGTCTTTGTGCTGTGCTTCGTAAGCAGCCATAGTTACAGCCCCAGCCTTTGAATGTAAAGCACGAAGGCGTCAGCTGAAGAATGATAGACTTAATTAATCCTAGATTGTACAACATATGAGGGAGTCCCCGGCGAGCATCGTTTTTATTGCAAACTCTTGGAGGGATTTTTTTTTAAAAATAAATTTGTTCTTGAAAGCTTTCAGAAATTGAACTCGTCTCAAAACGAAGGCTGACTGCAATATCTAAAGTTTATTGCGTTTGCTTATCGCTTGGTCCACGCTGAGTTATTATTTCGGTGATAAAAGGCGATACATAGGTCTGACATTGTTGTTGTTATTTAAAAAAGAGTAGGTAATGCGTTTTGTTTTAATTTTGATTAGGGATTCTGATGGGCAATTTTTTTGGTTTTGTAACTTTTGATATCACGGAAATGAATGATAGAATCAAAAATGAATCAAATAAACTCTTCTAATATTTCTAATAGAATAAACAAGAAAATTTTAATATAGGAATAATATAAAAGTAGACAGTTTCCTAAAATTTCTCTGATGTCAATTCCTTCTATTTTATGTTTTATAGTAGTAGATTCTTCTTTATATTTTTTTACAGAGTAGGCTTGAATAATGCAAAGAAATTAAGACAAAATGCACTTTTGAGTGTCATAATTTAAAGGGGAAAGAACCATCACCGCAGCCCGCGAAAAAAATCGATATTAATCGCATAATGTTAGAGCAAACGGGATTTACGAATTACGAATTCTGTTGTATACCTGGAATCGAGCTTTGACGTATTTTTCAACATTAATAATGCAGACTACCGTGGAATCGTATTTTTAACGAACCGAAGATTCCGCAGCGAGGTTGCAATCCATGGTTGCTGTGAATCGATGCGTTTTTTCGTCTGCCGCCGCCACGGGTCGGATGAGATCGACCCAATTAAGGAAACCGGGTAACTCGCGACACGGCACCATCGCACGACGGCTGACGCGGTGCTGCGTGCAGTGTGTGGTCAACATCGCGGTGTCTGCCGGACACCTGATTTCTATCGGATGTACAAGAAAGGTGCGACGTGTTCGTTCGATATGGCTTCGAAATGGAAGTGAACTTCGCATGTCTTATGGGATCCAGTTCTTTTGCTTACTCCATCATTGTTTTCGCGATGATAATCAGAACAACCACGCTCGGCACGTCATGGAATGCGGTTGTCTGAAAAAATACAAATAAATCGTATCGATGTTGACGATAATAATTATAATGCACATTTAAAAAAAATTATAATATAGTATAGTATACATAAACAGACAAATTTTTTCAGTCATTAATTTATGATCAGGCAGAAAATATTTTGAAATAGAGAATATTGGAGAAAACATTATTATTGTCATTATTATTATTTTTATTATTATTATTATTATTATTATTACTATTATTATTATAGAAAATTATTCAAATGAAACCATATTCCAATTTTGGTAGCTATTTTACGCTCACCGGCCAGCGATGTCTTCGTTTTCTCGTTGCATTTGCCACTTAGCCGGTCGTGGCGAGATAACATGGGCAATCGATATCCACAAGCTCTTTCCAGACCAACCGCCCGAGCGAAATACAATTGGGTTCGTATAATGTCTCACGTTCTTTCTTTTACCAGCTTTACTCTCGCCAAATCCTGCCAAATCCATTTCTTTATCATTTTAATTCGAACTCAAGCCAGCCCCATACCAATAATCTAAGAACTTTACAGCGGTATTATTTGTCTCGGACATCATACGACTATACACTTTTCTATACTTCCCACTCTGACCATATAAAGCATATTTCAATGCTCTCATCCATTTTAACTTATAAAGCGAATTCCAAAATCCGCTTCAGTAAAATTAGTTTTATTATTATTATTATTATTATTATTATTGTTATTATGGCTATTATTATTATTATTATTATTATTATTATTATTATTATTATTATTATTATTATTATTATTATTATTATTATTATTATTATTATCATTATTATTATTATTATTATTATTATTATTATTATTATTATTATTATTATTATTATTATTATTATTATTATTATTATTATTATTATTATTATTATTATTATTATTATTATTATTATTATTATTATTATTATTAATTCGTTGATCTTCGAGAATAAACAAAAACAGTCAATAACTCGGTCGACGAAGCCAAGAATAAAGGACTCTACGAGCCACAAGACATTTCCTTCCGTTACAGGTACAACGGAAAAAAATCCACGAAAAAAAGAAATCGTGAAAAAGTAACGGTAAAGCTGTAGACGCCACGAGGGATTTTGCCGCGGAAGCCAAGTCGTTTCAATTATATCGCCGGCTTCTCAGTGTTACGATCGCTCCGGGAGCCGTTGAGCCTGATGGTGAAAAAGAATCTCTTTTTCTCCCAGCTTCTTCAAGCTCAAGGTTGCTGGGCCATTCGTATCACAACGAAGAAATGTTACAGTTAATGACCTACCAGCGGTGATTGTCCCACGCAGCAAACTCGACAGAGAGGGACCTCAGACTGCCAATAACTGGTTATTGACGTTTTCTTTTTCGTTTTTTTTTTCAAAAGTCAATCGCCAAGTGATTTTGTTCGGTGGAGAACCGACCGGGGAGGAAGGATACGCCGACTCGGAGTCGTCGAAGAGATTGCCACCTATTCTTCCGATAATCCGAATGACTCGCGATATGAGTGGCGGACGAGTCGGACGGGAAAATGACCGGACGAGAGCGGCAAAAATTCCCGTGAGCGAATAGAATCGAGGAATGAGATTGCAGTTTGCGCGAGAAAACCCGGAGGAAGCTGGAGCATCGCGCTGGCAATTGCCAAACGGAAATTCCGCATCCCGATCGTCTGCCGGCGATGGCGAACGAGACGAGTTGTTTTCTCGCGGAAGGGCCGAACGAACCAAGCTCGGCGTAGCCCAGCTCGGAAACCGCCTGATGGCCAGGGCGCGTGCGACGATTCAGCAAACTCTTACGCTTCTGTACCAACGAAGAAGGACGCTGGAATGAATCGAGCAGAATGAGAACTCCGACGAGTCTTGGAAAACTTCGTACGGACTTCCGGTTTGACTTTCCCGGGTAATTTTGGTATTGGAATTAGTAGTTTACGTAGCTCGAGACGGCTCTAATTTTGTCTTACGAACGAGCCGGATATACTTTGGTTAATGAAATTTGCTGGAACTTCAAATTACATTGAGTCATTTGATTTTTCGGCTGTTCGGACAAACGCTTCGTTCAGATTCCATAGAATTGGAGCATTGACCTGGACATTTTGTAGTCGAAAGAATTTGGACGCAGTGGGTTCGGTTCTCCACCTCTCTCGTGGTATTTGCATATTGGTGTATCAGATTTACAACTGCGTTACGTCGTAATGGACCAATTGATAGTCGTGAGAACTTTGTGGGTCTGAGCTTTCGTCGGATCCATCTGAAATAGGATTAATTGACGAGCAAATCTGGATTTCCCGGACTTTTAACTTGATTATTCATTTTATTTGACTTCTTTGATTAATTTTATTCCATTTCACTTTGTTCAGGAACGGCTGACCCGACAGTGAAAGTTTGCTTGCTTTTTTATATCGTACATACACGCGTTGGATGACACGGTTATGAATAAATTCCTCTTTCCTGTGGGCAAAGGTCGCTATCCTGTCCTCTGAGAGAAAAAAAAACCGGTATCTGAAGAAATAAAATTCGTACGTCTTGTCTTCGCTGAGTTGGCATGAAATTCAACGAAGCTGTGTGTATCTAGAATTGAACGTTTTATTTTGCAACATCTCGAACGGTGTTGTGAATTGTGCGACTATAGAAAAAAACGAGAGTGATTTCTCGGAGATGAGACTCGTGCGATTCAAGTCCAAGGCCAGCTCGTAAAACGTACATACGTTTGTGCCCAGCGATGCGTGCAAACTTTCGTGGTCGTCACGTCGATATTCCGGCTTTTTCCGTCGCGTCTCGACGTTGCTATTGCCTGTACAGTAGCTCAAGTTGAAATAATGAAAAATAAAAGAAAATTGCCTCGTAAACATACGAATTGTCAGAAGGTTCTTCGGTGGGCAAGACCATGCAGCGTCTGAAATCAACGTCGAATGGTCGTGGACGGTTCTACGAATTTTTTCCGGAAAATCGCGTCCAATGCGAAAGCTCGTTCAACGATTTTTCAAGACGCTTTCAACAATTCTGAAGTGAGTGTGGAAGCTTCGAAATTCTTTTGGAATTGTACGAAGTCACGAACGAATTTGAACGGCGCTGAAACAAGAGGGCTAGCGGAAGAAGTCTAGTGACGAAGCGTTTTACGATGACGGATTTTATGGTCCATCTTCAACCTAGCGCCAACCGCTCTGTGACGTCTCTCATTTGAATAATGCGCTGCTGGAGAGAGTTGGACCGAGTGTCGAAACGCATTGTCTGCGATATACGACGGACGTAAATTATTACGACGAAACCGAACGTATTTTATAATTCATTTCTGCGTGGAATGGAAAATTGGGAGGTGTGTTTTTCATGGATTACTGAAGAATTTGCGTATTTTGATGATGATTCGTTTCTCTTTGTTCAACCTTGTTTAGGCTTACCGGGGTGGGAACCATTCATGGAGTATGAAAAACTGTGTTATCCTATACGTTTCTCTGATCTGTGGTCACCTCGTTGTGCCACGTCTCGTAGGAAGCCATGGCTCGTCACTCCTTCGATGGAAAGCACGAAGGCGTAATGACAAAGAGTTAAACACCTGTGTTTTTCTTATCCTAACACCGCTATCTAATTAAGATCAGCTGTTCTGTAACCATTTCGATTGTTCAGTATACCAATAATTATGCCCATAACAACCGCAATACGTGAGAGAAGAAATGAGCGTAGTCCCGACAACAGAGAAAATGATAGCACAACGTTCTCGAAAATATAGACTAGCAATCACGTTACGAAACTTGTCAATCAATTAAAATTTCAGATTAAACATCAACCTTCCTTGGAATATTTTGCGTAGGAAAACAAAGTCTCAACCTATCCCAAATTCCATGAATAAGTTTTTTTCCCTCAACACGTGTTTTGCACGCTTCGTTCCTGCGGATAAAAAATGGCGGAATTTTTTTTCTTCTTGTTCAATCACGTCCAAGTTGCAAAACTTCAATAAATTGTGTACACATAAATAGTCCCATATTGGGACACCCTCTCGTGGAACCAGGCGATATGTCTTTGCAGGCCTTATCCGGGATCCTGACTCGAATCATAGCACCGATGGCGTTCCATTCACTCGTGCCTTGGTTACCGACGAGCTGACGTATCACGACCGGTTTTATAGGGCTCTAATTAATTTCCGAAGATTAACCACACGACCGGCAGTTAAGTGTTCTATTACGCCCGAAGTGTGGGCATACCGTCTACCTCAATAACCATAATCGTTAGTTCCGCAGTCAGCACCAACGTTCCAGAAAACGAAACGAAATCTCTTCGCTGTAGCTATAATTCTGACTCTCATTTGGAAATTAAGAACCCCCGGGTTTTTATAACATCATATTCTCCACGGTCGGCGCGAAGCCACCGTTGACCGACCTACGAAGGAAAACATTATTTCCAGAGCACACGGAAACAATCGCTTTAATGGTCCAGAATATGAGTGTAATCCCCGAATGAATTTTATCTTCCAATCGAATAATATTTTTTAGAAATTAAATCGGATAACAAATTTCCTTGATATTTTAAACGTGACTGAAAATCGCGGTGTTGAAAAATCTCTTAGACATCAAGAACGCGTGAAATTTCGTGAAAATAAACGAAATAAACGAAAGTGATTAACGAAATAACATTTGAAATGTAAAAAGAAACGAAACGAATGAGAATGTTATGAGTAATAACACTCGAATGATGTTGCTCAATTTGTAAGAACGTAATTTTCACATGTTTATCACTACTGGAGCCACGTCAGAGATAAATAAAATTGTCTTCTTCTAATGGTCACACTTATGTGGAACCTTCGCACGGGTGACAGCTGTATTTATTATTTACTGCGTGGTCGTACTCCGGTATTGTGCAGTACGAAGCACGCTGAAAGTACTACAACCGCTACAGACTACTGCGATAAATCCATTCGCGTGACCACGCGTAGCCGCAGGGATGGTTTATCTGTGTCAATTGCTCTCAGGATAAGTCCGGGTGCGATGATCAATCCGGCCCAACGGGAACGTTCTTACACGAACCGCTTCATCGCACTGTCACATGTGAGGAGTCTTTGCAAGTCATGTCGTAAACAATTATCTATGAAGTTTAATCTTCTCTGATCAGATGATCGAAATTATTATTTTATCTGAAACGTAAACGTTGTAAAATGGAACTTGAATCAATTTGAAATTAAATTGGATTCACATTACAATGATTTTTAACAATCATTTGAAACTTTATTTGAAAGTATCGGGCGACTCCCGGAGTAATAAATTGAATACAATGTATTTTTTAATTTTGGCTAATTGGAAATGCGGCTCACCCGTGACATTTTATTGTAGAATCTAATGTGAAATCGAATTCGTATTAATTAAAAATTGAATCGTATTGACATCACGATGATTTTTAACGTTTAGCTAAAACTTTACTTGAAATTATCGTGTCGCTTCCAGAGCAGGAAGTCAAGTACAAAGTTTAAAAAAAAAATATTTTGGTTGATTGAGAATATGTACAATTCTCTGGTACAATTAGGGTCGCACGAATTCAAACATAAATGATATTCACATCACGATTATCGTCAAGAATCATTTGAAGCTTTACAAACAATTATCGTGCCACTTGCGATACGCGTTGACTAAAATCCTTCGATTGAAAAAAAATTATATTTATGTCCGGCATTAATACGAACCTCCACAAAATTTATCATGAAAAAAATGAAGAAATTAATATAAAAAACCACGGAAAACTTGCGGCGAGTATAATGAAGCTCGAAGATCTTGAAAAATTCACCACCGGGTTAGGTAAACCTTTACGGGTCGGGTGGATTAACGATCGTGAAGTCAGTGTCAATTTATCGATCGTCGAATTCACCGTCCGAGAACGTAAATAAAAAAAGCGGTATACAAGCGACCCTCGCTGAATTCGGAGGCGAAAGTTGAGAAAAAAATAATGAAAACCGATGACCGGTAGCTGCTGCACCGGCGGCCCTGCGTTATTGCACGTAGATTAATTTTGTCGGAGTAGTCGCAGCTGCACGACACTGTACATCGCTGTATATATACGCATACCTGCGGGAGTAACTCGTATGCAAATCAACATTTTCGTTCCCTCTCGGACCTTAATTATCTTGTTAACCGCCGCGCAAACCAGCAACCACGCGGAGCAGCACGAATTTCCTTACCAGCTTCGTCATCTTTCTCTCTCTCTGCCCCTTTTTCTCTCTCTCTCTCTCTCTTTCGCTGGTCCATTACGAGATGGCTCACGGGCTTCCCGATGCGCGTACGGATGCCACAAATAAAAATGGGTTAATCATGCGACGTTACGACGTTGGCGAGGGCGGAACGACTGTGCGATAAAAATGATGCAACAGAAATCCCATACCGGCGACCGGGTCCGACAGAAGCGAAATGTCCGTGAATTCCGTACGTTCTCAGTTGAATCAACGACCGTACATCATCCTACGCCGTATCGTTACTACGCTACTGTGTGAATTCCGAAAAAAACTTTGAAAAATAATGTCGCGAATGAAAGACATGAATTGCAGGATACCAGCAATTTGATGATGGATACGAAGCGCGACAGAATATCTGTACAATGCAATCGATAGAATAAAAGATAAAGAACGTGGTACACTGTCAATTCAATTTAATTTTGAGAAAAACATTTATATATATTTGAATGAAATTGAAAAATCATTTCTGCACATTGAAATATGTATGAAGTATATATAATATTTTGCTAATAGATACATATAAATTTTGAACATAAATATAAACAATCCAAATAATCATAATAAATATAAATATATATTGCGTGCAGGTATCACATATCCGACAATCTGGAAACTACGTACATTCATATTCATCAATATAAATGTTAGAATCGAACCATAATACAATAATAATAAATATCCATACAGTACATACGTGCATGTATACATGGATATAAATAGAAATCACGAAATCATTTTTGATGATTATCAACGATTCGCAAAATCTTTCATCCAAAATCGCCCCGACATTACAGCAACTCGTTCAAACGTTGATTATCCTAACGACAACAACTCCACCACAAATTTTATTCATTCGCTTCCGTCCATCCGATTAATCTCAATTCAAATCCATCTTCGATAAGCCCGACTGGCGAAAGTACCATCAATTACCCCGTAGAGTTGTCGCATGTGTTACCGGAAAATCGTCGAGAAACGCGTATCAAAGTGCGAACAGGTGAGCAGCAGGTGGGCCTCGTAGTGCGTGGTCCAGAGGCCAGTGACGCTCGGAGGATCGCCCACGGGATGTGCCGCCGGCTTGTCGGCGCATCGGCGCACAGAGAAGAATCGCGTGGCGCGCGTCTTCGCTCGGCTCGCTCGCATCGAGTCTCGTGTCTCGCACACGCCGCCCGCGACGGAACAAACCGCGGGATGCGAAATCATCTCGCGTTTAGTCTGCAAGCGACCCGCGTCTCGCGCGGTCTCGGTTTTTTAGACTCTTAAACTAAAAACAATATTATCATCTATGTTTATTTTGTTTTTATTCGTTCGGTACGACAGACCAAAAGCGTGCGACACAAGATTATTTTTTGTTTTCCATATACAATCACGTGTTGCGAGATACCACGGCGATTGATATTGGTTGACTGCTCGTAAAAAAATGGAATATCGGTTGGGAGATTGAATTTATAATTTTGTTGAGAGAATTAGTCCATGAATAGTATTTCGATCGAAGGAGTATGAAAATATTGGCGTTTCGGTGGACGAGAGTGGCGATTAGAAAAGATTGCCGAAGGATTTTTGGCGTCGGGACGCTGAGACGTGACGGGAATCGCGATTTGCCGGGGCGACCGTAGGGACGTCCGGGGAGAGAGTAAACGCTTGCAATCAGAGATCCGAAGGATGCTGAGGTTCCCTACGCGATACGGGAAAAGAACAACGAGTAGTCGCGGAGTTTTGGCTGAGACGAGCGGAGCCATTGGAGATTCCAGGCTAGTTTGGGATGAACCGGGAGGTTGAACGGTCACGTGGGCACGTGCTTCCGCTAAGGGATGAGGGTTGGACAGGATTAACGGGGCAATAGAGCGCGTGCGGGTGATCACCCCCAAGCGTGATAAGCTGCTGACGAATAACGAATAAATTGATATAACGGCGAGGCGTTTGATTCACTCGTGCAGACGTATTTGGCTTTCACCGATAACGCGAGTTAACGGAATGACGGAAAGTAATCAGAAAATTAGGGTAGAGATTTGAATATTAGTTTTTGACGCATCATACGATTGTTAGATTTTTCAGTGAGATTTAGAATCGAAGGGTATCTACATATTAAAAACAAAAATTAATAAAATTCGATGCACTCGATTTGATTTAATATCAATCGATGTTGATAAGGATTTAAATAACAGTAGGGTAGTTTCTGGTCGTTATTTAGAATGTCGGCTTGGGTGATGTTGTGCGACTTACAGATTTTCAAGAAAAATTCACGATCTATGGATAAATATGGCAGCAAAAAAATCGTCATTCTCGTTACGTTGTGTAGAATATTACTTCGTGTTATGTTCTCCAATTGCTAGATTCTGCGACCGAAATTCATCTGAATTTCTAACGATGAATATATTCGCACAAATATCGTAGTTTATTCGTTCTTTTGCTCACGATTACTTTATATTTGGAATTGGACGGGTAAATGGCATGAAACAAAAAAAGTAATGTCAGATTTTTTCGAACCATGAAAAAAATGAATCAGTTCCGAACGTAAGAACGAAAATCGTAATAACCTAACAACCGTTCGGGAAACGGAAACCAATCTTCGAAAAAAAAAAGAATCTCGATATTCGGCGAACAATAATTATCTTTCGGATATTGTGTGGCATTCCGTGTAATTTTCTGGTCCACCGGAGAACAGTCGTAAAATATTCTTCGGGTATCCGGAGCTGTGCAATTTTTTTTTTACGCTTTTTTTTATTTCTTTGTCTTTGCGTCTTGGTTTTTTCGGAGGGTTACGACGACGAGTGGGCGAGAACAACGAGGACAAGACGTTCGACGAGGACCCTACTGGCGTCCGACTATCCGCTTACTATCTCAATGCCTCCGTATATACGTTGACGAGATATAAGAAGGCGATGGATGATTCGTGGAAAACCGCGAGGGTTGCGGTTTTATGGCGAAACTCGATGGCAGCTACGAGGGCCTGGAGAGGAAGAGTTTTTTATGGGTAGTTCTGTCACTTGCGCTGTCGCTAATTTAAACTCTTCCCCTATCGTGCTATCGGTTGTTTGATTTTTTTTTAAAGCGAATCGCTCGTACAAGTGGATTAATATCTCGCCTTAGAATGGCTTACGGATTGGGCCGCTGGCACGTGAATGTTAACAAAAATTTAAATACCGAGAAATAATTCGATTACATTGTAGATAAAGGAAATATTTTCTCAGGCATATTCGTGTCTTGATGAAATTCGACACGATTGCACTGCCTATATTGTGATAACTGACATTTGAGCAAAATTGTGTAGTAAAATGCATTATTATAATAAATTCAACTATGGTATTTTATTTTCATTTTTTTTTTCATTAAAATATACGATCCAATTTATTATGACATCAAAATTATCCAAAGAATCGTCAAGTCGAGTAATCGAAACGAAAGAAACAAAAAACATCCTCAAACATGTCAGATCTAAATCTGAGTAAGAAAATCATGAAAATTACCGTTACGAACTGCTATGTTTTCCTTTGCTCTGAATCTTTTCCTATCGTACGAAAAAAAAATCATCGGTTTCCATCAATCGCATTGCGTCTTCCATAGCACCTATGCCATTATCCCGAACGATTCTTTGCTCTGCCGAACGACCCAAGGCCAAAGTTCAATTCCCAAGCATTGTATACTCGTAGTTATGCGAACCGTTACAGTGCGTAAAATTCGTTCCGGGATCTTCGACCGTTAAAATCCATTCCCACCATCAGCAGCCATACCAGCAGACGCATCAGCAGCGGATCGAAACCGCATGATCCAAAATTGTATATCGACTTGTCCGCTCGCGATACTCAATTTGAGACTCATTCTCTACATCTAATTCGAAACGAGATCGTTTCAGACCGAGGCGATTCGAAATCCCGCACGAGACTCCCGCGCTACACCCTCACACATGAGATTCGCGACGAGTGCGTGTACCAGTCTCGCCAGTTTCACGATTCCTCGTTTGTCTCTCTCAGTCCAATTTCTCGTCTCGTCGAATGCGAACCTCTCCGACCGCTCGCGTATTTTTGTCAATGAAAATCTCCTCGATTTTATTTTCCTCCATCGTTACGCCAATAACTATTCCACTCGTAATTCGATCAATCTTGATCGCAGATTTTTCCACCGTTCAATTTATTTATCTTCACGGAGATACGGAAAAAGACAAATAAAATAAAACGAATTCGACGAACTAAATTATACGGCAGTTGAATGATCGAACAAATCGACTAATTGAATTAAATTAATGATAGCATTAATTAATTGAATATTTATTTATTCTTTCAATTTTTTAGGAATTCAATTACGTTTATTTATGGTTCAATTTTCGTTCAATTCATTAATTTTCGAAGAAATTTATAAGATGACCATTGAAAGTGTAGTGATGTCAGTATTGTGACATTATGCGGGCTACTGGATAAATTCTCGTGTCCCGTGACCAGACGATCAATCGTGAACTAATCGAACGACACAAAGTGCGTTGAACCTTTCGACACATCGACGCGGGTATTCGACGATGAGCGTGAATCACAGTGAAACGTATGACACTCGAGCGAATACGACCTAGTGTCCAGCTTGAAAATAACCGAATGTCACAGGATAATGGACGCTGTTCAGCTGGACCATTCCAGCAGGATCACAGAAACTACCGACGATGGTAAATTCGCTGCATCCAAAACGGAGTACCCATCCAAATCGGAAATCCTCAAATCATCGACAAATTATTCCAGCGACATCAAAGATCGTGACCCGAGCAAGAGTCTCGCCTTGACTAACGAACAGCGCTCTCGAAACGGTCTTAAAAACCTCCTTCGTCGCGAAACTCGACAATCGATCGAAAACAAAAGTTCCGAACGCAACAGCGTTGACCGAGAGAGAAGTCGATCGTTATTTCTTGCCCACGATCATTCGAACGAACACGCTCGCACGTTGGACCACAAAATCGATTATTCCTCGTCACCTCAAAATCAAAAAACCCACGGTGATCGTCGCAACGACCGGAGAATCAAATCGTCACCCGATACAAAATCCCAAAAGGAACACATCGACGTTAGACTGCAAACGAATTTGGATTTTGGCGGAAACAATCACGATCGTAATTCCTCATTGACGATACATCGAATCGCAAACGATCATCACGTCGACAAGCATCATCGAAACGACTCGTCCGAACATTTGGAAACCTGCCATGAGGAATATCGTGAAAACGGTGAGCTCTGTTGTTCGATCGCGAGATTTTCATCGCCCGAAGATCGACGTTGTCAGCACATCGCTAAACAATCTCACCAACAATCGTCTGTCAAACAGAATGACCGGATGCAGCATCATTGCCACAATCACGATCAGCAACACGGTCACGAAGATTCGACCGATCGCGAGTGGTCGTCGCCGCGTGATCGATCCAATTGCGGTGTCGGTCACGAGTCACAACCCAATTCGCATACGATGGTCGCGTGCGAACTTTCACGGAATTCGCCGAATTTCACGCCGGAAAATCGTCGCAGATGCGGAAATTCCGGTTCATTGAAACGAGTGGATTCTCCGTATCCTTGCGCGACTCCGATCGATCACTCATCGTCATCGTCAAAAGATCCGAAAATAGCAGACACGATTCACAAATTTCCATATTCCAAATCCATTCGAGACGACTCCTTGCAAACTTCATCAACCACGTCGGCAATTGTCGCGATGCACAATCGATGCTCGAATTGTGGAACGCGTTTTTTCACGTCGAACAACTATCGCCACGATTACTCGACCGTCGACGATCACATCAACGCTACCAACGTTTCGAATGAGGAACAAAAATACGATTCGAACGAAAAAAATGAAAATTCCAACGACGTCGGAATAGCTGCGATTCTGTACAGAAGCAGATCTCTGCCTCAACTGTCTGTTCACGACAGCGGTGTTGCCAGCGGTAACGAGCAAAACGCTGGAAGACCGACTTCGCGACTGGTTGCTGATTTGCGACAATTGCTCACTCTCAAGCAACATTATTATCCGGAAGGCGGTTGGGGCTGGGTTATCATAGTTGTCGGCGTACTCGTGCAGATTCTGTCGCACGGTATGCAAGTTTCCGGTGGGGTGCTTCTTCAGCACGTGGAGATACGATTTGGACGACAGGTTTATCTTCAATCAGGTTAGTTCTCATTGAATTATCATGTTCCAAAAGTCGTCAGGCGCAGAGCGATGGAATATACCACCAATAATCATAATGTCGATAATAATAAGGTTATGATAAAAATGAGAAAGAATTCAAGCATAAATTGAGATCTTATTCAGGAAAGAATATTATATATTTTGTATTTGGACTGAGGGCCGCAAAATATATTGTTAATATTCGAAAAAAGAGAACAAAAAAAGAAATAATAATAATAATTATTATTATTATAAAAATACATAATATATTATAAATATGCTAATAATAATGACAATAATAATAATAATAATGAGACCCAACAAAAAAATAAATAATAATAATTATTATTATTATTAATAATTATAATAATAATAATAATTATTATTATTATTATATAATATTATTATTATTTTTATATAATAATAATAATATTATTATTATTATTATTATTATAACAACAACAATAACAATTATACTACAATTTTACTTTTGGAAATTGACATAGGCAAGAAATTCGGGTAGATTTTGAAAATCTCTGGTGCGTTATTGTTATGGGCATTTCATTCGGACATTGAACTAGCTTGAAAGAATAGTGAAAGAATGAAAATAGAAAACATAATCGAAAAAAGACCTCGTTAGTCGTGTCATTGTCGGACCAGTTTCGCGCGACCGCTATTCGTACGTAAGAAGAATAATAAAGTGTCCGTACACGACTTAAGTCGATCCTCTCGGTCTACATGTGTGTATGGAGAATACATACGGAGCTCATGGCATACCGTTGTCTGATGCTGTCTAGGCACGGGGTGCCCAGGTTCGCGCGAAATCAGCCCCTCGGGCTAATTTCACTTCCCTCCACTGCTTTGTGAAAGTTTTGATCTGCTCTCGGGTGGTTGCAAGCGATTAAATCTCATGCGCTCCGAATGAACTACATAAAGTCTCGTATCGCTCGAGACGTCGTTTATCTGCCGTTAAGCATGTATACGAGACATCTCTCGTGGACAGATTATCGCTAATCAGGTACGTTCGAAGAAATTTCTGTGACGCGACGAATGAAAAAGAAATTGGTTCGAGGTTTTTCCTAAAAGAAGCCCACGGACTTGAATATGTTTTCACATTCTTAAGGTTCTCATTGTGTACCTGAATAAAAACCTATGGGATTCTTAACGGCAACCGGTTAAATATGAAATATATAAATATTTCTAATATATAAATATAATATAAATATAATAATTGCAAGGTGAAAATTATTTATATTAGTAATTTTTATTCAAAAACAACTCGAATGCCAATCTTTCTTAGTTTTCGAAGAATTGTTGTTGCTTTCAAATAAAGGCCCATAAGCTTTTATTTGGAAAACGAAATCCAAATATCGGTTTAGATGGATCTGTATTCGAGTGGTCTCCTTATCGGGAAACTTCGATACGTCTAATGTATTTTTCGCAAGGGCTGGAACTTCTTTCACCGTCGAACTATCGCAACGATTTCAGAATGAATTTCGATTACGTTGGCACCCCGAAGCCACTTTCTTTATTTTCGTACACGAGAACGTTCACCCCGTAACCGTCGTTTTATCCAGTCTCGCGGCATTCAGTGCCCATCGTCGTCGCGCTGAAGCCTTCGGCTACCCCAGACGCGCAAACCTTTATCGCGTCCGGGAGATCCGATTAGGACACTGCACGACTATTTAATCCGGCAAAGCGATATTGTCTTTACGGCTTCGTTCGTGGCACGACAGAACCATAATTGAACATTGAGTCTCGGACGGATCAGCGATGCCAGATTAGAAATAGAATTGCCTCAACCGATGGGGAATCAATTAAAAGGGCGGCACTAGATTCTAATAAGTAATATGATAATTTGATTTGAAGCTATTCGTTGATTTTTTCAGTTTCAGAAAAACATACTTCAAAAATGGAATATATACGGAAGTACAGAAATTTGAAAGTGAGCAACTAAGCGGCAATAATATATTTTTTTTTCCATTACTATTATTATTATAATAATAATGAATAATTATAATTATTAATTATATAATAATAATAGAAATAATGATAATAATAATAATAATAATAATATAATAATTATTATTATTATTATTAATAATAATAATAATAATAATAATAATAATTATTATTATTATTATTACTATTATTATTATTATTATTAGTCGTAGTAGTATTATGAAATATATTTATCGTAATTTGAATTAACCTCAACGACTTACGTATGTATATAATTGCTATGACTTAATTGATAAAATTCTCTTTTTTTTTCACTGTAGCTGTTTTAAAAATTTATTTTTGCCATGCGAAACATCAAACACGACTGCGGGCATGTCGTGTCGCGTGGTCACTAATGTTTCGTCGGTCAATTAAGTCTCGTTCCAACGCGAATTAATTGACAGGACGCATAACTCATCGGCACTCTCGTACGAACGAATAATTCCGGCGCCTTCGGGCAACGTGTATGCGTTTCTTCGATCGGCGTTCTGTCGCTGAGCATTTTTATTTTCGTCGTCGTCGTCGTCTTCGTCGTCGTCGTTCGGAGGCCTCCATAACCCACAGAAGCCCGCAGAGTTCCCGAGCAATTCGCGCCGCAAACTTTTCCGTCACTCACTTTAGAAACAATGTATGTCACCTTGTTTACTGGCGCAGGTCTTCTCGTACGCAAAGCAAGTTCGGTAATCGTCGATGGCTAACGCTTTTGCGAAAGCCTTTGAAGCTTTTTTCGGCGCCAATGTGGGTCTCGGAAATTCGGTTGGCACACGTGTGGAGTAGTTAGTTTGGATTCTTATATGATAATAAAAATGTGAGATTGATGAAACACGAAAATTGCTTCTCGGGATATTTCACGTCCGTTGCTTCATTTTCGGAAATGGGTGATATCGTCGCAACCAAGGATGGGTCTTGCACTCGTGCTACGTTTGATCTATTCCGGGCAAAAGGGAGATCTTCGAAATTTTATACTTTATACTTTTAAAAATATTTTTCTTGTTATGTAGGCTCATCAGCAAACAACGAACGAATCAGTGGAAATTAAAAGTAATGTATGTAGCTAGCAGAATGCTCATCTTGGAATTTGGGTGGAATTATTTATTGATTGTCTTTTCACCGAATCTCCGAAATCTGTGAAGTACATTATCTAAGATATTTTTACAATTGTCCCAATTATAACATTGATTTTATCATTAATTAGTTTACTCAATTCACTCGTTCGCATAATGCACGTTGGATCGTTTGGGTCGAATAACAATTGATCTACCAAGTACTGAGTTATTGTTGCATCCAGAAAGGAATAACTGGACCAAGATAAAACACAGCTCTAGATTCAATAATATTTTGATAGACATTTATAAAATATGATACACGGAGTGAACTTTGCTTTGGAAAAAACCCAATCGTCTTTTCGGAAGATTGGTATTTGTAAATTTCCGAGCTTCTCTAGCTCCGGTATTCTGTCTCGAGAACCCAGCAACTTATCGGTGATAAAACTCGTCAAGCTCGCATTAGCTTTCGGTTAGAACTTTACGACGAATTTTTAGTTCTTTCTTATCTCTATTTTTTATATTTTAGTCTTGCTATCACGTAACACGTGTCACCAGAGCGTTAATTTTATTTCGTCGCGCTGCGTCAGTGCGTCATGCATCACTCTTGGATGTGGCTAATGCAATTCGCAAGAGCCTTTTTCCGTTTATCCATCCATGACTTGATCTGTTCGACCTATCTGATTCGTTGACTTTCCTATCTAATTGCTTCTAGATCAGATGAATATTTTTGTGTCTAGATCACCTAACATTTTTTTATCTGATTCTTCATCGACAGTGGACACAATTATGAGCTATTCTCAACTCGGCATACTATGCGATATTATTGTGATCTGTTTATATATTTTCTACAGGTATGTATATATGTATTACGTACGATCATATATAAGTATTTATATATTCGACTGTCAGCTCCATTATGTTGCATTTAAAAAAAATCGTATTCGACTGCGGTGCAAAAACACGAAAATTTTGATGTATTCTAAACTCGAGAATGACACGTTGCTTATTTTATTATTGCTCGTTAGTTTTACCTTACGCCTTATCAGCCTTCCCCTTTCGACCATCATTTCCCATACTTCGGTTGTTCGCTCGTGATTGGTGATACCAAGACGTGTCTCTTGACGATTGGACTTCCCGGATTAGTTGAAAACCCCGATTTGTCGAAACCGACATTCATTCTTCGAGTTGCCGCAGAGGAAAATCGATTGTACCACGTAACCAACGTAACATTTTTCGCGAGACGAAAAGCAGCGACCAGAAAATCTCGTTTCCGACATCCAGATCAACAATGATGGCCGCTACATTTTCGCGGTTGACTGCTATTCTGGCCTTTCTTTCGATGTCCGAAGCTATTCTTTTTCACCCTAACGCTCAATCGGTGCCCAGGGCATACGCATCGAAAGGCCCGAGACCAATCTTCGGGCAGCTTACAAATGACTTCACGGCCAAGCAACGTAAGTGACAATGTCTGAATTGCATTTTAATGTAATTTTAATGTCATAGAAAGACGCATGACGTTCAATACGGAAGACGGAGTTTGAAAGATTTAACTCGCAGCTTGTGTGCCTGTTTTTGTTTAACTAATGGTTGCAACGTTGTACAAAAGATGCTGCAATTCCAATACTTGTCTTTCAGCCGTATCAGCTAGGATCTCGGCGGTGACAATGACCAACATAACTACCACATTACGGGAACTGTTTTCTCGAGTTCCCTTGACGTTAACGAGCCGCGATATGCCTACCACCCTGGCGGGCATGATGATGACTGCGCTGTCAATTCCTATCAAGGAGTTTAATGTTCTTCAACATTGGAACTTCATGAGCAGTACGCCTGGCGAAGATTCGTTTAATTTACGCTTTATTGTTCCAAAACTCTACGCCACCTTTCACTCAAGCGCTTGCCTGGTACAGTCAAGACTCTATTGCACTGCGATATTCGTGTTCGGTAAGTCTGGATTTCATAGCATTCTTCTTATGGAGTCTTGAAAAAAAAATATGACCATCTTCGTAATAACATTCACGGATGTTTTGATATCATAATAAAATTTCTTGCATTTTCAGAAAACATAGAAGTTGTTCTGCGGACTTATTGGACCCCGGCAAACCCTCAGCGCAGGATTTATGGCGCGTCAATACTAAAAGCCGAGCCTAGCCGCATACGCCTTGAACTTTCCACCGGAAATCAGAAATTACCCGAGATGGGTAAGTTGCTTTTACTTATTCGCAAATTTCGTGCTTGTACTCGTTTTGGCAAATTATATTTTTCGTTGATCCTAAGCAATTGCGTACATTGGCTCAATTTGTGGGGTTTTCATTCCGTATTCGTGGAATTAACGAGAAAAATTATTATCCGCCGCGGGTCAAAAGAAAATGAATAACAAACGCAACGACTATCAAAGTTCAGCGTTCAAATAATTTATCAAATTCTTCGCATAATGAATTATGTATTTTTCAGCTATTGTTTACCGAGGTTTTATTTAATTTTATTATTCTTTAAAGTTTATCAGCATGGGTCCACGAACTGGACGATAGTGATGAATAGGGCCAAATCTTTCATTGCATCAACGCAGCATGCCAATGGCCCACTCAACGTCCTTGTGAAGACTTTCGCCACGGGAATTTATGAGTAATTCAATTTTCGAACAAACGTCCCGTAATTTGATTTTCGACGCGTTGGGATGATTTTTTCAGCGTAATTATAATTTTGGCTGGTACGATTTTTTCTGTAAATCCTCTTTCCTTAAACCTTCGGTTCTCTGTGCAGCAGATATAATAAAAAAGTACATTGAGACATTAATTTGTTGTATTTCTTGTTCTTCCATATTGTATTCCGGCTTAGGAGCGGTGACAAAGGTTTTTCAGATGATGATTTGTAGTGGTTTGGTTCATTTCATCAAATTTTTCGGATGTATCACTCAAGTGTGCAATTGCATCAGCGGTCTTGCTATCACTCAACACGTATCACTGAAATGTCTATTTCGTTGTGCTGCGTATGCGCGTCGTGCTTCACTCTTTGGCATGACGAATGCTTCGGTGGGTTTTTGCAACATCGTTGGGTCGACCATCCACGATTTGGTTCGGGCATCGTGCATGTGATTCCGATCTTCCCGAAGCGATCGAGTTCTTAAGGTGCTCAAAGCCTTTTATAAACGTTTCACCTACTTGTATCCGTCAGTTCGTTCAGTGCTATTGAGGCAAGTAGAATATGTAAGAATCTGCGGTGGAGTAGGACAAACGAGACGCCATGCCAGTTATCAATTGTAAGACGGGGGCCTGCTGAGAATTGATTTTCATCTCATAGATAGCATGAGGTAGAATCTGAGGCTGAACTATTTAAAAGAATCTAAGACAGATTAGATAGTTACGCATTCTTACTAATTGACATGCAATTGATAGATTTATTTTTGAATAACCGATATAACGTAACGTATTAAGTCGAAATTCATTTATTGAAATCCTATTTATGGCCCTAAAAAGGATTTTAAAAAATCTAGATTATTGACTATTCCCATAAAATGAAATGCAAATAATTTATTCATTCCCATTGAGTAAATGTAATCTTTCTGAGCCTATTTTTTTTCATTGAAGTGTACTGTTGGTAGTTATGTGGATCAGCTCACGACTAGTTATTCCACCAATAAATATCAACTAAGTCCATAAGAGTTGAAAATCAATGACTCCACTTGATGATTGTCTCGTTGATGAATTTGACAGGATATAAATGTTTTAATCGACGGATTTTTCCGGGAAGTTACTGCTACACGAAAAGCCAACTCAACTTCTTTTCAACCTGGCATAAATTTCATCATAGACCGGACGTCTTATGAATTCGTGAATAAACGGAATCCTGATCGACGTCATAGTGTCGGCAGTCTGTAGAAGAAACATGCATAAAAATGCACGCGGTGTTTCCGGGTTGCCAGGTTGCATATGAAATTTTACATTGTGAGTCCTCTCGCTGGCACCTAGTTACATTGCTCCAATGATGCTTGGCACTCTGTCCGTTCCCTCTCGACAGTGCTGTCAGTAATAAATTAAATAACGTACCCTTTTAAACGATATCTTTTTTTTTCATATTCAATATTGTTCCGAGATTTAACTACTCGACTATTTCCATTGCTAAGGAAAAATTTAAAGAAAAATGTTTTCAAACAAAACTTGAAAACGTTTCAAAACAGCTCAACCAATAAATCGCCAGGTAATTTGACTTCCCAGATAATTCATCGAATGTACGCTCACTACGTTCACACGTGCAGGCTCACCAGATAATATATTCGCGAATGGGATGCAACCACATATTTCTCAAATCGAGCTTGGATGAGCCATATGGTTCGTCATTTCTCAAATATGGTACACACTTCAAGCCTGTTCCAGATACGCCCTCAGGCGGAAATCTTCTCCCATGGTTATTCCGCGGTAGTTTCCTCAGGCAGAATTTTTCTCCCCGGCATCCGGTAACGCGTGGAAAATTTGCTGCTCCGTGGTTGCATCAGCCCGAGTTCCTGTCTCCGACGCTCACACGTGAAGTCGCGCGTGTCGGTGATGGTTGCGGTGGATCGTATGGACCTTACCTCGTGCCTCCGTTAGGGACCAATGAGGGAGCGAGGAACAACGATGCAGCAGAAGGAGGATGTTACGAGGGAATAGGTTTTCTCTCGCGATGCGGTTTTTACTCCGCTTCTCCTTGGCCTCGAATCTTGTTCCGCGCTATAGCGAATAAGTGTACAAGCGCGTATCCACCGGAGCGTTTGTACTTTTGTATCTGCGAAACATTTGTAGGGAGATTCGGGTGGTCTCGCGATGTGTCTAAGATCGAGTCCGAAGTCGTTGTTGCTCGCGTGAAAAAAGGTGATAACGTTGCGGTAGATGCCGACCGAAATATCCGGACGAAATGTCCTCGCAAATTCACGCGGGAGCTCGAACCGTGTCTCCAATTACAAAGGACACTGACAATGAGTCTGTCGTGTGGTTTTTTGTGAGCTGCAGTAGCCAGAATTTATCATCATATGCACGTACGGTTTATGTTTGAATTTTATTTTTGTTCGATAATCATGCGCATATGCAACTTACTGCGTAGTGGAGTTGGTGATTTCAAGAGGTAGAGCTTCTTCTTATTTTAGCCTCCGGGGCTTGCTGCAATTGATTAGGTCTCGAGGAAATAAATTGATGGAACGTGTCATTCATCTTTCAGTCAAAGACGTCTGAAGACATAAGTCGGGCTCAGAAGAATCGTAGATCATTCAATTACGCTCGTTATTTTATTTATTTTATTTATTCTATTTATTTCATTTATTCTATTTATTTTATTTATTTGATTTATTCTATTTATTCTATTTATTCTATTTATTCTATTTATTCTATTTATTCTATTTATTCTATTTATTCTATTTATTCTATTTATTCTATTTATTCTATTTATTCTATTTATTTTATTTATTTTATCTATTCTATTTATTTTATTGATTTTATTTATTTCATACATACATTGAAAACCTATTTCTCTTCTTTTTCCTTATTCGTATACGTGATTAGCGAATTTTCAAATCTTGGTTAAGCAACATATTGCCAACGGGGCCGTCGACGTGAATCCTTCAGCCTTAAATTTGCATTGACGTGGTGTGTTAGTGTATCATGCTACCAATTAATTGTATATTTCCTCCATTTCGGGGACATCGTCGGCCACTTTTTCTCTCGGTGGTGGATAGTTCACGCTGGTGTTTAGAATTACGATTTATTAATACGAGTCATTACTTTAACTTCTTTCGTTCATTGTTTAATATGCTGACCAGAAGCGAATAAAAAATATCTTTCACGTATCGCATAATTTTTTTCTGCAATCATTAGTTCGCGATTGTTGCTCCCGTTTTATCACGCGTTCGTGCACGTTCGAGTTTTCTCAAAGCCGTTGCGTTAATTGGTTCGTGTGGCACCTAACGTTCTAAATACAGTGTCGCGTATACAACGGTTGCTCGGTTGTGTGAGATTGCGTGCAGAGCTACCGCAGCACGCGACTTATACGCGAGAGGAGTCGAGATTTCTTGCGTCTCAGCCCGAGGCAGCTTCTGGTTCTGACTGGTGGCTCTGCTATTATCCGAGAGCCGGTCCTCGCTACCAAGACATCCTCGCGTGCGACTGTTACGGAGCCGGCTCTGCTCTCACTACCTCCTTTCGAAGTGAGACGACTCAACTTCTTCGGGGTCCCGTGGGACTCCGCAGAACCTTCGCGTCGAATTCCAGAGATCGTTCGAGGAATCGGTCTACCCTCCGCTAGAACGAAATTACTCACCTCGCCCGTATTTGCCCGACGGACAATTTTACGCCGTAGAATCAATTATTCTTCAACGGTCATTTTTATTTATTCATCAATTTATATCAAAATTATTAAAACCGAAATTACGAAGCACAACAAATTATCAATCACTCGCTTCACGCTCAGAGCTTTCTCGCTCATTTCTCGTAGACATATATAGACACAACAGTATCCACTCATCGATACTTACGTGTGTACACCAATCACACGACGTAGGATTGGGTTCAAATATTAATAACAGTATATCAATCATGGAAAACTGATGACCGATCGTTCCAAGCACTTAACGTCTGGCATTCGTACACATCCGTCTAGTTCTTGGCAACTTTTTCCTATCACCGGCTCTCAATATCAAGCCTTGATATTCCATGTGTGACACAAATAATTTCGGTACTGATCAATTTGCGACCGTCGATTAATAAATCCGAAAAAAGCAGTAAACGAAATATTGCAATGAAAATAGGCAGCGAAAAAGAAATTCTACGGCAATATCAAATCGGCCCGAAACGCCCCATACATATCTGAACAATAAACAATAATCTCGAAAGAGACCTCATAGATCGTATCCATTCCGATAGAATCGTTAATTCAACGAGTTTCGAGAAAAATCGTTTATTTGCTTTCACGAACGTTAAATCATGATTCCCTCTCGCTCGCTCTCTTTCTCTCCGTGTCTCACGAAGTCTGCTACAGTCCAGTGAATCCCGCCATTGAAAATGGCGTCGCATTGAAGTTAAAACATGAGCTAGAATCGCAAAATTAAATCGTACGTTACATTTACCAACGGAGAAAGCAAAACGAGATGGAGAGCGAGAGTGCGGGATGGCACGCGAAATGCATTTGGTCCGGCAAAACGTTGCGTCCGGCCAATGCCGGTTGCCGAGTGTGTCCGATTCTGGTGCGGTTCACGACCATGGAACAATTGTGTCCGCGGGTACAGCGAGAACCTGGCCGGTGTGGCGCATACGTTTCGCCGGATACTCACGCTGCGGATTCGCTCTGCGGGGGTTTGTTACGTGCACGTTGCGATTTATCGTATCCACATGTGAACATTGCCAAAATCAATGTGGACCGCGCGGGACTATCCTGGCCGGCGGGCGGGAGATTCTCCGCAAGCTCGTGCGCCATATGCAATGCGATATAACTGCGAACGTGTATACAGTGCGACCGATTGTCGAGAGCTCCAGTCCTTCTAAATTCGAACTACATGCTCGTAGTTTCGTTTGATTTCGACTCGATCGTCGAACTTCTGCTGTATTTGATGTGGCTGGACAGCATGCCGGCAACGGAATGTATCTTTGGTTATATTGTTTACTTAATTTTTCGATTCATCGAATTTTTATTTCATTCAGTTTTTCATTAATATCCAATTTTTTATTCCACTGAGTGTTTATTTTATTTTTGGGGCGATTTTCATTTGATCGACGTCGAATGAAGTCAATTTCCTGGAGAGTTTTATTTATTGATCGATTGATATTTTTATTGTGTAATAATAAGTAGTTTGTAACTATGAACTATGATGTTTTTGATGTCGTATTTCAGCAAAAAAATTAGTGTAAAATAATTGGATGATGTGATTGCTAGGATCTCAATTGCTGCGTATAAAAGCAGGACAACGTTTAACGACATTGCGCAGCCGGAGTGGGCCAATAAGGGTCGTTAATCTTGAATTTTTGTATTCAATTACTCGGCGTCGGGCGACTGAAACGTCCGTTCAATATTTCGGATTCCGGTAAACAGTTTTCAATATCGAAAAACCAGGAACAATAGGGAACGTCGTCGTCACGTTGGCGTCAGGTCACGTTGACGTTAGTCGTTAACTTGAGGAAATAAAATCTTCCCTCGAGATCTCGCCCCCTACCTCATTCAACAGTCGTATACCCCACAGTAGCATCTAACGTCCACCAAGCCTCGTCAATTCTGCTTCATTAATCACTGAGCATTGTTCTGAGTGCACTCAAACGGTATCCATATCGGATCCATCCAGTCTTGGCTCATTGAACTGTTGCTAACATACTTGAATTGGACTGAAAAACTCAGGGAAGTAAGATTAAAACAAAATAAAATAAAATAAAATCAACATTATAAAAAAGTCGCTTTTATCTACAAATTTCATATAAACGAATTAGTTTTTCTCTCTTCATTATCATCATCCGCTTCAAAATCTTCGTCCCTCAATCGGCCAACAATCGCGGCTTCCTCGACTATTTTAAGGGCCAAGCACGTTGAAACTTTCTGACTGCGGTGTCTCCACATCTCGCACCTTTTCCACTGTGCGGTTTTTTTTTAAACGACGACTTGCGTACCAGCGTCACCGGCTGCATAACGAACGATCGTAAAACACCGAGAGATACGAGCAGCGAACGACGACGAAAAAATACAGAACGTGTTCGGTGCACACGCCGAACACATCCACCGACAATGAAGACGGTATATAATAAAGTAGTATGATGCTGTATGGGTGGACATGCGGCGCGTGTGAATATCACAGTCGAGAGGTTAAAAGGTCCGTCCCGTCGCTCGTGCCAAATCCTCATTGCCTCGACTCGGAAAGAATCCTCGGAGATTGAGATAAAACGCGAGAAAAAAAAACGATACCGACGATTTTCTCGTGCACTCCTCCAATAAAATTCTTCTTGGTTCTTTTTTACCCATTTTTTTTTAGGTATTATTGGACGAACGTGGAGGAATTTGGCGATCGGAAATAAGCCTATATTTTAGAATCCGTTGATCCGAAATTAGACGCGTCTCTCGTCTCGCTGTTTCATGGGCTGTCGGTAATTTTCTAAAATAAATTCGAACCATTGGAGCGCAGAAAAATGGCAACGCCAAATGACGTTAATATTCTCGCGAATGAATCCGGAACATGCGTTTAATCAGACACAGCTTACTGCCTTGCACAGCTTCCGGTGTATTAAATTTTGGTCTCACATGAAAAAATCACTAAAAAGAATAAATAACTGTATAAAGTAAAACCGAATAAATTGGGCTCGAGCTTCCGGTTGCAGCGATGTTTCGCGTCCCTGCATCTCGCACGTCACACTTATCACTCGACGACATTTAAATCCTTCGAACTATATTCAGTTTAACTGCTTGCACGTTTCGCACGGTCGTGAAGTATACGCATCGGGCGACATTTGTTTACTGAAAAAACGGCGGGGGATCGTCAGGGACACGTGAAAAAAGTCGTGAAATGCATCCGAAAAGATGACGCGGGACCTCACACGCGACGAGTCCGAAATTCGTTCGAAATTAATGTTACGCAATGATGTGGGTTCGTTCACGAAACGTGAAAAGCAGAGCACTGTCGAGTAATTTTTGCGATTTATCTGTCGCAAGGCCACACATGAGCTTTCCAAGGCCGTCGATGATTTTCCACCAGTCTGCATGAAAACATGCTCGCTTTGCATTCATTCGCACTAATATACGTTCGTCGTTTGCTCGAGCTTGTCATGTTTCGGGGATCGAGGGGGAAGTGACGCGTTAAAATGCATCTCTTTGCATTTTAACGCGCTTGCCACGATCTTCGAGACCCACGATCGTCACGAAAGCTCGTGTTCAGAGTGACGATATAAAAGCTTTGAAGGCAACCCACTTTTTCATTACATCAAATCATATTGCATATTTTTGATGCACTCAAGTTATCTCAACAGGACCGAATTTTCCTGAAGATACAAAGCACAACAATTCGGTAGAATTATTTATCCATGTATTTGAATCATGTTTTTGTTCCACGCGGCGTTCGAAAATTTAATAATAGCAGATTCCAATTATTTTTTCGATACATTTTGATGAATAGAGCGAGATTTTTTCCGTATATCCAATAATTGAACCGTTTATTAGTTGTTAAAAATTATTGCAGTTCGTAATATTAAAGTAACGATGTGGTTGTGGTTTTTTTTTTAATCTTTGCATATGCATCATGCTCCCATCGAATCATTTAGAATGGTTGCCACGCGCAGAATAAAGAGAAAGAGAGAGAAAGAAAGAGAGAGAAAGATCATATAGAAAAAAGAGGTGTCAGTAATTGCTTGTGGCACTCGCTGAAGCGAGTAGCTTAATCACAAGTGCTGCAACGTGCTTAGCCTCGACGAGAAGCATTGATCCCCGACGAGTCGGTACAAATGAATGCATGCGAGTAACTTCGCGAGCTCACAGATGCTTGTGAATTTTTTTTATCCAACCCGAAAATACAACTGGTGAAAAATATAAATTTTTTTTAAAAACAGGACACAATGTATAAAGGACGACAATTCCCAAATTCGGGAGACAGCTGTCCCTTAAATTAATTGAAGTAACAACTTTAAACTGTCAAAACGATTCCAAGTCTCCACAAGTCCGAATAAATGACACAAATCGGCGAATGAAACTACAGTCGCGTGTAAAGTCGGCAAGACCACAAAGCTCAGAAGCGGACTCTTCGGCTTTCTGTAATTGCGACACATTACAACCTCGTCGAGCAGTCACGCACGGATCATATCATACACGACATGCCAGACTCCATTGGTGTTCCTCCCAATGAAAATTCAAATGCTAAATTCATATCCAACCATTCATTTTTAGAAGTTACGAATATTTATTATAATTTTTTTTTATTTTGAGATCTCGAAATATTCCAGTTACTGCAAGTCAAAAAAGAAGCTAAATTTTCGTGGAGTTTCATGACGACAATATTAATGTAATATGGAATTATTCTTCTGCCTTTTCTGTGTCATATCCTCGCAGCTTTGCACAATCAATGAACTCAAAGACAAGCAAAGACTGCACGTGTTTGAATTCACTAATGACGATTCCCGGGAGATCTAAAGTAAGCACAGTTCACTTCTGTAATGTGCATAGCAGCTCTGAGTGTGGATAATGGCAAAGATTCTATGGACCATCAGCATCGGACATCGACTCGTGTGCCGTTGTACCTCGGGGTGGTCGTAGCGGGCGATTCGTGCGGGTTCTTTGCATCGCCGCGGCAATGTGGCTCTCGGCAAACGTCGCGAATGCGAAATGTAAACGCAGTCGCACGAAATCGTTCGAGGAGAGCCGGTTAAACGGCACACGCGGCAATGAACGCAAGTGGAACGTATGTGTGTTGAACAACGACAACGACGGCGACGACGACGAGAGTAATTTATAGACACAACGCACTCACGGATAAGTATAATGCAACCGAGCTCGGCTCGAGGGATTCAGCTGTACAGAGCACTTTCAATGGCTATCCCATGGGTAAAATAAATGGTTTAAAAAAAAAAACAAGCAAACACACGGGCAAACACACACGCACGCACATGAGTTGACTTGACGGCGGAGGTCTGACAGACGCGGCCATGTCAGTTTGGCATCTAACTGTATGTCTACCAGCAAGTGCAGCAACCTGTCTTTATAGAATTTTTTTTTCGTTTTCAATGTAAAACGGCGAACCGTTTCGATTCGTCGTTTTCGAAAAAATTTTCCTCGTTGGAAAAACGAAATAGTCGGGTGTGGAATTTTTTCTGTTCCTGTGTGCGACAAATCGGCGAATGACTTGACTTGAAATCGGAGGTCTGACGGACGAGACGGTAGACACTTTTGCGTCCACCTGTATGGCTATCGGCAAGTGCAGCAACCTGTCTTGATATATTTTCCTTTTTTGCTTTTACTTTCATTTTTTTAAAGAAAACTGCCAACCGTCAGAAGTAGTTGTTTTCTGAAATTTTATTCTTTGTTGAAAAACCAAATAGTGGCGCTTGGAATATTTTATTTTCCTGTTTGTGTGCTTACGTCTGTATTTTTTATGGATGTACGACCTGGTAACGTATGGCTAGGGAGTAATTCGCTCGAATGGTAGCTGATGATATCTCTTCCAATCGACGGTATAAATGATTCATTGTAAGATACAATCGCGGGCCTATGGAGTTACGATGTCGCGTGTTTCTTCCTCGCAGTAACGGCTAGAGTTCCTTGCCCGTTGGTTTGTAAAGAAGAATGTATTTAGTATGTCTGGTACGGTGGTATAATAGCAGCGAAAAGAAATGTTTGATTTTATATGAATAACAATTTATATAAATAATAATAATGATAATAATAATAATAACAATAATAATAATAATCATAATTTCTATCGTTTTAATATTCGACTCGGTTTGACCTGACATCAATGCCTCGAAAGTTTCAATATCCAAATATTTAACATAGATTTTCGTCGACATTTTTCGGTAGAAAATTGTGTCCTTATTGAGTTTGGTTTATAAATTGATCCATTGGTAAACATTCAAACTTCCTTGCTTTTTGCTGTTGACGATCGTGAAAATTTGCATTTGGACCTGTAATTCTTACGACCATTGACTGCCGCTGCAAAAGCGTTCCAAGAAATTTTAAATGGCGATGCAAATGACGGGTCGCTGCAGAATCGGCAGAATACAGCGATCAAACAGCGAGTTCCTAATTAAGTCGTAAGACGGAACGGCTTTCGGATCATTGACGAGGGGGATCAATTATGGCAGCGCGTGGACCACTTCTCGCCCATTAACGGTATCTCCCCCAAACGTCTTCCTCTTCGAGCATTTTCTTTTCATTTTATGTTTTTTTAATTTTTTTTCATTCTTTCTCTTTAAATGTAACGATGTTTGCCGGGCTCCCGAAGGAAAGAAATAACGATTACCGGCGGAGACGCGTGCAACGATCTCGACGAAAGCATAGCCAATAATTTCAGAAATATGTTACATCATCGTTATACATATATTTCGGCAAAGCCTGGACGTATAAAATTTTATTGCATAATTCGGGAGCTGGATGGAATTCTTTACTCATTACGAAGCATGAAAGAAAAACAATTAAAATTGGACAGTTTGTTGTTATTGCCGTTATTTTAACTAACGCTATAACATGTTCCACCCGTTACATGGATACAATGTATGAATGAATATTTTATTCATGGTCTTTTATTGCGCATCATTTTTCCACATCCTCGAAAAAAGGAATGAATGAATTGGAATCGTAGCAATTCGAAATATTTTCAATCAGGCCAGAAAAATAGATCATAATAACTATATTTATCATGTCACATTATAAATAATAAGAAGAATCATTATCATTTTTCACTTACCATATTATCCATAATTACATAATTTATCTTAGTTTAAGGCGAATTGCACTTGAAACACACATGAGATCAACCAAGAATATTATCATCATCATCATTATTATCACCTTATATGACACCTCAACGACGAAAATTCCAAAGATTTTCTCACGCGCCTATTTTTATCCTTTTTCGAAAAGTTTTTGTCCTTCTGCCCTCGTATCGGGCAATGATAGGAGAAGGACAAGGGACGATAGGGCTCATCGCCATAACATCAAATAAACCTCAATACCGAGGAGGTGTCATTCAATTTTCTAGCCTTCGGCCGACCGACGGAAGAATCTGCAACGCAGCGTGATAAACGAGCAACTTATCGCGGTTGTATATAACTCACCGTAAGTCCCACAGGGCGTCCTGACAGTGATCGACTTTTAGCAATATCGTCGACGAGAAAAAGAAAAATTGATATTACCCGCTGCTTGCCCTTGTCGCGCATCCACGTAGCCTTCGGTTGAAAAAGTGAAAAACGTATGTTTGCCAAATCCCAGACAACACCGGTGTCAAGAGTCAACGGTTCTGAGTCACGTGAAAGTCATTAATATTGAATTGTACTGTAATTGTATTCGAGTGAATTCGCGAGATTTAAAGTGTGGGATATCGCAGCGACATTGTTATTCTCAAGATTTTCAGGGCGCTGAGACCAGGTTGAGGGATGAATATTTAAGTTACCAAAGTGCGGTCTAAAAGTGGAAAAGGTCTGTCTTTGGTCAGACGTCCTAAATAATATCTAACTTCCGCATTATCGTCTCAAAAAATATTCAAGGTTATCAAATTGTTCAAAAATTCCTCATCAACATCGACATTTTTACTCGAACAATACAAAAAGATTCCAAGCGATAGAAAATTTTAATACATTCTTGTGATTCTGACATTTCACAATAGCTGCAGCGTCAGCTGGAAAATTTTTTAGTGCCGAAGAAAAAAATAATAATAATGATACCTTTTTTTCCTGACGGAACGATTCTTTTCATGTCTCATTCGGCAGTATTTTATCTCGTCTGTAGCAACGTTACGATCTCGAGCGACGTTTGTATGGAAACTCGCGGGACCAAGATCTGAATTCGACAAAGTTTTCCGTTTATTTTATTTTCTCTTTCATTTTTTTTCCTCTCATATCGCCACTCAGTTGCTTCTCGGTGCATTGCACCGCGAGTACAGCCCGACGGAAGGAGCCACGAGGAGGAAACAAGCTATTCGGAATTCCCGTGAGATTGTCTCGATTCTAACAACTACTTTTCTTTTCCAAACCCTCGTGGAGCCACCTCGCTGGCTCGATGCTTTGACTTTTATCCAGTGTGTGCCCGTGAACTTCGATCGTCACTTTCACTTCGCGGTCCACTTTGCCAAATGAACTTAACTTTCTCTATCTCCATCGGTGCTTTCATCTCCGATTTTTTTTTTTTTTTTCTGGTTTTTTACCATGCTCCAATCAGCTCGAGCATTTTTCCGCATGGAAACCAAAATACACGGATGAGACAGGGAACAAATGTAAAAAAACGATTGAGTTGAAATTATGAATCACCCTGTATCTGTGAGAGACACGTCAACGCCCATGATGTTTATCAAGGCCGCAAGGCCTTGGATGTCAAAGACAGCTCAGCATCCGGAATATCGTGAGCAAAAGCTCGGATCCCTTCTCGCCTCAATGAAACCCTTTATCCGCAGGCCTGATAACAAAACAACTAAACCGTTTCAGACTCGATTGATCATGATGCACAACGTGAGGAAATTGCATTAGAGTTTTCTATTCGAAATTGATTGTGAGTGCGAATTCAAAATTCATTCCTCGAAATTATTTTAAAGCCTCGAAATACATTTTTTACTGATAAAAAAGGTTTCTGAGCATTCATTTATATCTGTGACGATGAGATGAGATTATTTCTTGCCATCGATTGCAGAGATGCAGTGATAAGCAAGTGATGGGGAAAATAACAAATTTTATTTCAAATTGACGATGTTTAAAAAAAAAAATCAGTTGAATAATTTTTTTTTACGTCAAAAATATTCATGACTGCTGTAAACATCGATAGCAATCAGGAGCATCGCTGATTTGACCGCTCATTCCTTATTGATAATCATTCGACGCCATTGTTTCCACGTCTGATGGTCATTCTTCCAAGTCTTTAAGCCTTCCAGACGTCGTAATCGATTAACGGAACTACGAACATTCACACAACTTTCATCCGTATCATCGCACGACAGAATAATAGCTCGTATAATAATAATTACACCGGTGAACATTAGATTTGTTATCTCTTATCCCCAAAAAACTTTCTTCTCCAGTCCGGTGAAAAAACTTTTACGACCGTGAAATCGTGAAAGATCCCTAACTCATTTAGCTTTTGAATCCGACTAATTAATCCCGATTCGCGAACATTCGAAAAAAAAGCTCAAAGTGTCCAACGTAATAAACGAAAAATCCATAATTCCCAATAGCTTCTTTCATCCCATTTACTTTTGATCAACGACAATCGTGAGAATTGTCGTGAACACGAGTTTCTAACTCCGTTATTTGCGCTTCCGGTTCGGCCAAGAACTCATTCATCAATTGAGTCGGCCTTTCGTTATTATTGGCATTCAGGAAATTGTATTTTGCTCTGGTTCCACAGATTTATGATCTCGTGGGAAATGAAGACCTTATTTTTCATCGGCCGAAGTATCGATCGGCATGCGCTCGATAAATTGTCGCTGGTGCTCAGTACGCGTTCGCAATTATCTAATAACAAAACGAGTCACGTATGGATCTTCGTCAATTACGACATCCTTTATATCTACATCGGGATACGATCAGCAGCTCCGCACGTCGGTCATGCGCGACGAGCTTGCGGTAATAGATCGTCTTATTTATTTCAGAAAACGATGTATCCGTTGACATAATCTCGACTGCCGACTCAATCACCTTTTCTTGTATCCGTATTCACTTCATCAACGGATTCCTCAGGGGCGACCTCGTTTCAAGCACGATCTCGCGAAACGAACGAAAGCTCGTAAACAAAATTGATTTGATGCACGATTGCGGTAAATAAGTCGATGTTAAATTTCATTTTAAAAAAGCATCTAAAATTGTCGTCTCTCTGATCAACTTTTCGATGGATTTCTTCGCTTTCGAAATGATCGAGCGATGTTATCTCCCGAAGCTTTCGGGTTAAGCTCCTTCCTTACCAACGTCGGAAAAACTGAAACTTCTATTTGCGCTCCCGCAGTTCGTCGCTGTGGCAGAATTGTACCGGCAGTCCGAAAACATCCCGCATCGACTAGCGGGAGTTGCTCGGTTTTGCCGCGGGCGTTCGGAGCGAACGAATCTACCGTTACACGGTAAACCCTGCGGGACTTTGTTGGGTGTCGAGGACCTTCGCGGATTGCTCACCGAAACCACGACTGCCATAGTAATCCAAATCCTCAGCGTCGATATTGCTGCAAACTGTCGCGATTCATTTCTAACGGTAGAGCTTAAGAAAACATCTGAGTCGCATCTGGAAGAATTAATTTTTATCTCTAAATAAATAAAAATTCACCCATCAAATATTCGCATTGGAAGAAATTTCCCACCTGTCATAACGTAATTGAGCGTGTTCAAAAAAAAAATTAAACCCACATTCGTCTCGTCAGAAAAATCATATCCTAACTACGCCATTGCTTAGTGTTACATATTACCGCATGAACCACTCGAATATGATAATTTTCCCTCGAATTGATAAAAAAGAGAATTATAAATTATGTTTACTGTTATTTCAACAATTTCTTGATCCCGTCAAGACGATGTACAAAAAATCTTTAAAAAAAAATAATCAAATACAATTACTGCCATTCGCGTTGAGTCATCAGGCCCAGCTCTATGACTTAATCCTTTTCGAATAGCCCTTGGCCTTTGAATAAAAAAAAACCTGTTCCCCTTCAACAACCCGTTGAGTCTTGAAACATTTTTTCGGCGATGATTAAAGTAGTACGAGGCATCGTGACGTTATCACGAGTAGGAATCTTCAGCCCCTTTTTGTGGTTACACCTCGCTACGTCGGTGGTAATTTTAATTCGCGTCTCGAACTCACGCGGACTTACTTAGCTAGCACGCACCGGCAGTAATGGTGAACGTGGCAAACGCTTCACCCGCACGCTTATATAGTATCTCGAAATTCGATAAGATCTGAGACGAGGTTCGTCGCGGGTCTCGTTATCCGCGCAGTTGACTTGCCGCGCCCCCCCTCGGAGACTTATAAATATAATTCACTGCGGGTCGAGCCGAGCTGCTTGGCCCGAACTCCACGCATCATCTCCGATACGCGCAAGGACCACTCTTCGCGATGGCTATGATCTTTCAAGCATATTTGCCAGCGAATCCATTAATGTCTGACTATTCGATGCCTTCACCACTGAATTGAAGGAATATTAAAAACCATTCCTGGCGTTGATCGATGCTTGTTATTCTTCATCATCGGAGTCTGAATAATTCATGAAGGATTGACGAAATCAGCCAGTCATCGTTCGTATGAGCATTTGAATCGGCAGAAACTCCGAACAAACCTCGGAAGAGTCTTTATCGCGTCATCACGCACTTCGGTATCCGAGATAATCTATGTTACTCTCCGGTAACTTTTCACGACGTTCCCCAACGAAAAAACATATGAAAATAATAATAATAATAATAATGATAATGATAAAACAAGAAGTTTAAAAGTTTTCGTAGCAATTTGTCGAGATAGTGACTCGGGGAGTGTCCGTTGCGCCTCCTCCGGCCGCACTCCAATGAATTACGACTTCTCGCCACCGACTTATCATCCCCTCTATTTCTCGCAGTTACGACGGCGTCGTCAACGAACGCGTTGGTGCGTCTGAGACTTTCGATTCTTTCCCGGGTAGCAAGCGAGATACGAGCCAAAACGGATTTGGCGGTCCCGAATTTTTCCCCGAACTTAGAAGAAATTACGATCAGGATGTAACGATGGATGGTGGAACATTTTTGTTCGTTCTCGAGGCTCGTTCGTATCTCGCGTAACGTAGTCCTTATTTTTGTACCCTCGAGATTTTCGTAAAAGCTCAGCAAGTACCGAAGGGAGGAGGAGGGCAAGAGTATGAGACATTTTACAGGAGGTTTTACGTCGAACGAACTCTGCATCTTGGTGATGGCGCGATGCTCGTTTTCCAGGATGAAAGACCTCGGCGTTTATGATCGTCTTGTTATCTCGTATATCTATTTTTTCGAATAATTCAACGTCGTGCCTCAACCACAAGGACGGAAAATTTTTCGTAGAGGAGATATCGATCCATTTTTGGGGATACGTGACTCGACTGAGTCATGGTAAGAGACAGTTTCGTTGGAATTAATTCGATAATCGGGCCAACGAGTTTATTGTCGAGATGATGTGATATTGCTCGGTCGGTAAGAAAGACCTAGAGCAGTATTCTCGGCAATGATTGATTTTTTGAAAGAAATATGAGAACTGCTGACTGCAACTCGAGTTATAGAAGTCGATGGTTCTCAGATTTTACCCGTAAGATCAACGATAACGGAGTACGATAGTTTGGAAAAATGCAGCTATCGCTGTCGAAATTTATAGCAATACGAGAGAGATGGATGACCTGCAACACATTCCCTTGGGCGAATATATCATCAAACACGACAATAATTTCACATTCGTAACGAGATAAATCTCGCAAGATATTTTTGCAGTTGCCTGAAAAATCAGAAATCCATAAATCGAGATTCAACGTGGCTGTGAGTTTGATAAGGTTTTTTTACCAAGACTATATTTATCGTTTGAAATAATATCATCGCCGTTAAATCTCGAATGCTCCTCAGTTGCCCTAATAATAATGGCCATTTGCCGATGATTCCCACTCCGCGCAATCACGATCTTTATTTTTGCAAACGATGTTCGTGGCCCGAAGGCAAAAATATGTACTCCCCGAAAGCTACGGAGTGTTCGTAAATAAGCATTGCAGATTTTTCTTCATCATCGTGGCTGACACGTATCTCTCCCGTTCCGCCACCCCTTTTTCCTTTTATTTTCTTCGTGACACGAGGCCGGCTTCGTTCACCCCGCGAGCGTGAACGATTCCAACGTATTTTTATACAGCCCGAGGGATTCGCTCTTGTACGTCGCAGCCGTTGGAATTGGATGCGTGTGGAACGAAAAGTGAAAATGCACACTCGCTGAAGACGAAATTACCTGGACCGCGAAGTGTTTTGTAAACAATCCAATTTTCCTGTCATTAATTAACGACACCAACGGAGTGAAGTTTCGCCGGGCGAAAATCACAATTTCAAATTGTATAATTAGACGCATTGCGTTCGAGAATATTCTGTAATATGTGAAACGTCTGAACGTATTTCCGTTAATATGCACACTCACGTACTTCTCGATACAGCCGGTAGCCATTTTTGTTTACATAATGTATCAAAGGCCAGTGAAGTTTCGCGATGCTGAAGACACCCTTATCGTTGTGATCGAACGACTTTTTGATTGAGGTCGATGGATATATATATATATATATCAAAGTACAAGAACCGGTGAATTAAATTCCGCCACTCGGGTTCAATCTGCTGTTGCATCACTCGTTTAATTTTTTTTTTAGCTTTTCACGAGTTGATTAATTCATACTCAAGCTATAACAGGTATTTACTCCGGAATTAATTTTGTTTTTAAATTTCAAGATTGTATAATATGTAAGCAAATATGCAATGTATATCAAAGTATAAAAACCGGTTAATTAAATTTTGCCAAGCGGATTTTCTCTGCTGCCACTTCGCTCGCAGGCATTTTTTTGACGGACTTTTTTCAAAGTTGATTAATCCATACTCAAGCAATAACAGGTATTTACTTCGGAATAAAATTTTTTTTCTCAGCATCAAAGATTGGATAAAACGTAAGTTGATAGGTTACAAATGTGAACATCGTTGGTCAATCATTTGCAAATTAATCGCACTGAGAGCCAGTTTTGATGAAAAATATTTTGTAAACATTTGTTTTCAACGGATTATCAATTTTTTTGAGTGCTGGGAACAGGTTGTAAAAATAAAATGCGTTTGGGCGAAGCAGGACGTTTATTGATGTAGTTGGCGATTTTATGGTTTCTTAATAGCGAATCTAACGTGTCCGTTAGACATACTGCGAGTGTATGAATGGAGGCTGGAGTTGTCCATCGTCTGCTAGTTGTTTTATTACCTCGGATACACGTTCGCGGGAAAGATGTATCGTTGAGCTTCGAGTAACCAACGTCAGCCATAAATATCATGAACGTTTTAGCGGGGCAAACGTTTCTACAATCCGTCGCTAACGAAGGCGGGTGTTTTCGTCTGTTATTTACGAGGTCCGAACGTTGGTGCTATTGCCTCCGTCCCAAAAGCCCGCACCGTCGCTCGGCGTTCATTTCCAAATTCTTCCAACCCCACGACTGCGAGGATTTCCAGGGCTCGCCATTTTGGGCATTCGCGTTTTTTGTTTTGCCTCACTCTTGCTGTGCTGACGGATGGACCAACTCCAAAACTGATGCTGGGACTTGTTTAAAACAAAGATAAAATAAAATTCTGTTATTTCTGATTTTTTATGATTTTTCTTATCATTCATGTAATTTATGATAAATTTAAATTAGCTCCAGTTTTAATATTTCTCGGTTCGTTTTTTATGTCCAAATAACTTTTTTTTCCATCAGGTTTTCCATTTCCCTTTCTTTTTTGCGTGAAATACTGAATACAATATGAAATGAATTGAACACAAATAAAAAGAATTTAATGAATAAATTTGTTCGTATAAAAAAATTAAATAAATCACGGGAGTGGCAATCAGTCGGTGTTTAATTATCTGTGGTTTCAATCCCCTTTCTCCCAAACCGAAGATCGAATGATATGCGGAAATCAAAATCTCCCGTAAGAAAACGATATTCCGATATTTATCGATGGACGTTAGGGTATTTTGTCGCTCTCGATACGCTTTCACGTAAAATGATATTTATTTCCATTCGACCCTTCGAAACCGATTCGATGAGCCGACAATCCTGCAATTCGCTGGAATTCAAAAATCGATCCATATTTCTCAATATTCTACAGTGCTGGAAATCGAGTGAGATAATCCAGTCGTATTGAAGTCTTGACGTCCAGTATAAATCCGATGAGCTACGTGATCTTCAATAACCGTGGAGCTATTTGCGAAATCTAAAATTTATCGGCGATATATATATATGGTGATATTTCTAACCGCAATAATCCTGCAGCTGGACGTGCTAGCCCGAAATACAAAATTATTTAGGTATGCTAAAACCAAGACTTCTCATCCTTCTAGTTCTCATCATGCACCTAGTTTTCGGCTGAGCTGATGCTTCGCCTCGCAATTGAGCTTTCATTGAAATTCAAGAATTACATATATTTAAAGAACCGAAAAACAAAACAAAATTGCACTAATTTATCCTGATGGATGTAAATAAATATTCGAAATATTGCAGCAAAAGAAAGCTTTTTTTTTTTTAACAAAAATATATTTATGATTATATATCTATGATTTAATATATCTATGATTCTCCTCAAGCTGGAAAGAATTATATATTGAAAAAAAAACGAAACAGAACAAAATAAGAAATTCATGATAAAAAAATATTACGTTGATTTAAACAGCAAAAGTAAACGACGTCGTACTTTCAAAAATATCTATCGACTTCGAGTTATTATTGTTGACACCTGTGCAAGATGAGAAAGATACATGACTGGAATTTTCATGAAACGAAATTAGGGGGATAGCAAAATATCCAGGCCCGTCCGTAAGCTCGTTGCCCCCAAATGACAGCCCTATCAGAACGAATGATAGTAAATGGACCTTTTCCTGATTGGTGTCCGCGTCCTAAGTTCGATCTAATTCAATCTAATCCACGGGCTCGACATCGCTCTTCGGTCTTCGTTTGACCACGTGGCGGGAACGAATCCCCATTGGTCGTCGGTTTCCCCTCCGTGCTGAGCTTGCGGCGTGCTCGTGGCTCCCGATGACGCCTCAGTCGACTGTCGACACCGGTGTCGTATTCGCGGGCAACATTCTAGTTGCCTTCGCCGAAGCTTCAAATCTTCTCCGTTTGCATAAACTATTCGTGAAAAAAAAAATAAATAAATAAAGCTGTGTCGAAAAAAAATATATTGAGCCGAATTTCGAAATAGATTGATTTTTTTTTAATTTTCCACTTTGACGACGATTAATATATTTTCATTTTTATTATTGTCGAATCGAGATCAGTGATTTTACGTGATAGTGAAACTGACCATCACTAAAATTGCAATGTATTCTAAAATGTCAGACATTTTTATGGAACATGTAGTCCGAAATTTTCGATAGTTTTATTCGTGCTTTTTTTCGTTTTTGTGGGTGAAAAGTTCTGGTAAAAAACGTAGACTGATTTTCTTTCGCATGAGAGTTAAATTGTTTGCAGCGTGCGGAAGGATGAATTTCATTATCTTCTTAATTTTAGATTGACGCGAAAGAAATCGTAATTCGCTTCGCCAGTAGCTAAAGAGATTCGCGAGTGCTCGATTTCGACTCGGAATCTCCGTAAGCGCATAGGCCCGAGGGGTTGTTGAGTCGAACGAGGCAGGTGTTTGCTGCAGTTTACGAGTAGTGCAAGCAGCGCCGCGCGCCGGCTCGGGGCGATGCAAAATTTAGCGTGATACAGTCTTGCCATAATCCGCTTCCTACCGATGCCTAGTTCGCAGTGTATACCCACTTGTACTCGCTATTTAATTAGCGAAAGCGTTGAAATTGTTTTCGCCATCAAAACCTAATTAATAGAGACCAACTTCACCAGAATTTTTGAAAAGTATTTTAATAGATACATTTTTATAGTCTCGAATAGGATTCGAAAATTCTGAAAAAAAAGATTATTTATTCATAAATTTTAAAACAAACATAGCGGACAATATTTTACTGATCAAATAAATCTCACTCAAGTCAGTTCAAGTCAGTCTGATTTGAATATTTGGCTGATTATCTAATTTTTTAAATCTTAGAACTAACTAAAAATTCTCTTCAAGTACTTAGAAACAAAGAAATCGAAACGGAACCAAAATGTGCGATTAGCTTCTTGTTGATTTTATTGAATGATCTATTAAAGTCGAAATGAAACACTTTGAACAATTTCTTACCAATCTCAACGTAAAATAATCTGCTGGCCTTCTCTCGTACCAATTTTCTATTTTTCGTACCACCGATGAATTTGTAAAATGGTAGGCCGTAACGTTTGATCAACTCACCGGCGAAACGTCGTTTCTTTAATTGAAATTTTTTTATTATCACAATCATTACTCGTGAACGTAGAACGTTTGGAAAGAAAAAAAAACAATTATACGTATATTTTTCGTCGTACAGAGCGGAGTCGATCCTTGCTCCGTGGGTTAATGTCGAGCGCGGTTGAGCTTTTATGTAAAACGTAAGCAGCGAAAGCGCAATTCCAATTAGTAGCGGTCCGGTCAATGTTGGGTATATGTTAAGCCGCTGCCGGTTACACGGCGGTACATCCGATATACTCCGCAAACTCTGGTCCATTCAAGTGCGCTGGTTTCCGGGAGAACTCGCCAAAACACGCGGGTACATTATACTGTTGCTCTGCATCCGGACCTCATGCGCTTCACGGTACGGCACACCGGAAACCAAAAAAAAAAAAAAACAGAAACAAAACATTCCGATATAAGATTCGGCTGCAAGTTCATGTAGCATTCAAAACGCTCGAGATAAGCTCTTCTTCATCTCGATTTGAAAATCAGACGCTAAATACAAGTCGAAACGTATTAGAAACTGAAGGAAATCATCTTGAGTCTAAATAATTGGAAAAAAAAAAATAAAAATATTATTCTCTCTATATTTTTAAAGGCGTCCTCCAAAAAAAATTTTAACTTCCAGCTTCTGCAAAATTGAACACCTTACATTAAAATTTCCACTCGTTCGTAGCAACATAAAAGCTAAAAAAATAGAAAATAGAATCCGAAAAAAGTATAATCAATAATTTTTATTTTGTCGCGTCTTCATTGAACCCGATGTGCTATAACTGAGGTCAACCTGGCCTTTATGATGGCAAGACACGTGGGGCAAAACGTGAGATTGAGAAACCATGGTCATTCTCTCGATGCTTCGCGATTTCTCGTCATGCCCCGGTGACGTATGAGTTTTTTCTTTTATGTCGGTTGGTTAGTGTTTCGCGGTGATGCTGTAGATGAAGAGCAAGAGCGGTTGGGTCCATTTGGTCTTGAGTCACCATGCGAGCGTCTTTAAGAGTAACGGATTCCGCGGGGTTTTGCTAACGACGATGCCATACGTCTCGTTCGCAAAGAGACTCGTGGGGCATTTCAACTCGTGTTGAGATAAACGGTCTAGAGAAAAATACACGAGTCACTCGTTGCCTTATAAGAAGCAACACAGTCGAAACCGCGGAGGGACCAGCGTCGGCTCATCCCAACGGATGAGCCATCTTCACAAACAAGGAGTGTTCTATTCGAGAAATAGTAGAATAATAAAAGTTTGCGCTATATATAAAGATACGACAAGACGTAAACGCACGTCTGGCGATTCTTCTTTTGTTTTTTCTTCGTTTTATCGTCGGCGCAATCGTGACGCAATAGTCTCGTTCGGCCGAAGATATTGTTTTATTTTGTTTTCTCACATTCATCGGTGTTTCAAAAACAAAAAATGAACTTTATTAGCGGAGGTGCAGCGAGTACGGCGAGCGATGAGAAATGAACGAGTCGAATTGATGATCGCCGCGATAACGGTAGTAAGCGGAGTCTGCGCGAGAATAACGGAAACTGGATGAAAAAATTAATAGAATACAAAAAACGATGAAGAACGATTGTGGGAGAAGCGTCAATAGAACGCCGCAAGATATTGCCATGTGCGAGGACAGCGGCGTCGCGGTTTCCGGAGACCTCGGTTGCGCTTCCTGTTCCGGGGAGTACGATGAGGTCGTGTGCGAGGTGCGAAATCGATCGCCCAGCAAAAAAGACGTCGAGGATATTCACGGCCCCAGGTAGAGTGGCTCAGGAAATGCGAAACGCTTCGAGATCCTCCATCGAAACGATCTTTATCGCCACGCTCGATCGTTGGGGGTTCTCGGAAGTCGGTTTTAGCCATCCGAATCTCGAGATCATAAACCGTTTCGTGGATTTGGATCTTCTTGTCCGATTCTATGGCGTAGTTTTTTTTTTCTTTCTTTCTTCGGTGCGAATCCGCAGATATATCGCGAGGTGCACGATAAGACAGCACTATTATCCGGAAACCGGTTGGGGATGGGTCATCGTCGTCGTTGGGGTTATGGTGCAAATTTTGGCGGCTGGCATTCACGGTGCCGTCGGCATATTGCTCGTCGAAGGAATGAGAAAGTATCGACAACCGCTCATCAACGTAGGTATGTTGAAAAAATGTACAATTTTTGTATGGTTGTTTTTTAGCGTTGGGTACAATTTTTGTTATTCATTGATTTTATTTATTTTTTTGGACTGACATTTTTGGCTTCACGGAGGGTTTATGGATTTGAATTTTTTCACTTTTTCCTAACAGTTTGCTATTGTTTTTATCGCATTATTTCCCGCCGAATCGAATCCGTTTAAAGAAAAACGTTATTACAATTGTTTTGTATGTTTTTTGTTTAATTTTATTTCTTTTGTTTTCCAAATGTTCTTTGTAATGTGGAAATATTTTTTGTGAAAGTAATTAGAGAAAAATATTCTGAGAACGTACACGGAAATTACTTGGAGAATTTTCTGGCTGAACCGTGGTTAATTTATTTGAGACAGAAGGGTTTTTTGAAAAGTTGCAAAAACACTTTTCCGCGACTTCGCACTGTGCTGCAGCAAACAAAATTGTCCAGCGGTCCGGAGGTGTCGTATAATTGTGCGGGCTTTTTGCTTGGAACCCGAGGGAAACGAAAAAGAGACACGGAAATGAAACCGGTCGAAGTAAAAACGTCGAAATGAGAATGACAATAGTCCAGACGGAACATTCTTATATGCTGTGTGATCCTGAATTCGCGGAATGAAGTCCAAAATCAAAAGTTCAAAGACAGATTTTGGGCTCAAAAATATCTTGACCACAGATCAGGAATGTGGAAAACGTTTTTCTCGGTTCCAGTGGAAATAGGGAGATTTGAAAAAAATAAATAAAAGTAATAAAAATAATAAAAATCCTCTAGTTTTTTTTCTATTTGAATGTAAATGATAAGCTATTTTTTTTAACGCCTGAGTAACGCGTTATTTCTTTGCGTAACCGAGAAATATATATTCCGTCAAATTTATAGTTCAATTAAAATATCCCAGGTTGAAACATCTTCTTCTCGCTCTTCAATTCCAATTCGATCACATTAACAATCTGCTAAATGAACACGAGGTACAAAAAAATCAGAAATTAGAAATATCTCGTGCCATCGAATGATGCACAAAATCACAATCTACAGAAAAAATTCATACTTCATCAATCGCATCTCTTCTTGTTCCGCTCGCGACCAATTAAATATGGAAATATGGAGATGAATATAACTACGTGGTTGAGGTCCGAACGACCCAATAAGACTGCCCGCTAATTTAAAACAAGTTTAATAAATCACGTGCTCGGAAGTATTTCGAAATTACTTTAAACCCTTGTACGGCGAGGTTATGGTCGGTTAATGAGGATTTTAAAACGTAACGAAGACTTTAAAACGTAACGGAAGGTTATGAGCTCAAGTGCTGGGTGCTGATACCCGTTCACCGGTTTTTAAGGCTGCCCATTGCGAACCAAGTCAAAAAGTAGGGTTGCGCAAATTTATATACATATGGATATATATATATAAATGCAATTTGAAGTTGCTCACGCCGTGTGCATTATTATTCATGGGAGCGCGGAGACGACACGGAGGTTAACGACGATTCCGCCGACGGCAAAAGTGAGCCGAAGGGAAAAAGCATAGAATGGCGAAAGCCCTTTCGCGCGATATTTGGCGTTTTCGGTCCACGTGTCTGGACCGCGTAAGAGGGAACGCCCTCTGGGGACACTTTATGTTTTACCGGCTCTTATCTCATTCCTTCGGTATCAGTAGGCGCTGCGTGATCGATGAACGTTTCGAGTTTTATGACGGCCTGAGGACTGACTCGACGATTGCAAAAGTAATTTCAAAAAGTAATAATAAATGATAAATAATAAATAACAAAATAATAAATAATAAATATATTTCGAGATCCTCACTCGCGATGATATGATTTTTGTTATTTTGTTGATGATAGCTCGGTATTTCTCTGATCATTTACATGATCAAGTGGGTGGCTGAATTTTTCATCAAGTACTCAAATAATTTTACTGCGATCCGTTAAAATAATATACCCCATCGTTCAAAGTCCCACGTCTTATCAAGATGGTCAATTTTTTCTGCGCCATCGACGATCGGGTTTACTATACGGAACATCGCCAACCAAAGCAATCCCCCGGAAAGGGAAGATCTCGGGAGATTAAGATAAGAGAAACGTAACGAGAGTCGAGATGTTCAATTTAGTCCGCCCGTTATGGTCCTTTTTTTATCCTTCGATTCAGTTCATTCGCGCGCGCATTCTTTAGATGTCGAGATGGGATCCCTTGACGATTATTTCTGGGAACTTTATTCAGATCATACAGATTTATAGATCATACATACATATATACAGATCACGCGAATGGATCAAACGATGAGAAAGAATGGAACGTAGAGGATACGATGAATGAATAAGTGAAAAAACTTGGGATGGAAGAATTCTTTCCGTCAAATTCAGCTGGTCGGCGTCAGTTCGACAGAACTCTGACGAATGCCGGATCAGCAACTTTTTCGTCCATTTCTCCGAGTCATCGTTCGTCAGCTCAAGGAATGTCTGACAGAATGGTCCATCAGATGAAGCGCAACGATTATTGCGACAAGCAAAATTGTTTCTTAATTAAGCTTGATCGTTGAATAAATCTCGCAACTGCGTCGACTCGAAGCAAAAAATAAAAAATGAAGATACTAATAATTATCATAATCCAGATGGAAATAAAAATAACAATAGAATATAACTTGATAGAAGAATAAATGAACAATATAATATATAATTTGCTGAATCATTTGAAATTTTTGTAGAATGTTAATAAATTCTCGTCACTAGAATCGAGCTATGCAGGCTTAATTTTATTTTTCCAAATTTTATCAGTTATACGAAAATAATTATTGCTTTATATTAACAAAACCGTTTTTTTTGTTGTGTTTGATTTTTATTTTTGCAAGTATTTGTTGTCTCTAACCGAAAAGAAATTGAGAGGGAACGAAAAGTTTCATTTGTTTTGGACGGCGGAAAAGTATCATAGATTTTATATTTTATTGATTATTCTGCCGTCTAGTTGCTTCGCCACTTATTATCTTGGATTTCCGAGGATGGCGGCAATTTTCGGGATTACTTATAGATTGCTCGGAAGATCCTGTGAATCCTCGATAAATTCTGCGACGCTCGGTGCTCGACCGTACATGAGAGCATTGACTTTTCGTCCGTGGCTTATCTCGGGTTATACCGAACAAAGGAGAAGCGATGAAGTGCATCTTCCAAAATTCGGTAATGATGCCTCCCCCCCCTGGATAATCCCAGTTCGTTATTATCGAAAACGTGGAAAGAAATAAAACATTCCCGCCACAAATCGTTAAACGAATAAATTATTTCCATAATAATCGAAGTTTATTCGATTGTTTCACCTTCTGTGAACATTCACAAATTTTTATTGAATAAAAATAAAATGTCTGGAAGCAATAAATGATATATGATTATTTCAGATTATAACGCACGCCGGAGACTTAGAATAACGAAAAATAAACACTCACGAGTATTTTGACGAAGGCAAAGTATAAAAGAAAAATTTAAGAAAGAAAAAATTTAAATAGCCGCAGGCTTTACGTTCTTCCCAACGCGCAAGTACCAAAGCGGTGCATCCATTTCGTCCGTGCTCTCGTTAAAATGTGAAGATCGCGTGCTTTTTGCCTCTTCAAATTTACATAACCACCACGGATGTGTTGTGCCTCCATGGTTCTCTTAGAAAACGAAGCCGGGCTTTAACTGCGTTTTTGCGAGCCGGCAATCTATATCTGGGACAACTATACGACGGCCTATAGCTATTTTTTTTTTCGGATAATTATTCACCAGTTCGATGCCATAAAGAGAGCAGAACAATACTCCGTGCTCTCTAGGTAGCCGGGGTAAATGCAATCGATACTTAATCAATTCATAAAACTTCAAAAAAAAATCATGATTAGGTAATTATGTGCGTCGTAAAATAAAAAATAAACTCGACAAAATTATTACGAGTTCGATAATTTCTAGTTATCAACAGCATTTCATTAATGAGAAATAAATGAATTGTGCCTTCTGAGTTGTTATGAAAAAATTCAGAATTGAAAAAAATTATCTGTGATTCCTATATTCTAATCGACGAAAAGAAAATAATCATAATATTGACTGAGATTTAGAAAAAAAAATAAACGATTAATCTATCTTTTCTCTATTCTTTACGTTTGACACTGATTTCTCCGGAAAGTAATATTCCCATGTCGTTAACATGACTTTATCCATTCCGTCTACGATTCGGTAAGCTCCAGTCTTCCCGGCTATTACTGCTGGTGTTTCAACAATCCCGGGGTATTGCAACCTGCGCGGAGAATGTAACGTGATGGGACTCTGGCGAGTCGCGTGGCCAACGAGATAAGAACTATCTTGCCATCTTCGCGTACAAGTTCGAGTCGTGTGGTACTCGCTGGTTCACGGATGTAACCCTTACCTACGTCTTTCCTTCGCAACAGCGATAAAGGACAGCAGTGTTCCAGTGTTCGAGTAGAAGAGATTGAGAGAAAGGGCGAGAGAACGAAAGAGAGAGAGACAGAGAGAGAGAGAGAGAGAGAGAGAGAGGAAGAGGCTGAGAGTTGGAGTTGGAGTTTGAGAGGGAGAGAGAGAAAAAGAGAAGTTCCCCGGTAACTGCAGCAAGTCTCAGGACCATTCGCGATGTTCTCCTCCTTGTGGTGAGGGAAACTCGCGTACCGCGAAGTGAAACCGCGCACCGAGTGTCGCAGTGACGAAGTTCGTCGTATCGCAAAAATACGGATAATGTTTCCATGGTACATCGTTCTCTCCAGCGCGCTTTACCGGTACAGATTTATACGTCCGCGTGGAGGCAAGGCCGAATAAGTCCATAAAAAGAGTTTTCGAGAAATATCGATTTTACGTTGCGAACGGTCTGAGGGGAAATCGATTTCAAAAATAATAATTATCAGGTTACACTTTATTTTTGGTTGCTATCCGAGGGAGCATATTGTAAAATTTGAAAAGTCTGCAACTTATTTGGATGGAAGTAATTACTGGCGGATTTATTCTCTTTTGACCACAATTCATAGATTTATCTGGTTTTGCCTATCAATTCGAGGCGATTAGTAGCCAATAAACATTCCCACTTAACGAAATTGAATTTTACTTATAGAGAAGTTTCACAAACACTTGCGATAAAATGTAACTTGTGCCTTGTGATTTATTCGGAATTGCCTCAAAACCACAGATATATTTTGGATATATAAATAAATTTATATATACAACGACGGGAACGTGGATCGATTGAACGAGTAAATATGTGAACGCATGTAGGTATATGTTCTTGTCGGATACGTGGAAAAGGCGGTGGGTCATTTTACGATCACGGAAATCGCTCTTTTCGCCAGACGCCTGGAGTTTGCCGAAAACTTTTCTCGATCTACAGTACAAACTCCTTATTCTTACACTCCGAAGATGATTCTAAGGTTGAAATCCAGCATTATTGGTTTCCTTTCTAGAACGTTCCGGTAGTGCAAAGTCCATTTCAAACTAGTGACACGACGTTCACCGTCTAGCCACGTGGCTCGTAACGCGGCTTCACGCAGACAAATATATCACGCTTCCACAGATTCGGCTATTTCTTTTTCTCATTCTCACGAAAAGAAAGGAAAACGATAAATATCAAAAGATCGATCACAAACAAGCATTGGAAAATCGGAAAATATCGTCTGATACCGGACTTTCACGTGATCTTGAAGGCCTAACTTCGTCGTCGATTTTACAAAACCAAAATACTGAAACCACCAAAGAAAAAGATAACAATTTAATTTATTGAAATACTAATTATTATTATTATTATTATTGAATAATAATGTAATTATTAATAAATTTTGCAATAATTTATTAGGATAGAAACGATTCCATTCAAAGTCAAAATCTTTCCAGCTCCAAAGATATATCCACGAAACACGGTCAGCGCCTCCCCAATAAGTCAGTCGTTTCGGTTCCAATCCGCAAAAATCTCGTCCTCAACGATAAATCCGATCACAGACGACGTGTGAAAAGAACGAAAAGACAGCACGGACGAACAGCGCGTGCGAAGAAAATCCTATTCCATCGTACGGAAAATGGAAAACGACAATGTCCTCTATACCCGATCGTCTTGCGTGGTCTTGTCCCAAAGTCATGACGGTTATCCGACGCTGTTGCACTTGCTTCGGACTCGCGTCTGGACAGCCGTTGCGATGCTCTTTCCGAGTGTGTCCAGCGCAAAGTCTCGAAGCTTGTCCCGAGGCGAATGCTCGGAAAAGTGCCAAGTGGTTCGGTCACCGCGACTTGTATCTCGTAGTTTTGCCCTCCGAGATCCCTCGTGGAGCAAACGTCGAAGTTGTTGACCCCGGGATCTCACGATGGGGGAAGTATCACACCTTCGTAAAAATATCTATATCGATAGTTTGCTCGCACTTTTTTTTTAAAACTTTACAGATAGTTTGAAGGGGTAAAATATCCTGCTGGTTTAAATTGAGTTCACGTTTTTCACTGGACAAATCGTCGATGAGTTCCTTTTTTCTTTTGTTTGGATTACAATTTCTCTCTATATTCTAAAGTTCTAATATTCGTCTTTCGGCCGCATGCGTTTTTGGAAATTCCTTTCGATATTATTATTATTTCGATTCGTTTTCAATGAATTCGTTGAAGTCGTAATTCGGGAATATTGGGGGAAGCAGGCAGAGCTCGCCGAACGAAAATATTATTTTTCCACTGGATTTTGGGAGGTCTTCCGTGACGAGCTTTCGCGCAAAAGCTCGGGCAGTTACGAATGACGACAGACGGAAGAAATCGGTGGAATTCGAGTTTTCACAGACCGGAGCGTATAGTGTCCATACGGGAGAACATCGAGCGTGCCGGACGCTTGCGGGAGCTTCCAGCATGGGTGGGATTACATATTCGCTTCAGAAGCATATACACGGGGAGAAACGTATGGATTTCCGTTTCCTCTCTATTTCAACTGAACTGAATCTTGAATTAGGTTCATCGCCGAAGGATATATGTCAATGATGTTGCCTCATCCGGAGATAAAGCACAATGTAGCATTTTTCGAAAAATGTCAGTAAGCCAAGCAATACCAACTATTGCGAAAAATACTTCGACCGAAATATACTTATATATCAATGGTATATAGAATACTGTTAGCCATATTCAATGTACAACTATTGATATCAATGGCAATCCATACAATTTAATTTATTGCTCATCAAACACCCTTTTACTAATTATTACTTGATTATGTATTATTTATCATTATAAGCCTTAGATGTATAATAATAAATGGCAAATGGGGAAATAATTATTATCAATGTGGGAGGAGAGGGGATTAAGTGATTAATCCTACATAATGTAATATTTTAATTTCTGATGTAATTAATGTGGTTGCGTGTGTATATAGATATCGTATTATGTCAAACAATTCTTGCCTGGTACTCTTTATTTTCAGCCTCGACGGAGCTATGTGCAAGTTTGGTGTTTTGTATAACTCTTTCATCCCCTGGAGGCATCCTATCTCGTCTCATTTCGTCCCACGAACAAACCGTCTCGCCTCGTTTCGTCCCACAGACGTTACGTTTTGTTCGTCCCTCAGGAGCTTTCCCCACTCTGCATATACAACCGCCACCGGTGCGTCACGCTTTTACAAAGCCTCCTGAAAAGCAAACGTCAACCCGAAATCTAACTAAAGACTAGAATTCATATTACTCGAATTATTCGACATATTTTTCCTTATTTTTATCCCACGTGCAACAATGTTTACCGAGAATTTTACACCACGATTTAATTACTCGACACCTACCAGGCGAAGCGACATCGAGCTGCTGGCATTGATTAATTAAAGCGTTACATCAGTGGCTGCTCGTTTCTCTTTCCCCAAAACTTACACAGGACGAAGAAATTTATCAAATACCATTAGATCCTCGGAATGAGACTAATTGCCATCGGAGTATGCAATTAAAGACGACGACGTTCCAACTAATCGTCAGCTTCATGACTCTGCCTACCCTCGAATGGACTAAATTTATTATTTCTCCACTATTTTTGTTCTTTTGCATCTGTGCTGTTGATTATCTTCGTAAATAAAATTGACAATAAAATCGTTTAATGAAGAATAACGATTGGATCCAATGATTCAAATTTAAATAGAAAATTGAAAAATTGAAGGTTATCAAAATTATAGTTTGGCAAACACCCGGTATTCAATTTTCGATACCTCTCCAAATGTAAATAAATATTTCACTGGCTCATGCAATTCAGTCAATCAATAAAAACTTCGAAGTTTCGATCGAAATCTAGGTCATCAATACACACATAAATAGTCAAAGATCCGTGCATGGATCTTTGAAAAGCCGATATATATTTTTGTAACTTTATTCCTTCGGATCGGAAGCCGTGAGTGTACTCGTAGGCGTTGTGGAGTTCGGTCGTTTTGCGCACCGTTGTGGGAAGTGCTCGGTAACTTTTATGTATCCGGTAGTCAGCTGGCCGGATCATTACGATCCCCCTTCTATCAAACCTGATGTATGTTATTGCTCCAGTGCCCGAGAGCAACGATGCTGTATAGATTCACATCAACGGCTCGTGTATCCGTGCGGATCGCTTCTATGGCCGCACGATGAGCGTAATTCCTGTCGCTGATGTAGTACTGTGCAGCTCAATGCGGCTTGTCGGACACATGAAATGGAGAACAAATAGGTTGATCATGATAATGCACGACTCTCCCAAATAAACTTGTATTTTCACGTTGCCAACTCGAGCTTGAACTTTGCTACAAAAATAATAATAACTGCGAGATGCATTTGAGCCAATTGAAAAATCAATGAAGGCCGAAGAGGTCGAAGTGATCGACTGTACCATTTTTGGGTATTTCTTCAACCTTCCCATTTTCCGAAGAAGATGAGATCGACGAATACTCTATGGAATTCTGTTTTTTCCTTTTCCGTCCCAAAGCAATTTCTTATTCAACGTGTGACGAAATATTCGGGTGCACATTCATCGATTGGAATGCGACAGGTTATTTATTATATACCGATTTGGGTTCGCAAGTTGGAAGTAATTTTTTTTCAAAGGAGGACAGTTTCATTGTTTTTGGAGAAAAAGTCGTACGAAAGAGCTTTTTTGGTGTTGATTAAAAAATGTATCTATATATTTTATACGTGAAAAAATTAGAAAATCATGTACGTAGATAGTTCAGATTATTTTCATGGGATTATGTTTTCCAGAGATGCGGAAAAAATAAGTTGGCTTCGAACTGTAAAGCTTGACTTCCTTTAGCTCGCATTCTTATGAAATTACAAGTATAATTACTCGATGGAGAATGCGATTAGCCAGAATCGAAGGTAGAAACAATTCGCGTATGATCACGACACAAACGCGGGTAATGGCGTGGTGAATTATTTTCCAAGAAAGCTCGCGAGCTTTCTCGGGTTCCACTTTTTTTTCCGTAGGTATAATATTTTTCAGCGGTCACGAAGGTATGAAATTAATTTGTCTAGCAGACGGCGAAAGCACGAGGAAATTCCTTAACGTTACGTTCATGCAACTAGTTTCACATTTTATTTCACGTGTTCAAATAAAAATGCAGCGTTCGCAGCGGCTATTTCGATTGGCTGTGAAATAAACCGAGGTGCATCGATCTTCGATCCTTTCACTGTGGTCATTGGTCGCCCATCAGCTGTTAATCGCCGCCCATCGATGATCTTCCACGAGCTTCCATGTTCCATGTCTCAATCGCACTCTTGTCTCTGAAGCGATCGGCTGCCATATTGTCTTTTCAACTATACTAATCCATAATTCCCATTATTGAAATATTCAATTATTTTTCTTAAAACTTCTTTACGATCTACTCGTATTCTTCATTATCTATGAAATAATGGGATTGAATTATACACATTCGTAAGGCTAGGCAGAAGCATTCGAGTGGTATAAATATCTCGAGAAATCGAAAATCCACCGATAACATTATAGAAAGTTACAATTTTTCGTATAAAACCATTTTCACAATTATCTTTTTATTATTTTCTTTACTCAAAAATAATTTCATCAAATTCAATATTCATGAAACGGAATTGAAAATTATGCTATTGTCACATGATTGGCAAGACGGATATCGCTCTGCAAAATAAGAATGATCCTCGATCAAATTAAAATTCGTGACAACCGAAATTGAGTTATCGCGCAGTCAAAAGAATTTTCTCGCCGGCATTCGAATGTACTCACGTCGGAGTGAAAATTCTACACCCATGCACGTTGGAGAAAGCAGTTCCGGGGGAATGAAAAATTCGTCGCGTGGGCGTCGCGTAACCGCGAAACTACGAGGCCACCCACGCAACGCTAAAACGTCGTGAAGAATATTTTATTCCACAATAGGGCGAAAAACGCGATACGCTCGAGTTTTTATCGGGTTTAAAAGATTTACTCTATCGTCAGCTTTTTATCCCGTGTGTGACATTCGCTCGACCGGCTTGTCGTCGAATCACCGTCGATCTTTACACCATTCGGGTTAACAACGCATCAAGTTTAAAGCTTTCGCGAAATTTCGGTTATTATCTTTCGTAAATATATGGAGCATAAAATGTTTGAGCGGCGAGAACATATTCTGCACGCTCGGGAGGTTAGATCAGGGTGGGTTATTTCGCAGAAGCACGAGCACATGGACACGCGGTCGTAGATATCTCAATGAGATTCCTCATTGGAATATGGCGAATCAATATACGTGAAAGCTTGGGACGGTTTTTCCTTCCGGCAACGTTGACGATGCGATGGAAAAACTTCAAGCCGAGTTAAGACGGTGAAGAACGAGAAGAATGCATGAAGAGTTGATTTTTAGATTTTTCATGAACATTTGCTCGTTATTTGTCGAGATTCTGTGGAAGATGTCGTGCACATGGTGACCCTAAATATGTTTTTCAGTGAGCGATATAATCGGAGCTTGAGTCGTTACCTAGAAACGATTGAATGAGCGATTTTTCTCTGTGATTTTTACGATCCCACGAGGTGGTGAATTGCGTGTGTGTTCTTTTTTATATTAACGTATATTATTTTATTATAATTCCTACAATGGTGTAACGTACATTATTAGAATTGGGATATTTACATTCTTATGTAACATATACTTTCTGTTTTATTGTCTATTTACATTGTTATTCATACATCAACTCTACGGACATTATTTTCTTATTCAATTCGTCTACAATTTTTTTTCCTATCAAGCCCGGTTGGTGATAAATAATTTAGATTATAATTTCAAAAGGAAGAAAAAAAAAAGAAATTCAGATTTTAAACGACGGATCTCGAGCACATCCTCTTTTCATTTATTTATTTTTATTCCGTAATTTTCTCGTACTTCAGCATCGCGTCATCCCAATATTTCTTTCTTCAATTAATTCGCCACGTCGTGACGTGGGATAATGGAATTGGCATGCACGCGGGGTTTGCAATAATTCGCTGAGAGTAACGCACCGGTAACTCTGGGATATCTTAAATCTCTCGACGAGAGCATGCGCAAGCGCACTCTGATTTATAGAGTTTTGCGGTCACGTGCGAGAAATAAGTGGTGCCACGAAAAATCCCATGCATTCTCGAGATAAACTCGCAAAAGTCGGTTGAGCCGGTAATGCGTGGGAGAAGACCGGAATACTCGGTCTACATCTCTAAAAAAATGTAAAAAAAAAAACAAACAAACAAAAAACCGAAGACAAGAAGAACAACAACCGTAAAATAATCAAAAAAATGTATAGAATTTTTTTTTTAGTTTGCAATACTAAAGTAAACTAAAGAAATCTATGAGTGTCGGGGAGATAAAAAGATCGGTCAACAAAATAATAGGAACGAAGTCGATAATTTTGCGGAAGCTTTATCGGATGTAGAATGATTGATCATCGAGGTGACGGAGCTTTCTCTCGAGATACTCGAGAAGCCACGCGTCGCATGTTTGTGTTTCCGAGTCAGTAACAGCGAAAACTCGACACGATTTTAGGAACGTCTCATCCAACCGCCTGTCAATCTCACGCCCGAATCATCGATCTTTGGCTGATTGATCGACGCTTCCCGCCCGCAAAATTTTCCATTATTTTTCCGTTCAACCTATACAGTTGAAATCTGATCCATTGAAAAAATTGATAAATCTTACTGGCGAGAGTCGATGTATACTTTTTTCCTCGAATGAAGACGAAGCTTTATTTTCGTGACTTTGGAAAGATTTCACGAAGGCTATAACGTCACCGCGTATCCAAGGCTACAATTAAATACCAGCGTGAGGACGTCGGTACGACGGGAATGAGAAACGAGCACCAGCTGGAACCGAATCGTTACGGAAGCGTGAACGAATTATAGATGTATCGTTCAAGCCCGAGCAAGCTTGCGCAAGCATCCATCTCAGGCAAACGAGGTCCATGGTAGAAGTGTGTAATTCAACGGGATATAGCGTGACGCGTGAATATCGAATCGGTCGATAAGTTCTTGCGCCACTAATTCACCCGGGGTAGATGCCCGAGGGTCGAGCTTACAACAACGTCACGAAAAGCTCTCGTACACATCGACACGAACATTTATTAACGCGGATCTCACTTCGCGAATCTGGAAATCCGATTCGGAGATTGAGACGAAAATACAGATTTCGCGTTCAGATTATGCTAAACGTCGTAACAATTTCTCCTCCTCATGCCGATTCTTTTCATGTGACGAAATTGAAATTTAATTATTCTCAAGCAGAGCTGAGTTTTTTTTTCTAATTTATGTAATGAGTGTGGAATATAGATCGAATTGATAATCGTAGACGCAGATTATTCGTTCAAATATTTGGATTGGCCCATCATTTTTTATTTATACTTGCTAACATTTTTATTTTATTTTCCGTAGCAGAATAGAGATTATTTTGATTGATTTGAAAAAGCGTAAAATTGTTTGCTCGAGTAGCGGAACTTTTACAAATTTGAAATAATAATCCCGAAAAGTATATGGAATTCATAATCGTTGACGTAAATCATTTGTCGAGATTATTAGATTAGTCTGAAAAAAATGTTGATAAAATATTTCGACAAAATTGACTTGGAATATTCTACACTCACTGAGGAAATTTTCCAATTTACTATAATAAGTCTGAAAGATATATATCTCGTTGGATTACTAAGTATTACCAAGTTCATTATAAAAAAAATATCATTAGAAATTTTAAAAAGTCCTATTCCTTACGCATTCCAACGATATCTTTGCTCATTCAGTAATAGTTTTAATTTTATTTATCGTTGTTATTTTTGTTTGCAGGATGGCTGGGAGCGATGTCGACCGGGGTTGCGCTACTCGTCTCGCCGGTGACCATCGCATTTTGTCGAAAAAAAAGCACTCGAGTCACCGCTGTTTTAGGTGGTCTCGTCACAGCCCTGGGGTGTCTGTTCACCTCGTTTGCCTCACAATTCCATCAGCTGTTCTTCAGCTATGGCACTGTCGTCGGTGAGTGACGTCGAATTTTTCAAGCCACGAGCAAAGCTCCCATCGTGGTAACAACTCCTCCCCACGCCTCCCCTCACCATCAACCTCCCCCCAGATTCAATTCCCACCCAGATCCGTGCGCAAAGTCTTCGTAGAATTGACTGATCACGAGCTTTCTTTCGCTCGTTTCTTTCCCTCGGAAACGAAAGGATATAAAGAAGATGAATAATTAAGCCCAGACAATTTTTCTTCAATCTCAATCTTCGTTATTTATACATGATGGAAAATTCCGGAAATGTTTTGCTTTGACTAATACGCAGAAGATATTTTCGTACAACGGAGAAGAAAAACTGTTAAGAGTTGAGTCCTTATAATCGAAAAAATATAATGAAATTCAAAGGCTGATTTCTTGATATATCCGGTGATGTATTGCTTGGAAAAAAAACATTTTGTCTCGGTTGAAAAACAGAATAATGGGATGGTCGTCTAGCAAGCTGGCTGAAGATTGCTTCGAGCCTATTCCATTCACATGGAAATACTTTTACGTATAATCAATTATTCTTCCGACTAATCTGACGTCGTGCTTTTGGCACGCTTGTCAATGACCCCATACGATGGAATTCTGACTCGGTCCAGCGTGTAGTAAACACCAACCTATATTCATACATAACCATGGTCCAAGATCTAACAAAGCTGTTCGACGAAGAAAAATTCTAAAAATACTTGAATTTTTTTTTTCGAACAGTCAAAGTTCGATCATCATCGTGTGTATATTCTCTTTGTCTATAAAACATTTAGAAATAGAAAATCGGAGCCTAACCCACCACCCTAACCGTTGAATATGATTTTTTTCTGTATTACAATGAATATGGAAATTAATCACGTAACATTTCAAAGGAATTGAGCTTTATCGGACAATCAATAATTATACATAAATATCAATAAATTCCACGAATAAACCGGAAAGTTTTGCGGAACCTAAAATGTATAAACGTTGTTTTAGGAATCGGTGTGGGTATGACGAGAGACTGCAGCACTTTGATGGTCGCCCAATATTTCAAACGAAGAAGAGAATTTGTGGAAATATTCATTGTGTCCGGAAGCGGTCTCGGGATCGCCGTGATGTCGGCATTCATCAAGGGAGCTATTAGGTAAAAACGACGAGATCGTAGCCAAGCCGCGTAGCATCGGCCATGAACGAAGACCGGAATCGAGCGGATGACAGAATTCCCTGAAACGAACGAATTTAACATTTTCAGCAAGATCGGCTGGAGACTCGGGCTGCAGGCTGTTACCGGTGTCGTTTTTCTCACTTTTATCTTGGGCACCTTCTATCGAAGTGCCTCCCTCTATCATCCACAACGACGGGCGATACTTCATCTGAAAAATCAGAAGCGCAAAATCAAGGACAAGAACAGGGCTGATGACAGACCGCCATTTTTTGACTTTAGCACTTTGAAGAGCAAAACCGTGAGAATACTTCTCGTATCCACTGGAATATCTGCTTTTGGAATTAACACACCAATATTCTACCTGGTAAGGTTTAGTAATTGATTTGTTCGCTTATTTATCTATTTATGCCTCAATTGATTCATTTATCCATTTAATGATTCATTTATTCCGTCATTCATTGAAATACCGACTTACTGAGTCATTCATTTATTTATTCATTGACTTATAGATTCATATATTTATTTTTCATTTTTTTATCATCATTTTGATAGATTTTCCTTCGGAAATGCGAAAATCAATCATGCATTGGTTCTTTTTAAATCGAATTTTTCCTTCAGGCGCATCAGGCTGAAGAGGAAGGTCTCGGAGACACGGTGATGCTTCTTCAAGCTTATTTGGGCCTCGCTTGGACGCTAGGCTGTGTGGCATTCGGGCTCCTGGTCGTCCATCACAACGTCGAGTGTCGTATCGCTAGACAATATCTTACCCAAGCTGCTGTCTTCATGTGCGGTTTGTGCATCCTCGCTCTCACAGCCGTACACGGAAATTATCACGGTTATGTCATGTTCACTTGGGTCTATGGTACATTATACGCAAATCACGAAACTAATTAACATTCCAATATCTATAACGAACTGATTATCATTCAATTATCTTTTCAAATCCATAATCTGTAATTTTCATAGGAATTTTTTGCGGTGGATATCACTACAGTCTCAAAATGTACACTTACGAGAGAGTGAGAGCGAGAAATTTTGCTCGTACTTGGGGATTCGTTCAATGCTCGCAGGCTATACCAATCGCTATCGGAGTTCCGATTTCAGGTAAGCAAAAAGAAGAATAACCAAATGAAACATTGAATAATATTATCATCAGTGGCGAGACCGATTTTAAAAAAAAGACGAAATTATTTCTATCGAAAAATAATGTTCCATATTTTTTTACAGGATATATAAACGTCGGTTGTGGTGGAAAAGCTGGATATTACTTCAGTTCAACTTGCGTTCTCGTCGGAAGCTTCACTCTGTTTTTCATAGATCTTCACAGACGACGTTTGTCGAGACACAAGCACACTCGAGCCAACGGAACTAGACACCTATGCATGTCGGACAATTGTCCACAAAGACGAAGACTTTCGTTCACTCAGGAACCGGAAAACGAAGGCGTCGCTGCCGGCGCAGCTGCCGCAGCTTTGGTACTCGGCGCCGAGCTTGCACCAGGACCGGGTAACCGCAAATATTCATCTTTATTTATTTTTTTTTTCAAGTTCGTCATTGATACACCGAAAATGGAATTATTTGCGCAATTTTAAAAATGTGTTCACGATTCGTAGGAGAAATAATTGATGTCCTCGGGACTGACAAGCCCGAGCTTACTTGTATCTCGGAAGAGGGCATCGCCGACATGGATCTTCCCGACAATCTTCTCGACGATTTGGATTACATCGGCGATTGCATAACCTCATGCAACAAAGTCGAAAATTATTTGATGCTTTCGGAATTCGAGAATAATTTAATTGCCGAAATGCCGATAATAATGGATCGCAAAGGACGTCGATGGTCGCTGGCGAGATCAAAGCAAGGAGGCCAAGGCAGCCAAAGCGTGGACGGAAACGGAAACGGTAATGGCAATGACAACAGTCAGGGAACGATTGAGGACGAAGAGATCAAACAGAAATGGCGTTTGACCCCCGCACCGACCAACAACAGGATCATTACCGTCATAGACGAAGGTAGCACGTAGTACGAAACAATTTTGTAGATACGCGTGTAGTATATTGTGTAATTAGTTAATTATATACGTTTGATAATTGAGGGGACTTACGAATCGTAACGTTCGAACTGGCCACGAGGTAAACTTTAAAATCGACACCGATATCAGTCACATCTTTTTAAAATCTGAAAATATGTATTTCCGGCACTTGAACAATTTAATTTTGGATTTATTCGAGTCTTCACAACTTCCAAATACTTTATTCAGCACTTATGGACCAAATGTAATCGTCGAAAAAATTATTTTATCATTTTTGTCATTTTATTGAAAGTATTCAAGTATTCACATTTAATTTTGAAAAATGATATCGATAGAATTTAATTTTGATTGAGGCAATGGAAGGATACGAAGTTTTTATCAATAACGTTGGATAAAGTTCACGAGTAAGGACCCCTTAATTCGTGCGAACCGTGGATCCGAGAGCAACTGCGATCTACCCCGTTGAGGTACTCCATTTTCCCTAATATCAAAGACAATAATGCTCAACTATACAATTGACTCGGCGTCCACAAATACAACATGCAACGATTCGCCGTTACGTAAGTTTCGAAGATAAAATCGCGTTTTTTAATGTAACAATTGTTGTTGAATTATTTGTGAGTCAAAAGATAAACGAAGGAGAGAAAACGAACGATCCGTCCACTACAGGAAATGTTCCGTGAATTCGCTTAGCTTTTCGCAATACACTGCCAATATAAACCTGATAATACGAAACCCCTGTTATAACTTTGCAAACCTGTGCTTGCACCGTTTCACTGATAACATTATCAGTAATAATTTCGTTTGTATCCTTCGCAACGGAATTCTTCCCTTTAACGCACAAGTTGCGCTTTTTTTTCAAGAATAAAAGAGAACAAATAATAATAAGACGAATTAACACGTCTGTTTAGAGTGATTTTGAAGCTTCGTTTACAACGAATCTTGAAAAAAAAACCTATTGTAGTTGGAACGAAAATATAATGCAGAGACGATGAATAAATAATGGAAACACGTAATCTAGTCAATCGTCAAAATGGAGACTCCAATGTTCTGGATCACATGAAAGGGGCTGCCCTTCCATAGACACAACTATACTCTGCGTACAATTCGTCATTTAATTACGATAATAAGTGATAGATACCATAGCAACGCGTATTCTTTTATTTATTGAAATGTCTTAGAACGTGTATATAAATACTATATTTGTGATGGACAAACGGTGGCCATGATTATATATAACAAATAGTTCGACGCGAACAGTGAAAACGATAAGCGATAAACAAACGAAACGTTGATTATAAATTTCGCCATGTTACATGTTAAATGAAGAATAAAAAGAACGATAAAAAAAATTAAAAAACGTGCTGCAGAAAATAAAGTACGATTACTCGCAATAATGCAAACTTTTTGGTATCAGTTTTTTACATCGCCTTGTTCAACATTTTTTATGATTATTTTTATGTACTTGGGGATTGTAATATGCACCAGTAATAATTTTTGTCTGTCGTTTCGTGTTAATGGCGCATTTGAAATTGCTTTTTGGAATGTTTTTCGTGCGCTGCAGTCGTGAAATTAAACTTCCGACACGACTGTAGATTCAAGAGTCAGGAATATGTGAGAACCAATGAACGGTAAGAAACTACTGTCGATAAAAAAGGTTCCTGCGATCGCCGGAGGATCTCTATATGGACCACGGAAGCTCAGGCGCAGCGGGAGCTTGCACGACCCGTGGTCGGTATTTCATGTAACACAACTACAATGACAATAAATGAATTGTGAATTCGATCAACGTCCATGCACACGCCGAATCTATCATATTCAAGTGATTAAGATGATTACGATTAAGGTGAAAACATTCACAGGTCTTACAAAAACATCTTCAATTAAAAATCAATATCCATGACGATAAAAAAAATTCGTAATAAAGTTTAGAAAATTAATGACTAAGTACGTACAAGATTTTATTATCTTCCGAGAGTCGAATCATTGAACAAATTTCGCCTTCGACTGCCTGCAATACTGAATCCAATTATATCAGTTCTGCGAACGAGATCTTTTTCGTTAAATATACCGAGCCACCGAGGGTTTCACGCTCGAATGTTAATTGATAACGCCGGTAACCTGATTCGCTCCAACAAGCCGAATCACGAAACGTCGAATTGTAAAAGACATTTCAGCGAAGCCAATTATTATTTTCGAAACTCTGCTCACGAAGGGAGAACCAAATCACTGCTGGCAAGCTGCATTCGCGTCGAAAGCCATCGAACGCTACATACTATATGTAAGTATACATGCACACATATCTAGGTAGAGATGGACGTATCTAAAATTAATCTATCTCATCGTGGCCAGTCAATAATTTCATTGTTTCCCGCGAGGAAAATGTCCCCAGGATTGCGCGAAAAACCAATCCGACTCACGCTCGAGATAACTTTCGGAAACTTCGTAATCCCTCCCTTACGAGGAGAACGGGCGCGAGTTTTAATTACCAAAGAATTAATGAAGCATATTTAAACCGTCATAAATTCGAATGAGTCTCGTTGGCGGTGATCTTGGGATGTCCGAGATTACGTCTGGCGTCGAGAGCAATATCTCTCGGATTAACTAACCCGACAAGTAGATTAGCATTGACAGCGATGCTGCGTATTACGTCGAGGCCGAGTACACGAAACTACCTCGGTATTGCGATCGGAGACTATACTAGATGCAAAGAGGCGAGCCAGACCGAGCGGGTGGTGCATCAGCCGAGCGCACACAAACACGTCGGGTTGTACACACACGCACACGTGGACGGTGATACCTGGTTTCCGGTGCAACACCCGGGAAGTCATCTCGTGATTAACACCTTGCAGATATTGCGCCGAGTGAGACGGCAGAAGCTGCGCCGCGATATCCGCAGTGCTCGATATTAACTCACGGATTTGCCTACCGGGTGAAATATAGCACCGCGATAAATTCGAAACACGCCATCGTTCTGGCGGCGCACACGCGCCATTGCTTCCCCCCCTGGGTTATATCGCCGTACGAGATATTCGTCGTCGAAATAGCGCTTCCAAAAATAATGGATGCCAATTAAATTTTTCGCATCTACCACGGGTAGTCGCGAAACAATGTTTCTCTGATGTATATTTTTAACGAATTTTCGACATTCGGAATTTTAATGTTCGCGATTGATTTGAAACTTGATACTATTTCCGGAATACTCGATGGTATTTGGGAAATGGGCATAATGAAATGTGGGAGATATGTTTTTTATTGTGAAAATGTAATGAAGGAGTTTATGAAACGGTTGTACCGTTTTTTTGAAATTATATCGTTTTGGGAATTTGATTGGAGCATTCTTGCGGCATAACCATGATGAGTAATTTTTGATGCAATTGAATTTGAAACGGTTATATTGATTGTTCAAAGTTACATTGTTTTATGAATTTTTATTGGCACACACTTGTGGCATAATACGATACCGAGTAATTGGCGATGCAATTGAATTGGGGGCTTCAATGGGGTCATCTCAAAATGGAATGAAGAGTTACCCGTGGGAAATCCGTACAAAACATTGATCATCCTGAAGCCAACAGATAATCTAATGATTTCTGATTTTTTTGTCGATAGAATCAAAATGTACAATTGCAACGCTTTTCAACCATTCCCATTCCTGCCAAAACCTCACTTCCTATCACCCCGAATCAAGACACCTAAGATTGTATAAAAACTCTGGAATCAATTCTCCTCGATAAACGGATATCCTCAAAGTCTTAAAAAAAAAAAAAATCTCTCGGCTCTATCAACATTATTTCCATTGTCTCAGGCGTCATAATGATTCTGGAAAAGTAATTTGACCATTCTCATTAAACTTTCATTCCTTTCGGAGCTTTATCCCGAGAAATTTATACGCTATGAAGCAGCTTTAAGATTCTCGAACACCGAGGATCCCATCTATGGCCGAACGTTCGAAAGGAATTATTACTCGTACTAAGCCCCTCGTTCTCTGTGAAGAATTTTATTTCCCCGTCCCAAGTTCTCATTTCGTCTCGAATGGTAGAATTTCGAAATTGTAAGTCGACGAGTCGGCAAGATCGAATATTAAAGGCGTTGAGGTATGGGTTAAGATATATATACCGCCACGAGCGAGAGTGGACCCTATGGACGAAGCGGCGGACCAAGAAAGCGCGGAAAGGCGAGGTCGAGGGCGAAGGGGGGGGGGAAAAACCCATAACTTATGAAATGTCGATTTTTCGCGTCCGACAGCTAGCCGCATAGGTACAGAAGCCAAGAGGGGATTTAAAAGTAAAATGCAATCTGAACTATGCTAATTCCGCATGAATCGGGGTGTTGAAAAAGGTAGTTGGAGGCCGCACCACCTGCAGCACCCGTGGGCGAAGCATACGTTAGTTCGAGGAGTACCGGCAATGCTATCACGTCGTGCTTTTAGGCTCAAAGGTCTACGGCACCGTCTCTACTTTGCGCATAGCTCGTTCGACTGAGTTACCGGTACTCCGAGAGCAAAACTAGGCTGCTTCGTATTCGAGAAAACGTCGGAGAGGGAGCGAGAAAGCAAATGAGAGTCGTATCTACACGTGGAATTAACGGGTCAAACATGTTATCAACGTATTTGGACGATCCTCAGTTTCTCCGTTTGAAATGAAAGCTCACGAGCATCTAACGCGTCTCGATGGTCGGAGTATTAGTTGCAGGCGAGCTATGTTTGAGCCACTCTGTTGGGCCAGGTAGTTAAATACACACAAGGGGACTACCGTATTGACTATATATCTACAACGTTGAGCTTTGAACTCCGCAACGGTATCGGATGTAACCACCCACTATTTTAACGAGTTACCGTGACTTTCTTGCTTGACTATCTTAACCCGACTCTTCACTTCGCTCACTTCATCCGTGACTCTCTCAATCTCGCAGGATCAACGTTTTTGCGACTATTCGTGGAATCCTTTGCGAATTTATTGGAGAAGTGTGCAGAGTGGAGTGGAAAATTGTTCTACGACTGGGGATGTTATATTTTTGTGGTTTTGCTTTGACAAAAAATGGAAGTTTAAAATTAAGCATCACTGAATCTTATTAGCAATTACCTGTGGTAAATACATTTTTAACAAGGTGCCTAATACCGCAGAATAATATATAATGTCCCTTGCATAAGTCACACGTGACATGTCCGCTCACTCGATTCTCCGCCAGCTAATAGATGCCATTAATTCCCAAAACCGTCAATAGATCTCATGAAAATCTAGAATCTATCTTCGCTTTGAAAAAAAAACATATAAAACACCGTTCTCTTCTCCAATCATAATCCCATTAATTATTCCAAATCGTGGTACGATTTTGGACAAATCAGAATTTAATCACTAGTCGCATTTCTGTAAAATCCATCTCCATTCGCCGTGTATAAATATATAAATTTCCATAGCAGGCAGGAGGGACGAAGGAGAGGGGGGGGGGGGGGAGTTCGAGGTTCTAAGTAAATTTCGCGGGTGCTTTGCATAGGCCACTTATTTGATATAAATCGAGGTCGCTTCTGACAGGCATGAGTTAACGACCGCTCTGCAGTTGACGTGTGTACGTACTTAGCCTCCGCCACCTCCACATCCTCATGCCCCCTCTTTCCGCCTACCTTCCGAAACCCCTCGCCAACCTCCTGAAGATATACGTACTAGGTTCGAGCGCAATGGCCTCGGCGAGTTGCGCCCGGTGATGGATTCCCTAAATAGAGGAAACTCCTGAAACGATCCTTGGCAACCGACCAAAAGCCGCACGTCGACATTTATGCGTTATTAATGCATCGGAAACATTTCGCTTCGATTGCCGTGTGACAATGGGTTCAAACCGCAAAGATAGAAGTGCACTGCTGCTACTGCTGGCGGTGGTAACCCGCGCGTTCGGAGGCTGAAAATAAATTGGTCGATCGGGAACCTCCGCCTCATCCCTGTGTCTCCTCATCCCCCGGATCCCGCATCCTCTCTGTATGCCTTCCACCCTATCTCCCACCTTTCCTCCCTCGCTCTCGTCCTCTTTCCACCGACCTCCCGTTTTTACTTGAATTTCGAGTGATGCAGATTTTTTCCCATTCCTCCAGTCGTCGTCCTTTTTGCCCGAATTCCGCCATCCCTCGGCGCATCTTGTTATGTTCCTCGCTTATTTGTTCTTTTTTTTCCTGTCTCGTCCTATCCACCGCATCGAATACTCCCGGACATCTCGATAAGTCTCTGGCGTTGATCCAAAGTGTTTTTAGACTGCCCACGAGACATAATTTATCGATACCATTTGTCTATATTCGTTTTTAGTGCCGCAGGTCAGTTTTGACGAGCCCGTAGTCGGATGTCGATGTCGACTTCGTCGTTATAAATTATTAATTAACGTGCGAATTACCTAAGGACATGTAAATTCATGGCTCTAGAGGCGACCTTTGATGTTAAACCAAATTGCTGAACCTATCGGGATTTCTGAGCATTTCAAGAGAATCGATCCAATCAAGTTGCCTCAGGTTCATTGATGGAAAAGTACACACAGATTTGCCCCTGGGCAACCACGATATTGATTTGCATAATGCGGTTTGCGGTATGGGCATAAATCGCTAGTGACCGCCGTTATCATCATCATTTGGACCGTTCGGAAACACAGACATACAGAGAAAAAATATGGACCAAGAAGGAGAGGGAGGCCGAAAGTTAAAAACGAGAATCTAATTATCTCGTTAATTTACTTTCAAAAAAAGAACAAAGAAAAAGAAATAAAACAAAAAAAATCAGTTCAAAATACCGACCCCATTAAATCTAGACATCGCTGACTCTTGATCCAATATCACGGCCCCGTTGAATCTCTGCGAATCGAGCAACATGGAATCATCAATGACAGCTGTCAACACGTAATTAATGAGGTTTCGTTAATAGCACCTACGGACGCGGACTATTATTAATTGTTCGACGTTGAATGAGCCTGCATCTCTCTCACTCTCTCTCATCGTTCTCGTCGTCGTCGTCGTCGCAGTAGTTATCGTCATCGTCATCGCAGTCGTCTTCCTCCTCATGCCTCGCCTGTAAACAACCACGGCTGGGATAATACGCGAACGCGTAGATCTCGCGTGCATTCGAGCTCGTGCGCAACCCTTTGCCCTGTCACACCCCCTAACCCCGTACTCTCGCCGGTGAGTTCTGCAATGCCCGAGTACGTGCACTGCAACCCTCGCGATAACTCGACGTACACTCGTAGTTATACCACACCTCGAACCATGTGATCCCTCCATGATTTACTCAACGCGCGTACCATCCCGTCAGGCAAAACACAATTCCAGGTTCCATCCCTAGCTCTGCCAAGAGCATCATTAGTCGCATCAAACGCGCTCACCTTCGTACACATTTGTCATCGTCTCAAGATAAACACTAAACAGCAAAAAAATAAATAAATAAGAAAATGTAACTGCACCCATGTGCGAATTATAAGCACGAAACGCTTCGTAATGAGCTTTCGTGTCAGGATACGCATGGGCGTGTTTCACGTGGTTCTTTGTCCGCGATTGTCATGAAATCTTAATTATCTCGAGAAAAACTTTGGCAAGACGAGAAAAAAAGTTTTTTTATTCGTTGGAAATGGAAGAGCTGTTGAGAGGCGCCACAGGAAGCAACCAACGGTCTACCGTTCGAAAAGAACGACCAGCAGAGGTTTGCTGGCTCGTAGCCGTGGACGGTTCGTCTTTCGTACTGGTGAATAAATAAGCCGAGCAAGATTGCCGGATGCTGTGACGATCGAAGTCGTTACCGGGAACAAACGAGCATCGGCCCTCGAGCATCCGTGCGACCTATCCGCCCTCCGAGACTCCGTTTAACCGTTTCTTTGCCTCTTTCTACAATCACTTTTGCTCGAGCTTCGCCGGTCTCTTCGTCACGATAGACGTCGACCCCCGCGGTGTTTCTTATCAACTACCCGCGGAACACGCGAAGAGAGATTTCAAGTCCTTGCCACAAGGTTCTTCGGTCCTTTTGGCTGGAGTTCGAGGACGAGACGTGGATTCGGTTGATCGCAATTTCACTATTTCGCCTATTTACGAACAAACGCAGCTACCTCGTGTCCGGATAGCGTCTGGAACCACTTTGCTCCGTAGCTGCGTCTCCGGAGCTTTGCTCTTTCTCGTTTCATCACCCACCTTCCAAACCTCTCCTCATCGCCTTTGGTCCTTCAACTTCCGATGTGCCGGTGTCTTATACGAGTCTCCTACGATGGATCTCCCACGATAATCGTGTCTCCTTTCGTACCTGGCCCTCTCGCTTCCCAGCGGGTCCTAACTCACGGGAGAGGATAGCCTCCAGGAAGCGTCCCATCTTGAGCCCAAGTAAAAGCGAGCCAACCAGTCGAGCTTACGTATACAAGCACGAGCACGACGTGCTGCTGCTGCTGCTGCTGAAGCTTTTGGTGGTAGTGGTGGTGATGGTGGTGGTGGTGGTCTTCCGAGCTCGTCTTAAAACCACCGAACGACCAGGATTACCGGCCTTAAGTACTGGCAAGGAATTTGGCCCCTGGCCGATGAGGTCGTGGGAGTTTACGATCGAGTCTACGCGCGCGAGCGCACTCCTTCCCGTCGCCCGATTCGCTCCGGCGGTTCACTGCAGGGCTCTACGCTGGTTGCGCCACCACCCCAACTTCGGGGGTGGCCTCTCTTTTTCCCCGGTGGATGTCACCCTTTCACAACCCCAATCTTCTACCGCTGCCTCCAGCTGGCGAACAAAACTACGAAGCCGGACTACTCCGGGATAGAAGATCTACGGTGTTCTGTGTACTACCGCGATTTAATGGATCGACAACCATGCAAATAGGTTTAGTCAAATTAAAAAACTCATGCTGTGTTGCATTGCCGATCATGAAGACTGCTTCATGATGAAAGGGAAAGAGTCGACTCGGTAAAAACGAGAAAAAGCAAAACTGGCTTCTAACTGTTACCTTGAAGGCTATATCATTACTTAACTTGTTCATAATTCATTGAAGGTGAAGTTGAACTATTATTTTTATCTCTGGAATTATTAATCTTGTATTCTCATGATCTTTATAAATAAATTTATTCTTCAAATTGAAATTTCTATTATTGTTAGCTTCATTGCTTCTCTCAAGGGTATCGAGGCCTGCCGTTTCCCTTCTTGCATATCTTCCTTGAATCTACTTTCCTTTTCTTGATACAACAGTCCTTAGCAATCAAGGATAAATTTATCGCTTACGATATCTCAACAAAAATCCATTGCATAAATCTCAACTCATTCGATAATTCCATTCGTTCGTTGCAAAATAAATTGTTCGTCAGTCCACAACTTTTTTCAACAATAAATCGCTGCCAACAATTTTTTTTGTATCTTTCGACCTCGCAATATTTTTTTCAACCACAATTTCGTTATATTCGATCGAATGTCACTCCGGGATTTACCAATTGACATATAGTTGTTATACCGACGTTCCACGTGGAGGGATTATCAGACCGAAGAAATCAACCTAATTCCTCCACGATCGTTAATTACGTGCATGGTGTGTGGGGGGAGGGGTCACCTCCCTCGCGGCTTTTACCCAGGGCAGGGGGAGGGGGCATATGTTAATTAGTCGTGGGGAGCGTTCTGCGGAACATCCTGCATGTGCATTGACGTTTAATTATCCGGAATGGTTTTCGAATTAATCGGATTTATTTACTGACACGAGAGCGAGCACCGCGATAATGCTCGTCGAACGACGGCTCGTCGGACGCGCGTGTACAACGCCGGTAAGCGTTGTATACGTATTGCGATATGCTACGCATGAAAACCCACCCTTCCGTGTGAACGTCAACCGGGCAACGTCTATATCCTCTCGCAACGATCGTTCTTCCATTCCTCTCTGTCTCTAAAGCTCGTTCTATCTGTTTCTCTGTGATGTCTCTATTCACGCGCTATCGCTCATTCGCTATATGTTATTTAGTTCTGCGGCAGATCAGCGGTTCCCCGAGCCACCGAGCGGTGGACCGATACCCGGAGTACGCCTAAACGCTCGATGGCTCTAAGGCGGGAGCAAGCTGGCCACTGGCGCGATGCGTACCAGGCATGACAAGAAGCCCATGGGCTTATGATTCGGTTTTGCATTTTTAGGGTTATTACGTTGTACCTAAATCGAAACCCTTCGGCTACTCAACGGACACAAATTTATTTTGTGATTAAATTCTTTTGATTAATGAGAGAATATTTTTATTTTAAATATTGCAACAGTAGAATAGTATTAAAAAAATGATTCTTATCAGCTCACAAAATTATGAATATATAAGCCAAATAGGGGAAAAGTAATAATGTGCAAGGCGAGAATTATTTATATCAGTAATTTTCATCCAGAAGCAACCCGTAGAGCAATTCGAGTTGGTTCCGGAAGAATTGTTGTTGTCCCCGAATTAATTAAACTTTTCGAAACAACCCGTACATCGTACATCAGTCCTGTACATGCCAAAGTTTGTCAAATCCTGTTTCACACACGCGGTTTTATGTTCGCATACAATATTGGCGTCGAAATAGAATCGGCATTACACTTCGAGACGTTCCCATCAATTCTCATCAATCGTAGATAAAATTCACGATAAACACGATCCGACGTAAATTGAACGTGCCAATTTTTCAACGCTCATCATTGATTGTCAACTTCTCCAGCATTTCCTCGGTAAATTGGTCATAAAGTTATTACATAGAGAATTTTGTTATCAATGTGCGATATCAAATAATGCTTCGGTTATCAGAGCCATGTTTTTTTGTGCTCCAGTCAAAAGGAATAAAAATTATATACATATTTATGCAAAAGTACGAATTGAAAAAAGAGGGAGGAAGGTTACTTCGTTTTCGTTGACGTTCCAGAGTGCACTTATAATTAAAGAACAACAGAAAGACTCGCGGCGTTGAGTGAATTCCGGAAAAGGAAAATCTGATTTCGAGATTCCGTAACCACTGACAAAGACGAAAGCACCGTCAAAATGGTGTGTTTCAAATTCGTGGCAAAAAGATTTAAAAAAAGTTCGTTCTGTGTATGATATTCGTCATAGCGATTAGCCGGATGGTCTATCGATTCGGCAGATCGTCTGAGATAATAGAGGATTATAAAAGTTCGCGGGATATATAGAATTCGCGGCTAGTGCCGACGGCCGTGAAATATGCCGCCAGAACTTTCGGTTATACTTTTGAAAATTAAAAAAAACGGGAAAAAAAGAACAGAAAAAAATGTGCACAGACCGGAGAATGAGAGGAACCACCGGAAAGTTCTCACGCGGGTTCCCGGCTTTTTATCATGGAAAATGAGTGGGCGGTTCATGGAAATTTTTTTTCTTTCATCAATTTATGGAGCAAACGAGAGAGAGGGAGATATGTAGGGAGAAGGAGAGAGAGAAGATCCAGGGAATTGCGGCGAATGAGAACTAAAAAGTTTTCTAGTCGCAATTACCTTTCATCATATAAATATTATCTGCCGTCTCGAATCTTTGATCAAAAACTTGTTCAATCAGATGCAATTTTGGATTCATATATGTACACATATATATATCACATTTATCCTCGAAATTCGTGGTCGTGGATGGATTTCAACGTTTGCCGAGTCGGAATCCAGCCGAGTATACACGAATGGAATATTCGTCATCGTGAGAAAACAGAAGCCAACCGGAAAACTGCCATCGAAGCCGGTGATTTATCGACGAAATTTCGCTACATCTTTGATTTAAAGACGGCTAACCCGGCCACGTAGTATTCCCGAAGTCGACGAGATTTATGTCTATCTCTCGACCGAGGCTTGCGAGCCAAGCTTACCGTACAATGCTGCAAGTCCAACGAGATAAACGCTGCTGAGAATTCTCGTATTCCACAGTCTCGTGAATCCAAACGAAAAATTACCTTAATAAAAATAAATGGATTAAATAAACATTGATGATAAAAAGTGAACGCGAAATCTCTATGGGTGACGATTGAAATTAGTTATAGACTGCAAAATTGCAATGGACATGCATAGAATAATATATTACAGAAAGTATTAACGTTAGTACATGAATATTATAGATACACATTTCATACACACAGTAGACGGAAAATGATCTGAACGTTTTAGATAAGTAGAACGCTACGTTCTACGTCAACTTTTTACGAAACCTCAAAGGAAGCCGCTTTGCTCGCTCTCTTATTTCCTTTCTTACAAAACGATTTAATAAATAATCGCAGGTCCATTTTTATTATTCGTTCAATCAAAGATCGTGAAAAAAATCACCATTTCTACAAACGAAAAAGAAAAAAAAAAAAAAATAAAATAACATTAAACGACTTCGAATATCTAGAACTTCACGATTCACAAGAAAGTCCGAGAATTAATTTAGAAGAAAAAACAAGGTCATCGCATTTTTAAAAATATACCCACAAACTTCTCATCTCGTCTGGCAGTAACTTTGCGCAATTTTTTTTTTCTTACATTTTATCTGAACTTTCTCCCGTCCAAGCTGCAATGCGCGTCTGGCCTGCAGTACTGTACAGCGGCGAGAGCTCGGAGATACGTGAGGTTTCTTATCTACGGACAGTGAGAGGCCAATCGCGAAAGAGCGACTTGGAAAAGAGTGAAGAAGAGTTGGCGAGCGAAATACCGAGGGTTGAGGGGCAAGAAAATGGCCGGTAGAGTCGAGAGGCCAGGCAAATGAAATGATAACACTAGTTTTCAATTTGCGTCGAAAAAGTTTCGGTCTCTTGTGTTACTATTTTTCCATTAAACCGCTATCGCCAATGTCAGTATCGCCGCAAGTCTGTGAGCCGTAACACGTTTTACGTGCGATGAAATCGTCATCCCTCGCATCTGTGGACTCTGAAAGTTTTGAAGATATTAATAGTCATAGTAATCAATGGTTTCAACGATACTCAGCGATTTTAACACCAGACACCAATTTCAACAATGATTAGTGATTCCAACAGAAATCATTGATTTCAACAATGATCATTATTTTTACAATGATCATTATTTTTACAATAATCCGTGATTTTAAGAACATTCGGTATTCTCACCATAATCTATGATTCTAACAAGAATCAGTGATTTCTAAAATAATTAGTAGATTTAACACTAATCCGTGATTTCTTAAATAACCAGTGACGCTACAATAATTAGTGATTTCAACACGAATTCGTAATCTTTTTGAATAACCGGTGATTTCAACAATAATCATTCTACTATCGGTCTAACAACAACGAACTATCCTATAGTTGGTGCGCCATTTTCTATTTTCAGCCATTGGTCTCTTCATACGCGACTGCCTTTGCAGACGATCACTAGCGAGGAACTACCAGTTTTACTGCATCCCTCTTTGTATCCGCACCGACGCGAATCGGGTAAAAGAATCTCGACGATGGAAAATAACGGAAAATTCCACGCTCGCCGCGCTTCGTTGACAGGCACGAAACGGACGTAGAAAAATCCACATCCGCCTACACTCTCTTGAACAACCGGAATCGAAAGGTTTTCACCTGGGGCTGTGTCGAAATGCAAAATGGCAATATGGAAGGTCCAACCAACGTACTGTGAACTTTTTTCTCTATTTGAGTAGCGACCTTTGCTCCCATACGCTTTACTGCACGATTTTCAGTGCGCACGTGCAACTATCGCCCGGCCCTACGCAATAGATAGTCTGCCGAGGAAGGAGGGGGGGGGGGGCGTAGAGATTAATCTGCACGCAATCGAGAATCGAGAATTTTAGATACCTACCATATTTGGTGGTCGCAACGTTTTCGAACGTACATCGAGACCAACATTGACTTATGCACAACAACATTTCTCATTTCAACATAGTCTACTATGTTGAACAAAATAAAAACAACATTTCTCATGAGTCAATGTTGGCCTCGATGTACGTTAGAAAACATTGCGACCACCGAAAATGGTATCTAAAATTCTCGATTCTCGATTTCGTTGAGCGATTATTAATTTTGGCAATGATATTTGATTAATATGGAGCAAAGTCTAAATATTCAATCTCAATAATGATCAATAATGTTTCGATAATTTCGATTTCGGTCAGTCGAATGCGATGAGAACTTAAAAAAAAAAATGTTTTCATTAAAAAGAACATCGAATAAGAATGATACATTGGAATGGAAAGTATGACTCCGCAAGCGAGTATTATTAGTATTTCCGACTGACACACGAGGGAATACGGAAATAGCAGTCGTGGGGTTGGATAGGAAACAAAACGGAACAGAATGTTCACGATCGCGTACCGTGAACGTGTTGCGTGGGAGACGCTCGATATTTTTAGATACTTTACGAGAAGCGTTCAAGCTCCCCCTGTCATTCGGATCTGACATTACAACGTGCGTGCTGATGCGGTATTATTTCGATCGTCGATCGAGATAGTGCGATGAAACGATATGACAACAGGACACTGATTTATAATTTTCATTAGTCCCGGAATTGCAATCCCACCGAGTCCGATAGACTCGTTAATTCTATTTTAAAACGGGTTCTACGTTGAATCCGTGCACTTGAAAGGTTTACTTTTTTAGTTTTTATTTTTTTTTTAAATTTCTTCTCTTTTTTACAAATTCAATGATTCTTTTGTTACAACCCGGTTGCGAATCGCCCGCAATGTGTTGCTCTGGCAGTTCTCGTAGATTTTTAACTAATCAAATGCATTCCCGCAGTTCGATTGCACTTTCGGCGAGGTCGATAGACCGTGATTCGCTGCTATCGTGCCTGGCTGCACTAGTTAAAACGAGAATGAAAGTTAAAACGAAGCCAAAAAAAAAAAAAAAAAAATATACGATAGCCCATCGGGCAGTTGCTGCGCATCGACTGTGAAACGATTAAAAATGTCGTTGAATCGGTCGAGCTTGTGAGAAATAAGTCAGGCAAATTGATACGCTCAGGCTAAGAGCTTTTTTTTTTAATGATCCTCCTTGAATTGCCTTTCTGTCGTAAGATTTTTTTTTTTTAATTTTATCGGAAAAAATATTTTTTGAGGTAAATACGGTTTAAAAATGAATTTAAGATGTGTTCTTAATTAGCGACGCAGCTTTAATACGGAAAATGTTGAGACAGAAAAAAAAAATATATATATATACCAAAACACGTCAAGTGAGCGTGGAAAAAAAAATATTCGGAAAGTTGAGCTTCTGAAGCATCTGGTTGGTCTACCAAAGGAGAGAAATTAAGGAGTTGAATAATAATTTATTTCTAAAGCTCTTTGTTCTCCGGCAGACACTCTACGCCTCTCTCAGCCATTGCAGTTGCCGAAACCCCTCGACAAGGCTCTTGCGTTCCACGATTCCCGCGAAATCGGACCGAGAGAGGGTTCGCGAGCAAAACGAATTTTTCATAAGGAGCCGGCAGACGCATATTTAAAAGCCCATAACACTCTCGGTTTTATGAAAATTCGGAACCGCAGATGGCATTATTCCTTTCGCATCCGGCAAATTCATTTCATTTCTCACGGGCTTCTATGTACACAGCAAGAATTACTATCTCGGGATCAGCAAACCGGAGCCAGCCGTTGGCTCGGCTATTAAATGAAAAATAATATTTCTATTTGTTTGGAATGGAGTCGTCTTAACGAGACGTTTTATAAATACGAAAAAAGATTCGCTGCAATGATTTATGCAATTTGTGAAGCTTGATCCAAGAGCAGATACAACCGTGAAATAGTTTTCTGCAACCTCATTTTCTTTTGATATGAACTTGCGTCTGGTTTCGTCGTAAGATACCACTTTTAGATTAATTTTGAAGAGAGATTTGGACTGGAAAAATTATAAAGTTTTTAAACTCAATGACATTCAACACGATTAAGACATTTGTTTTTCTTAAGGTGAATACAAGGAAAATAAACTTACAAGCACCATCGCAGAACAATTTGCCAGTGGAATACCTCGCAGCTTCCCTTACAATATGCACATGCACGTGCTCGGTCGGTAATCGAAACTGCAAAGCGTTATTCTCGACCGCTATCAATTTTTCAAATGAACAACAAAATCAATTGACAGCTGCTCAAAATTTTACAATCAATCGTTCTCATCTTTTGTACCAAACATTAAAAGAAAATAGGAGACAACACTTTGGGATGGTCGAAGAATGTCCCTCACAATTGTAGCAATCTGAGCGAGACCGACGCCACGCAGAACATGGCATTAACCGCGATTTTCTTCTCCTCGATCAAGAATGACCTTCCCAAACGACGAGATTTCTATTCAACCGATTCGATGCAACCAAGAGGAGTTCGAGTGACGTGATTTACGTCACAGTTGCAACATTATTTGCTCAATGCCTCGTTTTCCTCTTGACTTATCATTACCGCGCCTTTCAACCCCGGAAAAATAGCAAAATTTGACGGCTCAAGAAGAAGGTCGTCACAAGCACGGGGGAATGCAAATAGTTTCCTCGTGTACGTTATAAATTGTAACAGGTGCCGTCGCGTCAGCCGTCCTTCGAGAGAGCTACAAGTGCGTTTCGCGGTTGGAAACCACGGGCGCCGGCATAATTTTCACTCGTGAATGGAAACTTTGAAACTTGGTCGTTCCTCGTAATTACGGTCAGAAATCCCGAGAACGGTTTCCTGCATCTCCTTTCCAACTCCTTTGCCCGACGTCTTACCAAAGTGTTGAGCTTTAAAGTCGTAACCAAAACTTCGGCTAAATGCCATCCACGCGCACAATTTTCCACGATTTCATATTTATTATTATTTTCTTTTTCCACTTGACGGCGTTCAACTGTCCCATGCATTCGTACTGATTAACCGGGGCCTGGTTATATATGCGAGATATAAGCATGAATTAAATTGTGAAATAATTATAAAATGTTACATACATAATTAAAATAATAATATTTTTGTTATTTATCAATATATATTATAATATAATGTACAAAAGATTGAGATTCAGATTTATTATCCATATATTACATTGTATATATTATATATTATACAATGTTATCTATGTCTATGATAAGTCTTAAGGTCAGAAGCCAAACGCAATAACTCTTTCCAATAGTATCGGCAATTTTTTCAATATATCGGTGGTAGCTGATGTCCAGCAAAAAGCTCGCAAGAGCTTTTGAAAAGCCATTAATTTCCTTACCGACGTCTAATTGCAGATATTCTTCGTAATGATAAAGATTTCCTTGGATACGAATTTAATTTCTTCAATGGACCCTTCGGAGACTCTACGTCATGACCTTTTCCAATTCTTGCGCACGTAAATTTTCTTTTCTTCTTCATTGTATCACTGATAGCTGATGCACCTCGCGAAGGCTCGGAAGAGAGATGCAGAAGGTGTCGGAACGATGGATGATGGTCATACGTGTAGCACCGGCAGCAAAAGTAAAACGGAAGAAGCTGGGGCGTCGCCAGGGTGCTGCTACTGCCGCGGCTGCTTCTGCTACTGCTTTTAGGAAGGTAGGTCCAGGGCCCGTAGGACCGATAAATCCTCGGAGCATAGAGACTCCGCAGACTGGGGCAAGGCCGGTATGAGGCTACGCGGTCAGATTTATCGCGCCTCCCGAACCTACGAGATAAGAGGAAATTAATTTCTTTGTAGATTCCAATTTTACAATGGACCGCGCGGCCCGGTGGTAACCCGTTGTCGGGCTCGCAGCTGTATGTTGTAAGCTTTCGTCGTATTCATTGATATACATGACCTGTGTACGTGTCTAACTGCGATAGCTATATCGTTGATGATTAATACGTATCGGGTCTCGTATGGAATGTCTTTTAGTCTTTACAAACCACATATTTTAACGGTCCTACATGGTTTTTTCAATATATGCGACAAAATTTCCCAATTCACCGAACCGAAACCCTCCTATCCCCCGATGTGGACGATGATTTTTTTCTTTTAGTATCCTTTGGATCCTACGACCTCACTAATTTTTTTTTAGATTTTTTAGACCCCTCCTTTAGCTCCCCTTCCTCCGCCATATTATTTTTATCAAGAGGTTACTTGCTATTTGTCCTCTTTTCATTTGGATTAAATTTTTTTCCCGGATACTCTATTAAAATTGAAGAACTTTTTTCATAAAATTGGAGTGGGCAGCGGGTTCCTAATATTTTTATTTATTTATATAGAAGCACTAAAAATCTTAAATGACCTTATAAGGGGACACTCGAATATATAGATTTGATAAATCGAGAAACGTAATATAGGAGTTAACCGTAATAAGTGAAAAAAAAAGAGTTTTGTCAAAGAGAAATCTATATCGAAGAAAACCCGACGGCAAGATACCAGAGAGCGATGGTTACAGCAACGGATCCGCAGAGTGGAAGGAATTCCACCCTCTTTCCGTTCATTTTATCAAGCGTCTGTTCTCTGTATCGGAAAAATTCGGATTTGTTTTATTTTACCGTTGGAATTCTATTAGGGAGAGAAGAAATCGCAACAATACGTGCACGAGCATAGATGTGGGCGAGGTGCAGTGATGCTATGGCGTTGCTTGAGAGAGAAAACATTGCGTCGCAGTTGATGCTGGACAAAATTTCAGTGACGACGACGACTATGACGATACTTTTAGCGAACAAATAAAAAAATTCGCGTTAAAACAATTTCATTTCTGCGTTGGATCAATGTGAAATCTTTATTTTCTTCAATCTTTTTTCATGTAACTACAGACGAGTTCATATCATGCTCGGTATGTTTCTAATGCGTATGATTTCGAATATGATTGGAATGTTTGAGCTCTGTAATGATGCAATTCATATTTTCGGATAGCTGTTTGGAGTGACATCGGAATTGAGGCTGGGATTTACAATTATTTTCCCTGGCTCGATTATACGAACAAATTTGCGAAATTTATCAAGTGGCGTACGCCACACATTTTTCTTTTTCAAATGAATTTTGGTCGACCACATGACGAATCGCATCCACGGGATAACGAAAGTTCGCAACGCTATCGTATCTCGATAACATATGCTGCGGAGGGAAGTTTTAATAGTACAGCAGGTAGCAAAAATTAATCATTCGATATCGCGCTGAGTCAGTCGTCGAGCAACGAGGACCGTTGCATCGTGGTGGACCGGTGCGTACGAGGTAATTATTCGTCGAACAATAAATGCGGCGATAATGGCTCTTGTGGCAATTACGGATCCGTGCCGGGGAACCGTGCCAATTGTGCAATTTATCGAATTTTCTCTCAACGACCCAAAAATTGGTCGCACCGAATAATTGTTCGCAAACCCGAACGCTCGATGAAAAACCGAATTTCACGTTCGAATCAATCTTTCAATTTATCGCGTCAATTAATCGACTGTGGGTTCTGGTTTTGTATCCGAATAACTCATTGCTGAGTCGGGATTAAGGAGATATATTTTCTTTTTGAATTAAAGACTCATCTGTCTTCGATACTTGATCTATTATAAAACAAAATACGTTTCAGACAAATTTTAAAATCAGAAAATGTTTGAATGCGAATAAAAAAATATATATTCACTTGCAAAAAATGATTTTCAAGGTTGTAACATTTTTTGAATGATCTATGTCTCATTTACCAGGACTATCATTATTTGGACGATTTATTTACATTATAATTTTTTTCGATAATTCAATATTGAATGTTTACATAGCCGTTGGGAATAAATAAGTGGGTCAATGTCTTTCGCCAAAGACTTGTTAAACAGTTTTTCAAGTGCTTCCCGTACCCACGTGTGATAGCGCGGAATGTTTTCGTAGTGAAGCGACAAAAGTTCCGGGAGACGGGCTAGAGACCGAAGAGCTCAAAACAAAATCTCGGTACTTTCGGCAACCGCGAGCGCGCCTCCAGTCTGCCACCCACGCATCCGTTCACGGATGCACAAGCGCGTTACACGCAAAAGCCTCCGAATTCGAAAGTACGCTGCTCAAATTGTCCGCTTGCTTTCCACTTGACTCGCGACGATTATTCATAACTCGGGGAATACAACGCGGTTGAAAGGAACAACGAACAATAAATAATAAATAATGGCCCACCCGGTTCGTCCCTCATTTACCCAGATTTGCTCTGCGGCTTCACTGACTCCGTATGTGCAATTAGTTCAACACCCCGTGCATTTCAACCTACTTTTCGACGGAAAGTTTCGTTATTCGTTCCCGCAACACTGTGCCGCACGGGAAATTAACTTTTCGTATTTCAGTCCCGACGCATTATCATAATTCATTCCAATATTCGTGCCAATCGTCTATTCCAACAAAAAATGTTATATATAAATCAGTCGAAGTATTCGCACGAACGCTTTGTATTCATTTTGTGACTTCAATTTTATTTAACTTCATTCGGAAACCGCGTTTTAATTTATTTCAATGGATTTTATAGTCTCCGTCATATAAAAATAAGTATGCAGTCTTTTTTTTCTATTTGTTGAAGGGAAAAAAATGATGTGCGTAGGTGGTATACGCACGGGGTAGTTTCATTTTTGAACTGATTAAAATTTCACAATAGATGCAGCTTCGGCGCATTACCATGATCCAGAACATGTTATATAGAAATGGGGTGAATATATGTGAAGTATTCGTACAAAAGCGTTGCATTTATTCCGTTGCTTCAATTCAGTTAATTCGGAAACCGCGTATGAATTTATTCTCACACATTTTATAATCGCTGTGAAATAAAAATAACATTGGACAATTTTTTTTTCTATTGTTTGAAGGAAATAAAATAATTTTTGTAGCGAGTACACGCTCAACGTGGTTTTATTTTTTAACTAAATCATTTTTTATCATAGGTGTAGCCTCGACGTATTACTGTAATCCACTTCGATATTCGTGCAAATCGTGCGTTCCAATGAAAAAATGTGCATACAAGTCAGGTGAAGCATTTATCCCGAATCATTCATTTATTTATTTATTTAATCATATTTTTCACTTCATCGAGCTTTTATATAATCCGGAAGCTTTTTGACATTTTTCCAAATAAATGTACCGAGAAAAATCTTTCCGAATGAAAAATAACTTCGCATATTTTTTAAAAAATGTCTCCCGAAGGCAAAAGAATGGTCGAAGCTCGTAGACGCACGACGTCGAGCTTTATTCCCGAACTGATTTCATTTTTCATAATAGATCGGGGATTCCGCGGTATACAAAAAATCCCACGAGTCTCATTAGCCAGACTTAGTTCTTACGGTGCATCGAAAATGTGCATTGTTAGGATTCTGAGCTGCTTCGCATCTCGCGTTATCGCCGATCTCAACGTCGCTCACGACGCCGACGGCTAACGACATCGATTCACCGACGCTTTCTCTCCAAGAGGGATGAAAGGAAGAAGCCCGTACTTTCAGCGACGATGACGACGACGACAATGTCGAGGTGAAACTAGAAAGCACGACGACGGAAAGATCCATGCTTCAAATTATCGTGCTTTACGTTTTTGCTCAGTTTTCGCTCGGTTGAAAAGAAAAAAATCCTGTCGCAAGAATTTTGCTGAGCGAGCAAAACTAAACTGCACTCTGAGCGAGTTCCACATCTACTAGTCGTCGGTATGAGAAGGAGTCACTGTTATCAATGCAATTTGATTCTACATTTGAACTTGTCATTCTTTTCTCGCATTTTCATTGCATTGTATTGTGTTCGAATTGAATTTTTTTCGTGTACGTTGTATTGTCAGACAAAATTAATAAAAATATTCTTTATCATGTTTCATTTGAAAAAATAACACCAACATTTGTGTGGCCAATCGAAATTACATAAGCTATCACTCAAAGCCGTACACAAAAAGGGCAGCAACATTATCGCAAATATGTTTTGTACGTTTCCGTAACGGCAAAAAAATATTGAGACAATTGTGATTCTGGAAACGTTACGTGTCGGATCGTTTGGCCTGCGTGTGCGAAAGATCAATCTGGAGAATAAATAGGAACTGAATCAGGAAGTGTGATACGACTGTCGGACAATGACCAGTTCGATTTTTCTTCATAATTGCATAGCATCACGCTAGGTCACGTATTATATCTTTTATTCAACAGATTCCAGGCATATCAGTCAAAGGATCAACGTTGATTGTTGTATAAGAGTTCGGCAAGGATACCATTGTCAGGACGTATCTCTTCGACAGACATTTTTCTCTTCTTAATCAATTGAGACGGAAATAATGACAATAAGCAAAAACAAAATTTACGTTACATTTTAAATAAATGAATAAATAAATAGATAAATAAATCAATGGATGAATAAATAAATAAACAAACGAATAAATGAATAAATAAATAAATAAATAAATAAATAAATAAATAAATAAATAAATAAATAAATAAATAAATAAATAAATAAATAAATAAATAAATAAATAAATAAATAAATAAATAAATAAATAAATAAATAAATAAATAAATAAATAAATAAATAAATAAATAAATAAATAAATAAATAAATAAATAAATAAATAAATAAATAAATAAATGCATAAATAACTGAATAAATAAATGGATGAATAAATAAATAAACAAACAAATTAATGAATAAATAAACATTCCTATCAACTTTTATTGTTTCCGCCGATTCAGGTGGGCTGCAGTCATGATACGTCAATAATATATCCACTGTGACGTTGATATGTTACAATTTATTAGGTCCACAGTGTCGCAGATCGATTGAAGCTTTCAACCATAAGCCGTGTGTAGGTGGTTTATTTGTCGCGCGCGTCGCAGGTTGTTTCACGAAGCTTTCAACGAAGTTGCAACTAAGTGATATGCATGAAAGGCTCCTTTTGTGATTGACAGGAGCCTCGATGAAATTTCCGTGCAGCTTGCTTCCAGTCTCGGTTCGAAACCCCCGCGGGAATCCAGCTCGGAATTTGGCGTCGACTTGCCTCTAATGCAGATTGATTGCGCTTCGCGCCCCCTTATCAAGCGACGCGAAGGCACGAGGATGGCGAGTCAGTGAAAACGCGAGAGCTATCGGCTGAGCGGGACACGGTTACGTTGTACGCCGGGGCAACTGCCTGCGCTCTCGACGAATCTCCGCTCGGTGGATCTCGATCAATCGGTTTCCTTGCTTTTGATTAAAGCAAAAGCATCATCTCTGCATTCAAGATTACAGCTTCGAATGTGATATTCATTAGAAATGCTTTTTTCCTTTTTTTTTCGTCAGATTCATTATCACATCGCATACATATATGTGCTTGCAGCACCGTTGATATTTAATTAATCGAACTCGAGTTGTGAGGCCGTAACAAAATAAGTACCGTTGATACTTATTGTTAGTTCGTAAATTATTATTCATGATTATTATTACTATCATTATTATTTTTATTATTATTATTGTTGTTGTTGTTGTGAGACTTGTTTTGTAAATACTTTTATAACCGTAATTTTAAAATTATTTAGTAAATTTTATCGTGAGGGCCGACAAACCATTAAAAAATAGCTTCAAGACCGAACAATAAAGCAAATTTTCTTTCCGTAAATGACATTCTTCCAAATCTTGAATAATATATGCGAGGACGGGAAAAAGAAATGCCAGGGATCAGAGTACGACAAATTGTCAGTCGTGGCATCGCGCTGTTCTTTTATTGCTTGTCGAGCGTCCTACGTCGGGACCATGGAAAATGCGAGATTTATTGGACGGCATCCGTACGCGGGTGGTTTGAGCCCGTCCCATCGGGACCTAACCCGCGACTCAGACTACGACGGGGGAAAAGAGAAAAAAAAAACAAAACATGAAATAAAAATGAAAAAATAGTAAAAAAAAAACAAAAATTCGACCGCGACTTCAACTTTCCAAACTCTGGCAAATACCCTTCGATAACTCGCAAACTGTGCCGCGATGGGATGCACCGAAAAAAAAAAAAAAAACGAATCCCGTACGGATAACGAACAAGATAAAGTAAGCAGATCGATGAGAAAAACGAAGAAACCGTGAGTACGTTGAAGCATTGCGGTTGTCGGATAAAATGCGAAATAGGGTCGACCGAATCTAGATGAATTAAGGTAAGAGCACATCGTCCGGAATTCAGAATGTACACGAAGAAGATACCGGGGGAAAACTATAGTTGGATGAGGATTTTCCGGAAACTAGGAAAATTCGTAGCTCCGCAGACTTTTTCCTCGAATTGGTCCTGGAGGTATCGTCGGGCTCTTTACCCTGGCCCCACCGGCCCCCACCCTATTCGGGGCTTCGTACATTTGCAGTTACCGAGGGTAGCACCGTTACACGATATTAACCCATCAGTAGGGAACGCGGGGATGGAGTGAGCACACAGCGCTTGTGTGTCAGCTCGGAAACTACGCTTAGCGAAACCGAATTCTCATTCTATTTCTCCAGTTGCTCGTGGAGGATACGATATACAGTAAATCTGTTCATATATATATATATATATATTGCGTTGTCTCGTTGAACTGTAACGTGTTATATAACTCACCTGAGTGCACGACGTAAAGGGTCGCAGTGCACAGCGCAACCCCTTAGCTTCGAGTCTATTTGCCTAACCGATCTAACGTCCTATTTACATTCGTCCTACCGACACCGCATCCAACCCGACCGAGCTCACTCTCTACTGAAATTTGCAATAAATCTGTTTGACGAAGACATCCCGAAGTCAAGCTGTCGCCGATTTGATGAAAATGGGATTGTTAATGGAAAATTATTCGTCGCCATTGATTTTTCATTGATGAAGGAAACAGAATATGTCATCGGTTCCGACTTGTCGTGATTCTGTGGGGATGGATTAGTTGAATGACGAATCGTCCAGCATCGCGATAGAAATTTTTCGAATCGGTTCGCCTGATATATTCGGGATATTTTCCGATGGCTTTATCCGGAACGTCCTCGGAGAAATCGATGGCTTCTTCGGACGAGCTAAAAATCGTAAAAGTCTGAACGGCTGAAGAAAGGGAGAAATATGGAGTCTCACAGGGCACGGGTCCAGAGTTTGGAGGACGAAATGGCTATTTTTCTTGCGACGTACTATTGAAGTTTGGGCATAAAATGGTAGAAAGAAGTGTGAAATTCTGAATCAGAATGTGAAACCCGTCTGTTTTTTTGTTATTTTTATCCCAGGCGAAAAATATGGAATGGGACATGCTGAGTGGCACAGAAGTCGAGAAATAATAAGGAATTCAAGAGTAATTCTGTTGGAAGAGTAATTTCGCGAACTCGTTTCACGTCTTTATCTTTTTTTTTTTCGTGTTGCGCTTTCTCTCTACATTACTCGCAGTGGCGGCCGACTATTTTGCTCGCTGGCAAATTTTATCACTGAAGCCAAGAGCAGACGAGACCGTAAACTCGAAATTAATTAAAATTACGATGACGCGCGGAAGTGACACTTACTCCGCCAGTGATTTGAGTATCACAATGCCTCGTGCTGGAACGCGAAACTAGTGAAATCCGAAACAAGCGGTATTTATTGGAATACCAATGTAAAATTTATAATTACAGCGTGGAATGCGAAGTTTCATCGATAAGCGATTCTTGGCGGAACGCTGAAATATTCGTGTGAAAAAGACGTAGATAGGTTTAAAAATACCAATCCTATTAACGATTTTTTGTCTCGGGCGAATTATTACTATTATTTCAAATTTAATTAAATGCGCGAGTTTTTTTCAAAATTAAGTTCTTCAATACATTCTATTCGATCCTTTTCTAACTGCTTGGATGGTAAAGCAAGAAGTAGGTGGGTTAAAGAATGCCAATGTCTCCTGATGAACGATATTCCTTCATTGGATTAATTATGACTTTTATTAACAAATTATTTCATTTTTTCTCATTTTCATTGCTATTAAATTCTTAATGAAATCGTATTATTTTTTGTTCTTACGTTTTTTATTTGTAAAAAAAATAG